>JAPVLO010000154.1:3000000-3428922 GCA_027257055.1 Cephalopachus bancanus
CTTAATTGTCATGTGACACCCATCTCACGAAGAGGTCCCATTTATGGGTCCGGTCTGCAGTTCACCAACAATTACTGGCAGCCAAGAACACCCAGGTTTTTCTCCGTCCTCTGGTGGAGGATGCAGTTGACCAGAGCCCACTCGGGTCTGGGGCTATGCCCACCGACACTGGCTCTGAGGGTGGCAGGCAGCTCTGCGACCCACAGAATCCGGACTTCAGGGCGAGTTCTGGAACTTCTCGAGCCTGGTTTCTCCAGCCCGCCCAGTCAGGAATGGCAACGTGTTCCTCCATGGCGGTGGCAAGCGGTAAGCCACATGTGTGCCTGACAAACTTGGTTGGTGTATGCTGTGGTGCCACGCTCTGACTGACATCCCTCTGCAATGCACGGCTGTACTCCCAAACACCTGTTTCTATTCAGCCGTAAGAGCGGTTCTAGCCGTGGCCATCCTTTAGAACTACTTGAAGGCCTTTAAAAACACACACTCCCAGTCACACCTTAGACCCATGGACTCAGTGTCTCTGGGTCTGGGCATCTGCTAGGAGCTGTGGGCACCCGGAGCAGGGGTATGCTGGGCTGAAGAGGCGTGCTTTGGTCGTGGCCACCCGGGGCAGGGGTGTGCTTTGGTCCTCCCTTCCTCCCCCTCCAACTGGGTGGGCTCTGGGTTGCTCTCACCCCAAGGATAGGGTGGAAAGTGATCTGCACTGTCCCTGGGCCCCAAGCTCTCGGGGCCATGAGCCATCAGCCCCGGGGCCACAGAAGGACCTCTCAAGCATTCAGCCCTGCCCCTCTGTCTGTCCGTCTGCTCTGCCACACTGCTCTGGCTGAGGTGTTTGACGTGTCGACTTGTGTTCACAACCTCTGGTGATAGTATATAGTATGTTTGCTTACAGAGGAAAGAAGTAATGCTAATCTAAGATTATTAGATTTGAGAATCATTGGGAGAAAATTAATGAAATCATTTTTAAGGAATATATATATTCAAGGCAAACTAATTAAAAAGTCCATTTCAGATAAGTGTGTGTGTGTGTGTGTGTGTGTGTGTGTGTGTGTGTGTGTATACATTATTAAATCTTTCCTTAAGAACTTCTGCTTAGCGTTGTTTCCTGGTTTCAAAACAAAAAGCCATGTCACAAGCTTACATCACATCTACTACAATAAAACCAAAAATTGCAGCAATAAAAATAATCACCAAATAAGCTAAAATTGAACTGTTTAAGAGGGAAAGGGGGAAGAAATCTCGCTGTAGTCAAGCAACCCCCGCCACCCTTTAGCCAGTTATGAACACTGCCCAGAGGTGAGAGACCTTTCGGGGCCTGGGGGAAGGGCCAATCAATTACAGGATCAGCAGCCACTCTCAAAGCTGGCTCATAAATTTTTCATGCCCCAGTTGTCTCGTTTTCAAGATGTTTTAAGGGTTTCAAAGGGAGAAGAAAAATTCCATTTGTGCATAAGAAAATTTCTTAAGGTCCAGTGTTCTTAGACGGATCTACATACATTTGGCAGGCAGAAAAGCACTTTTTAAATCCCGGCTGTAGGTTCAGATTTTTCCCCCACCTTGCTTTTCAACTCCAAGGCAGCAGTAGAAGAACTAGGGATGTCAACGAAAGTGCCACATGCTCACACAGTCTAAGTAAAACATAGGAAAGAGGGAAAACTCCCAAACCGCAGTTTTCTTTTCAGTGTCCAATGGCCACTTTAAATCCATATTTCAGGAAAAACAGAAATTACCCAGACTCCTTCTACCCACACAAAACTGGATTTATTCTGCGTGTTGACATCTAGCTTTTTACTGCCTTGTCCAGGAGTTCATTTAGGGATTTATAGTTTACTAGGCAGTTAAAATCTCTCCCAACTCCGTAACCTGGGTGTCCTGACACGCGTGATTCTTCCCTGGGTCCTGGAAGGCGTGTCCACTGAAGGAAAACACTGCCCCTTGAAATGCTCAACTGTGCCCAACAGCTCATAACGGCAAATGAAACAGGGCAATATGATGCCATTTCAGGACCCAGCAGGCCACCAGAACCACCAAGGGGGTGGCTGCAGGGTCACCCGAAGGCAGAGTGCACCCACAGCACTGGGGAAGGGGCTGGATGCCCTCGTGTCTTCTGCAGTCTCTCTCCCTCCTCTCACCCGGAACTTTCCGGACCCTCCTGGATGGCAGCCTCTAACCCTCTTCTCCTCAGCATGTCGCTGTTTGACAGACAAGAAACAAAAACACTAGAGATCGAAACCCAGGGGCTTCATTCCCACTGAGGACCTCCTGGGTCAAGCCTCTACTGCTGCAGCTCAAGGCTGGGTCCCCATGGGGCTCGTAGGCAGGCCCCAGTGTGGGGGACAGGGGCCATGAGAGCCAGTGCAGGAGAGACCCTGCTGGAGTCAGAAAACACCACCTCGCCTACTAGGCTCTTTTAAAAAGCAAAGCAGGTCTTGTGTGTCTAAGCACTTAACCATGACAGATGTTAGGAAGTTTTGTGAAACCCAGCATTCATAAGAGCAAGTGCTCTGCTCTGGAGCCTGAAATAAAAGAGCACAAAGAACAAGAAAATCGTTTTTCAGCACACAGGAGAAGTCTACTGCAGCAGAAACTAAAGAGGTTTCTATGTGAACTCTAAGGGAAAACCAGATAAATTTCAGGTTAGTAGAGAGGAAAGCCTAATAACCGAGTCCTGGGCAAAGAGTCAAAAATGACATTAAAGTAAAGACACATAAAGCACACGCTATACAAGGCACACCTTCTCCACGACATCTACACACAGGAACAGCTTGTAAGACAGACGGGGAATGACAAAAGAGCAGGATGAGTGTACCAACGGGATGATCCCTCAATCAGGATGGAGAGTACTAAAGTGACGACGGTAGATAAGTTTGAGTACACTGGTGGGATGAGCCACCCATCAGGATGCATATGCTAATGTCGTAATGTCAGATCAGGAAGAGTGTACTGAGGGAAGACAGTAGAGCAAGATGAGTGTTATCGATGGAAAGACAGGAGATCAGGATGAGAGCACTGATGGAATGAGGGTAGATCAGGATGGGTGTACTGATGGAATGAGGTTGATCTCAGGATGAGGACACTCACGCGATGACGGCAGATCGGGATGAGTACTGGGGGGAAGATGGTAGATCAGGATGAGAGGACTCGTGGAACGGCAGTTGATCAGTGTGAGGGCGCTGATGGGAAGACGGTCGATCTGGTGAGCGTATTAACAGGTGAGTGTCACAATGGGTTGATGACAGATCAGAGTGAGTGTATTGATGGGAAGATGGTAGATCGGGATGAGAGCACTGAGGTAGTGAGGGGAGATCAGGATTAGTGTGCTGACAGAAAGACGGTAGATCAGGATGAGAGTACTAACGGAACAGCAGTTGATCAGTATGAGTGTGCTGATGGGAAAACGGTAGATCAGCATCAGCGTACCAACAGAATGACGGCAGATCGGGATGTGTGTTCTGATGTCACGATGATAGGTCAGGATGAATGTACTGGTCAGGACGAGTATCTTGAAGGGTTTGTGACGGGTCAAGATGAGTGAGCTGACGGGATGACGGTGTATCAGGATGAGTGGACTACACGACCAGACGTGGGGTTTATGGACAGAGTGGAGGGGTTGGGTTTATTTTGTGTTTACCAAAACACCTCCTCCAATACTTTGGACTGGTTCCTGATGTTGCCAGACCAGGCGTGTGGGAGGGGGTGTGTAGGAGGGTGACTGTGTAAGGGCAAGTGTTTGTGTATATGGTGTGGGGTGTGTGTGGCGTGTGTGTATGCGTGTGTGTGGTATGGGGGCTCTTGGGAGAAGGTATGGCTTTGTATCTGTGGTGTACACATGTATGTGGTGTACACACGTACGGGGTGAGTCCCGAGGGGCACCAGGGACCAGAAGTCAGTCTTCTCAGCTGACAGCGCACGATCTGCAGATAAGGATGCATTTCCCAATTTCCCATTCTCACTGCCCTTCTTTGGGACGTGAAACTGGAGGCATAACTTCTTTTTCACAAGCGCACGCCCTCCAACTGCTTGCAGAAAGGCTCAGGTGATGGCAACATCCACCTCGTACCACCCACAGGGCCCACCACCATCCCGCAGCCATCTGGGTCCTTCCTTGACTCTGCAACATTTCTCAGGAGCCGAGGAGGCCCTTCACCTCCACAGACTGCCAAGATGCCAGGATGTTTTATGGACATTCCTGAGTGGGCTGGCTATCCTAGAGGTTGAGATGGCCATCAGGGGCACCGGAGACACATGGTGGTGAACTCGCACGGCTGGCATATGAGATCAGAGAGGATGTGTGTCATTAGAGTTGCACAGGGCCTTACATGGGCCTCGTTAAAATGCCACGCCAACCCAGGGCTCTGGGCCATTATGACAGCCCCTGCCTCTAACTTTCACTTATTATAAGTGGGGAAACCCAAGTTTTTCAGCCACTGAACACCCATAGCTTCCCAGCAATAGACCCAAGACAAAAACACATTTTCAACTGCGTGTCCTATGTGCTTCAAGAAGGCTCCTAAGCCCTCACCCCCGGGACAGGAGAAACACCTTGGGTTTCCGGTCCAGCTTTGGGGCAGGCCAGTTGCTCTCCTTCAGGCCGAGACCGCGTCCCACGAGGCGGGGTCCTCGGCTGGCACCTGGCCTTCGTGCTGGATGGGCTCAGCAAGCATCGGCCACGTCCTGGCCCTGTAAAGGTCCCGGCCTGCACTCTGGATCAGTACCACCACATGCATAAGAAGGAGAGAGGACTAGCTTGCTAGGAACCATGCTGGCGAGGTGGTGACAGCCAGTACACCACCACTGAAGACCCTCTCCTCAACACTCTCCCAGAAAGGCCTGGGCCTCAGAGAAGATGCTCACTAGAGGAGTCCTCGGGAGCCCCATTCCCGACAAGAATCTGAGGGGCACAGCCCCAGGTCGCCTTATCCCCAGCTCTGCTGCATTCTTAAACCAGCTGCTGTGTGCACTGGGGTGTATTGCATACGCCTGGAACCGTGAGGATCACGGGCTCGAAGCCAAAAAGAGTGGCAGCAGCTCCTTCGATACAGTACAGTCAGGACGTGCCCCCACAGGCAAAGCGGGCAGAGTCTGCATAGCCTGGTCCAGTCCCACCTGTCTGCCCATTCATTGAGTCCTTGAGGTCACAGATGCCCCTCCTACCCTCATCTTACACGGCAGGATGCAGGACAAAGCACAGAATGCCCGCCCTCTGCCCCCACCGGTGCCCACTGCTGCAACCACTTCATGTATGAATGGCCTGCCCTAAACCTGTGCACCTCCCCCCAAGGAGGCCTGCACTTTCCAACGGAAGGACAGTGGCCTCCGCCATCCAGTCCCCAAGGCCAGGCCATAAAGTCAGACTGACGAGAACAAGGACCCAATGCTTGTGCCCCACTGGGCCAGGGCTCTCACCCACCACTGGCTCAGTACCAGGACTCGAATCCAACTGCCCAGAGCAGGTCTGTGTCTGCAGAGCAGGTGCTGGAGAGAGAGGGAGAGAAAGGAGGAACAAAGGAAAGGGCGGGAAAGCAGAGAGAGGAGAGACGGTCGGCAAGGAGAGCGGGCGTGGAGGGGCTTGCGTTCATCTTCCCACCCCGGTCTCTCAAACCTGCTCTGAACCCCCGTAGCACGAGTGTCTACTGTCACTGTCACTTGCTGCTGTGAAAACTAGGAACGGCCAAAGCACACGTGCCAAACACCATGCCCAAATTATCTCCTTTAGTTCTCTCCAAGACCTCACTGCTATCCCATTTGACAGCTGGGAAAACAGAGGCACCAAGAGGGCAAGCCAGGGGCACAGACACCAGCACCTGCATGCTGGCCCTTGGGAGCCTGGTCCTCACCCTGTGCGTGAGGCCGATGGGATGCCACGAGCATGGCAGCTCTGCCCATGTCACCTGAAGGCAGCGTGCCAGCCTGCCGCAGGGTCGCTGACACCAAGACAACAGGGAGAAGCTGAATGGGTGGAGGTGCATAGGGTCTTGATTCCACCTCTGGAACTGAGAGCTGGGTGGGGATGGGGCCCATTGCCGGGCACGCCATAGTGTCGAAAAGAGAACCCGCGACTCGAGAGGGGAAGCCAAGGCGCAGACGCCGGGGCTCCCTGCCATGTCCCCAGCACCCAAGGCCTCCCCCACACATCACCCATGTGCGCCATGCTGCGCCCATAAGTCTCAGTGTCCCAGCTGCTCTGTGTCCAGTGGGAGAAGCACGCAATGCCACCCAGTTCTCTGCAGCTGTCTGTTCCTCGGCAGCGGCGGCCAGGGGGACAGCCCCTGAGGGGTGTGAGCTCCCACCCGAGGTGGACGCGCACCCCACCGCAGGAGCCCAAGAGGACCTGCATGTGTGCCTGGGGAGGGCGCTCCGGGATTCTTTCCTCTTTACACTCACAGCCCAAAGGACCCAAATTTAAACGAGAAAAGACCCACAAGGAATGTGTCTACAGGAGCAGGAGGGAGAGGGTCGGGGCTAGAGAGAGCCACTGCAGTGATCCAGGCAATTTGGAAAAAACAGGGTGGCCGGGACTGCCAGGCGGGCTGGCTGATGGGAAGACTCTGACAACAACCACAGGACCCGAGGGAACTCTCGTGGCTCCTGCAGCCGCGGCCTCGGCACTCACGCAGCACCGCCCGGGAGCCCCCGGTCGGCAGGGTGTGAGGCAGGCGCCGCCCATACTCCCTCTGGGCAGGCCTGTCACCACCAGGTCGAAGCCCCATCCAGGCAGCCTGTTTCATCCTAGACTGGTTTTCTAGCAATGTCTCTGTCCCCACATAATGCGTCCTTCCCGACTGTGCTCAGTCCCTTTAAGAAAGGCTGACCTTGCCAGGCTCGGTGGCTCAGCCTGTCATCCCGCGCCTTTGGGAGGCTGAGGTGAGTGGATGGCCTGAGCCCGCGGTGGTTCCAGACCCGCCTGGGCAACTTGGCGAGACCTCATCTCTACAATAAATCAAAAATTAGCCGGGCGTGATAGCACACGCCTGTAGTTCCAGCTCCTCGGAAGGCTGAGGCGGAAGGATCGCCGGAGCCCAGCAGGTCGAGGCTGCGGCGGCCGGGAGCGGCCACTGCCCTCCAGTCTGGGCAATAGAGTGAGTGAGACTCCAACTCACAAAAAAAAAAAAGGCTGATCTTGAGGGGAACAGGGAGGGAGTAGTGAGGGGTGGTGACCAGGGAGAATGGACTCCACTCTAGGGCTGGGACCCCCATTCCTGCTGGAAATTACTGCATGCCTGGATTCCACGCTGCTCCGTGTCCCCCGCACACACCAGTGTCTGCGGGTAACAGGTCACCAGGAATGCGGGCATGGCAGGAAGGGACAGTGGCCACGTCAGAGGAGAGGCAGCACCCGCCCCACCTTCTGGCTCCTCTCTGGGAAGGCTCCGGTTCTGACTCCTCCCCAGCCCCACTGTTTGCTTGCGACAGCCAACGCTCCAGGGGTGGGAGGCGCAGCTGGGTGCTGGCAGCCTCGTTCACCCAGGGCAAGAGGCACTTTACCTCGCCCACCTGCCACCTGGGGGAGGCATCACCATCCCTCAACTCCGCACCGGGCTCCAAATGCAGCCCTGTTTCAGGGAAGCCTCAGAAGGCCGCGTCCCAGGGGGGGAAGCCGTGTGGACCACCCCAGGCTCCAAGTAGGTGCCACTGAAGCCCGTGTCCCGAGTGCTGCGCACGCCCTGCATGGCGACCCCAGGCCTGCTTCTTTGAGGAAGGGGAGTCTTCAAGAGTGCTCCAGTTGGCCTCATTTAGCTAAGGGGGCTCAGCACGGCGCTGCCAAACATTTCGATTCAAACACAGCCAGGCTCACACGGGTTCCAGCCACCCCGCACCCGCATCCCCACAGAGCCGGGTCTTTCGGCAGCCACTCTGCTCCCTGGCTCCACACACCCTCCTTCTGGATGCTTCTCCTCCACACAGCGGTGGGGTGGGGGCACCGGGCCTTGAGCTGCCCGTCTTGCAAGCCGCCCGGGGCCACCGGCATAAATCAGCGTGTGTGGGTGTTTCAGGGTGGAGGAAATGGTTCCCCAGCTAAGTTCCCCACCATTCCTTAAAGTGATTATTTTGATTTAAACGGCTGCCTGATGGCTAGACTTCCAGCTACTGGCTTCAGGTCGTTTGTGTCCCCCCCCCGGGGGGGTCCTGTGAGCACAAAGAAACGCTGTTTGCAGAGGGCCTCCACCTCCTCCTCTTCTTCCTCCCCCTCCTCTGGACCCATGGCCACAGACCAGCGCTTTTTCCTGCGGAGGCGCTGCCAGCCCCGAATCACCCGCGCAAGGTTGTGGTTCTACCGGCGATCCTCTGTCTGCAAGTATCAAGTTCTCTCCACGTCGAAGGAGAGCACGAGAATCTGGGGAGGACACGGCTCAGTCCACGGCAAATTTAGATCGGCCACGCAGCACTCTCGGCTTTAAGGTAAGGAGGCTGAGGCTCCACTTCTCAAGGTCGTCTCGCGGCCCGTCCCCCTGCCACACTGGCGAGGCGTTGCTGTAACGGGGCCCTAGGCTCACAGCCACCAGACCCCACGCAGCTGAGCAGGTTAAGAAACCAGAAGTCAAGTGAAGAACTCACGGGGCAAAAAGGCTGCCTCTGCCATCCCCTTCCATGGCCTAGCTGTGCACAGCCAGGGACGCCTCGCACAAGGTTCCTGCAGGACAGGTGGGGGGGCGGGTCTCACTTGCAGCTTCCGTCCACGACAAAGCAAAATGCACTCGTTGCACTGTTAGAATCAGGAATCCAACCCCACATGGAAAAGTGACAGGGGTCTGCTGGGGAGGGACAGTCCCTTACTCTCCACACTCCCTCAAGGCCAGCGAGCCGCCCTTCCCACCCCAGGTGCTCAAGGCAGGACGAGGAGCCCGACTCAAGAAAGGACCTTCCGACAGGACACGAGAACACAGTAATGGCTTCTGGTCACCACCCCCAACTCCCGCTTCCCAGTCAGACTTGGGCTGCTCAGGGTCAGAGCCTGTCCTTGGGAAGCCCAGGGGACACTGGGATGCTGCAACCAGCCAGGCCTCCCCTAATCCCAGACTCCAGGTTGAGCTCACAGGTAGTTCCCAGGCAGAGATCATGCACAGACAACTACCCTGCAAGCCAGCCTACCCAATTCTTTTTTTTTTTTTTGAGTTGGAGTCTTACTCTGTCGCCCAGGCTGGAGTGCAGTGGCACGCTCACAGTCGCCGCAGCCTCAACCTGCTGGGCTCAGGCAGTCCTTCTGCCTCAGCCTTCCAAGTAGCTGGAACTACAGGCACACACCACCATGCCTGGTTAATTTTTTTGATTTATTGTAAAGACAAGGTCTCGCCAAGTTACCCAGGCTGGTCTTGAACCCCTGGGATCAGGCAATCCTCTCACCTCGGCCTCCCAAAGTACTGGGATTACAGACTTGAGCCACCATGCCCGGCCCTAGCCTACCCAAGTCTTATTCAAAACTCACCAACCTGACACACACACCCTGGGCAGCACTGAGGGTCCCATTCACCCCCAAACGCTGGTCCCCGCACATGCCGGCCAGAGATGGTGTTTCATCAACTCCCCTGGGGGTGTAATTTACACACAATAAGATGCACCGTTCTTGATGCACACTGTGAAGAGCTGACAAGCACACCAGCCCACGCACCACCACAGGCCCGGAGAAGCAGCTGGCAGAAACAACCCAGAGCTGCCGAGGAGATGCGAAGAGTGTGGATGCAGGGGGCCCCAGGTGACGCCACCCCGGGCCACCCCAGCTGGGCTCCTCCTACAGTATCCAGCCGTCTGCCAGGGTTGGGGCTGGCAGGCCAGCTGCACTCTGATCAACCTTGAGACGCGAAGTCTCAGGCTTCTCATCGGAAGGCAAACAGTGTTGTACAGCAGCTTCGAGACTTTGCATGAACTGAATGGTGTCCTCACAAAATATGCTAAAGCCAAAGCCTCGGTGGGACTGTACTTGGAGACAAGGCCTGTAAGGAGGCAGTAAAGGCAAAATGAGATCACGAGGGCTCCTACAAGAAAGGGAAGAGACCCCAGAGCTTGCCCTCTCCACCCCACGAGACTGCAACAAGAAGGCGGTCAACTACAGTCAGGAAGAGAGACCTCACCAGAAATGGAGTCTGTCCACACCTTGACCTTGGACTTCCAGGCTCCTGAACAGTGAGAAATAAAGGTCTGATGTTTGAGGCTCCCAGTCCAAGGCACTTTGTTACGACAGCCTGAGCTGGCAGGACAGACTCTCAGCAGAGACTCAAGAGGCTCTGAAGGGATCCTGGTGAACCTCACCATCCATGACATGGGGGAGATGGTCTACCCAAGCAGGCCTGGTGCAACAGGCAAACACAGGCAGGAACAGCCTATGCAAAGGCCCAGAAACAACATGGCTGGGGGGGACTGGGAGGAGGGCGGAGTCCAGGGAGGAATCTGGTCTTGAGGCAGGCCTGGCCCCATCCTTCCCAAAAGCATAATTCCACAGATGAGAGTCGCGTTTCAGCAGCGCCAGCTACAAACATCAGGGACAGGCTGGGGGCCGGAAAGGACAGCAGAGGGGCTTTGAGGGGCTTCCCCACCCAGACAGAATACTGGTCCTGGGAGGTCACACCCTCTCCTGGATCATGCAGGGAGGAACATAGCCCGAGAGCGCCCACCACGTGGCACACCCCCCCTTCCTGCTGGTTGCAGGGCGCAGGGAGCTCGGCCAAGGAAGACATCCTACATGTCTCCGACACGGCTCTGTTGCCTGCTGCCACCCAAAGCCACGCTCCCCAGGACCCAAACTCTGCTGGGAGGGTGAGACCTTCCAGGCTTTGATCTTGCAGGAAACACCCACGCAGACTCGCAGACTCTCCAGGAAGGACGGATGCGGGGGCGGCATCGGCATGCTAACTGCCTCAAAACGCAAAACAGATGAGCCTTTTACAGAAAAAGCCGTTGATGCTGTGGAATCTTCAACGCAAGCAGAAACCGGAGAGCTCTATCACCTGGGGCACAAACCAAGGATGTGCTTTATGGAAACATGTTGGTTCGATGTTGCTTCTTGATTTCTGTTTTTAACACCGCGCGCACACCGGCTCCAATCAGGAAAGGACGCCGTTCAATGAGTCGGCAAAGCGCTCCTTTCCGGAGAATCCCCCACCCGAGGTCAGAACTAAGAACGATTCAGCCAGGGGCGGGGAGCTGTGTGTACACTCTGCAGGCCTTCGGGAAGGGGTGGACATGACTATCCCCCTACCTGGAGATGGAGGCATGCCACAGACACGGATGTGCTGGGCCTCTGTTAAGTGCCACTCGGTCTTTAGCCTGGAGAATCTGAGTGGGTGTTTCCTGCAAGATCAAAGCCTGGAAGGTCTCACCCTCTCAGCAGAGTTTGGGTCCTGGGGAGCTTGATTTTTTAAGTAACAGCCGGACAGAAAGCTTTAGGGGTAATATTGTGCTGGACTGGTGTTGGCCAAGGGTTGGGAATATTTTTAATTATAATATCCAGATAATAATATGCAGGGAAGAAAACACTCTCCAATACTTTAGTGCTAGAAGACCTTGAGAGCAATAACAACTCTTAAAAAGTATTCTGGTCGGGCTTGGTGGCTCAGCCTATAATCCCAGCGCTCTGGGAGGCCGGGGCGAGTGGATTGCCTGATCCCGCGTGTTCGAGACCCGCTTGGGCAACTTGGCGAAACCTCATCTCTACAATAAATCAAAAATTAGCTGGGCGTGGTAGCGCACCCCTGTAGTTCCAGCTACTCAGAAGGCTAAGGTGGAAGGATCACCAGAGCCCAGCGGGTCGAGGCTGCGGTGGCCGGGAGCGGCCATTGCACTCCAGTCTGGGTGACAGAGTGAGACTCCAACTCAAAAAAAAAAGTATTCTTTTCTAGGAAAATCGAAACTCTTAACCCTAGGCTGCAGTGAGTCTGCAGGGAAACACTCCCCAAGCCCAAGCCCAATTCCACAGAGACCAGCCCCACAGCCCACCAAGCAAGACATCTAGGAGGCCACCCTTCAGTGCGCCCACACCCTAGCTCGAATCATTGCCAAAGTGAGGCTAGGACTTGCTGGTCACTTGTTATCACCCTGGCCAACGTTGCCATCAGATCAGACCCTTCCGTACGTGATTTTGTGACTTCAGGAGAATCGCATGTTCCCATGAACTCCTCTGTTCCCCCCACAGGCATACACGATTCCCAGGCTTTCCTTGATTCCACCACGGAGAATCCAGGGCCCAGAAAAGAGAGCAAGAGACAAGGATGAAGGGGTCCCAGAGGCAGAAATAAACGACGACTAGAAAAGCATCTCAATGGCCAAAAATGCCATCTTGGGAAGGGGCAGTGAGCATCCGAGCTCCCCTCTTCAACTTCCCAACTAAAACGAACACTTTCAAGGAAGCAACTCGAAAGGCCATGGGGCAGCAACCCGAAAACCCCAAGGTCCCACGGCTGAGCTCAGGGCAACCCACAGCCCCCAGGGTTAAGTGTGCTTTCCTGTAGCACCTGCACCTCTGGGGATCGCTACGGCATATCTGAGCTTTTGTTTCACTGCAAGTTGCCCTTTTCAAATTTTCTCCCATACTGTGCAATAATATGCAAGTATACTCCCCTCTCTGAGTCATGCACACAGACAAAGCCAATGTCCCTTGGACATGATCTCAACCTCCCCAGACACAGCCAGTGGGTACTCTGTCACTCACACGTTCACATCTCCCTCTGCCGAGAGGAATATGCGGCTGTGAGCAGCCGTTTTCCCTACATGGCCTCACTGTACACATGCCATTTTGCAAATGACTTTTCACTGAGCCACAATCAGGAGCCCTCCATGTCAAAGCCACCCGGTTGTCTTCAGTGCTGTATCGTACTCCCTAGTATGAATGTTCCACACCTGTGAGTGTGTTTTCTCACCATTTCCAAAACAACAAACATTCATGACTGTTTTCTTTCCCTCACAAACAGTGCCATGAATATCCTCGTGTGTGATTCCCTGAGCCCCAAGCTACATCTGGCCTGGGAAGCAAAGCCCAAGTCACAGTATTACTGAGTCCCTCGTGCGCACGCTGCTGATTTTTGTAAGGACGAAATCCACGTTGCTCCCCAGAGTGGGTGGAGCTGCCCGCACTCCTCAATGTGTGGGAACGCCCATTTCCCCACATCCTTGCCTTGAGCTTCGCCGAGGCGGCCAATGAAAAGCACTGCTCACGTTACTTCATGTTTCCTGACACTGTGTGGTAGACAGCACGGTGGTTCACCAGGTTGTCCATGTCCCAATCCCAGACCCTGTGACTACACAACCTCAAATGGCTAAGTGACGGAGCAGGTGGGGGTAAGTTGAGGCTCTAGAGATGAGGAGAGGACCCGGGTTGTCAGGTGGGCCTGGCGCACCCACGGCATCCTTATGAAAGGAGTTGCGCAGGAAAGAGTGTGATGGGACAGAGGGGGCAGAGGGAGGGCGATGGGACGGGCCCCATCGCTGGCTCCCATGAGAGAGGACGGCCATGGCGGAAATCCAAGCCCAGCTAAGCGGAGGGGAGAAGACGTGGCTGAGGGGTGAGGTAACAAGGAGAATTAGTTGAGGTGAGGTGACAAATTAAGGAAATACACGAGAAGGTGTGAATCACCAGAAGATGGAAAAGAAATGGACCCCACGCCTCCACACAGGCAGAGAAACTGTCCTGCCAAGTTAGCGAAAGCTTTCCTATTCCACAGGAAAGGAGAGAGGGCATGGACACCCACAGGGCCCTGGGACAGGAACTTGTAGGCGCTCCCTCCCGAGGGTCCCTTCCTCCCCTGGAGACACTGAAGGGAAAGGAGGTTTCTGACGTCCTCCGACAGACACACTCTCCTCCAAACCACGCAAGTGACACTCCGGGCATGGCGCCCGCTGGCCTTCCCTTTCCCATGGGAACAGAGGCTCTGTGGGCACATTCAAGAGATGACTGCGCGTGAACAGATACAAGTGGCCACCAGAGCGGGGAGACGGTCCTCAAGAGGTGGCGAATTGGTCAGGTTCTGGGGGCCCAGCAGGGCACCGAGTCTGACCTGCCCTGGGCAGGAAAGGTGGAGGGAGAGGGGGCTGGGATGGAGGACAGAGCTGGGTCGGGGAGGCGGCTCTGAGCACAGTAAAGATCCCAGGAGGCGTGGTGGCTCCACCTTGTGCCACAGCGTGGGATGAGCCTTGATGAAGATGACCCGTGCAGACCCGGCACTGTGACAGGCCAAGGCGAGGAGGGTGGCTGCCGTTCAGCCCCTGTCCCTCCGCGCCCTTAACCACACGGGGACTCAGGTGGGCACAGGGCCTGCTCCGCGGCCCAGGGAGTGGTGACCAGCCCATAGCGATGGATGATACCATGAGCGCCAGGGCTCTCGCTGCCTCGGGGGCCCGCTGGGTCCTGCCTGCCCATTCAAGACACCAGAATATGTCCAAGCCTGGCAAGCAGGTCCACAGTGCACCTGCTGACGCCATGATGGTAAATCCTGACAGTCACGTTGGCCCATCTCATGTGTTGACAGCCAACCCCCCAACAGCACTGCAGGAAAGGACAGAGAGAGGAAGATACAGGAGCCTGCAGGCGAAGCAGAACGAGGACTCGAAACGCTACTGAGCTCGGCCGTGTCTGCAGAATTTCTACCCCAGGCCGGGGTCCCCAGAGGCCAGGCCAGAGTGTGTCTGGGGGATGAGGTAGGAGACCTTGGAACAGAGCAGAAAGGGGGCAGAGGGAGGGGGGAGGCAGGAGAAGGCGGCACACAGGCTCTGCTGTGGCAACAGGCTTGATGCACAACAGACCTCGAAGAGCCCACCTCACAGCAAGGCCACCGAGCGTCTCCACCCAGCCCTGCCCAGCACGGAGGGCAGCTGCAGTGGGTGCGCTTGGCTCCCAGTGCCCCAGGTACCGTGCTGTGGGCGAAGTGTGGCCCTGACAGAAAAGGCCCGGGGCTTGCAGCACCTGGCAAGACCCTCCGTGACATGACGCCCGAGCCCTGACCAGCGTGTGGCCCTGTGGCAGCCATGATCTGCTGCTGCAGACGTTGTGCACAGACACAGCACTCCACAAGCAGAGTCTTCACCGCAGGTCACAGAGGAAAAGTTCCACCTCATCCTCCATTTCGAGGAAGGAGGTGAGCCTCCCTTCTTAGTCCCCGAGTTGCAGACGTGGACATCGAGTGTCCCAGTCTCAGGAGCTGCATTGTGGGGCTAGAGCGCAGGGCTGGGCATGGGCACCCATCCTCCGTTGCCTCCAGAAGGCTGTGGCACACTGAAGGCCTCCAACTGGGACACCAGACCCAGCAAAGCCAACTGCACGCACTCTGTAGGGTAAGCACGTTCTGGCCCTCACTCTTGTCAGAGGTGAGGTCTGGACTGTCCTTCGGGGCAGCGCTGCCACTGGCAGCGTGGCGTGGACAAGCCACTAGAAAATTAGCAAAGGCTTTTATTCACTTATTTATTTTTAGTTGGGAGTCTCTCAATCTGTCGCCCAGGTTAGAGTGCAGTGGCACACTCATGGCCACCACAACCTCGACCTGCTGGGCTCCAGCGACCCTTCCGCCTCAGCCCCCAAGTAGCCGGAACTACAGGCGTGAGCTACCATGCCTGACTAATTTTTGATTTATTGTAGAGACAAGATCTTGCCAAGTTGCCCCGGCTGGTCTCAAACCTGTGGGCTCAGACAATCCTCTCACCACGGCCTTACAAAATGCTGGTTATAAGCGTGCGCCACGGCACCCGACCAAAGGCTTTTATTTTCAAAACAACAGTATCCCATCGGTGAGAACAGCTTGTGATTAGAGATTAGCACATACACTTCCCATGTCTCAGCACAGGCAAATGAAATGCACATCAACAGGTTACATTACAACTGATATTAACATGCTATGCTTGCAACAGTGCTTTCAGGAGAATGGAATTGCTCTGTGGGCTTTGCGAACATGAAATTTAGCTCAATTCCTCTTTTAAAAATCTTGACCTTAAGTAAAATTATCACATACACCTCATCCCAAAACACACCTCCCCTTCTACTGAACAGGAACATTAGCATTAGACTCAGGCTGGGCCTGGGGGCACATGCCTATAGTCCCAGAGTTTTGGGAGGCCAAGGCAGGAGGACCACTGGAGGTCAGGAGTTCAAGACCAACCTAGGCAACACAGTGAGACCTTGTCTCTACAAAAAAATCAAAAATAAAAAAAAATTAGCTGGGGCGGTGGTGTGTGCCTGTGGTCCCAGCTACTTGGGAGGCTGAGGTAGGAGAATCCCTTGAGGCCAGGAAATCGAGGCTGCTGTGAGCTATGATTATGCCACTGCTCCCCAGCCTTGGAGGCAGAACAAGACCCTGTCTCTAAAAATACATACACAAAATAAATTAAAAATGACATTAGACACAATGATCACAAGCTGTCAGATGTTCTGGGGGTCCAAGAGGCTCCTGCTGGACTGCTGTCACTTTGTCTTAAAGTCCCCCAATCCTTCAACGTGATGGAAGAGTAGCACTGCCCAGAAAGCCCAGTTCCTGGACCTCTTTCCCCAATGGGTGTGTCTGAGGGTATCTAAGAAGTGCTCCTGGAAGTGGAGTTGAGACAGGTCAGGACCTAGCCCAAAGAGACCAGCGCACAGCATGCAGTCCACCGTCATGGCCTCGGACAAGGTGAGAAGGCCATGCAACCCCGTAAGTCCTACCCCCAACGGGACAGGCACTGTCTCTGAGAAGGGAGGGGTACAGCTTCATCTCCACAGCACCGGAAAGACCCTTCCCACAGAACAGTGAGCTCTCCCTCTGTCTCCTGCACCCAGTGACAGGATAGGCATCTCGGAGGTGGAAGGGACACACAGCCTGCATGTGCTGGAGGGACGCCTTCCCCCTCTGGACAGCAGTGTGAGCGGGCTTCCTCCCCGGCCCTAGCACCAGCTTGGAGAGATGGACACGGTGGCACCATGGAGGGAAGTGGCTGGTACAGGAGAGAAGCAGTTGGAAGCAGAGGACCTGTGAAACCCTGCAGTTGTGGGATGCCACTATCTGTCAGCTGAAAGGTTCCAGGAGTTCCAGAGGTTGCCTGTGAAATCTCAGAGTGCTAGGAAGAAGGACTGCCCAACAAAAGTAAAGGAACAAAGCCTAAAAGGGAAAGGAACTGTCCTCACAAATAAACAAGTAGGGGTGATAAACGCTGCCAGCTTAGCTGCTTGTCTGTTATGGGTTAAGTGTGTCCCCCCAAAATCACAGGCTGCAGTCCTAGTCCCTAGTGCCTCAGAATGCAGCTGTATTTGGAAACAGGACTTTAAAGAGGTAAAATTTTTTTTTAAATGAGGATCTTAGGGTAGGGCAAGCTGACTGGCATCCTGATGAGGAGATACAGACACAGACACACAGAGGGACAGCCAGGTGAGAATACGGGAGAGATGGCATCTACACGCCAGGGAGAGGCCTCGGTGGGAACCAACCCTGCAACACACCTTGACCTCGGACGTATAGGACTGAGAGGGGATCAATGTCTGCTGCTTCTGGGTCCTGCGTTACAACGGCCCGAGCTGACTCCCACAATGCCCTTTTGGGCTTGCCTCCTGAAACCGATGCCCCATGACAGCAGGGATCATTCCCAACACGCAGTGCCAGGTGTGCCACACAGACAGGCTCATGCAGCCACCGCAGAAGACACAGGTGACAGGAGCAAACTCCCCCTCTCTCCTCTAGGTCACCGGCCCAGGTCACTCTAGCAGCCTAGGAAGGAAGCCTGGTCTTGAGGCTCTGCCGGGACTCACTCCCACCCCGAAATGACCGTCATCGGCGACCAGGGCACACTTGAGTGTGAGGTGGCAGACAGGCTCGACCCCGGCTCCTGAACCCCTCCTTGTGTGGCTACATGGGTGACAGGGGCGAGGCCGTCCCCTCCTGAAGGCATCTTCCTCCCTCCTCATCCAACTCTGCATTTCTAAATCTCACAAAATGATGGAAACAGTTTCGTACATAGCAACGGGGCAGTCATCCCTTCTGCAGGAGTCCATCTGCAGCCAGGCTGGACTTGGGCTGGGCCACCCGCCACCTCTACCCTCTCCCACCCCACCCCCAACTCCCCACGCCCCACCCTCAGCCCCATTCTCCGCCCACCCCCAATCCCCACTCTCACCGTCCCTCCAACCCCCCCAACCACCAATCCCCACTTTCCACCTCACCATCTGCCCCAGCCTGGAGCAAGGACTTTGTGACAGCCAGGGCTGCAGCAAGATTTTACACAGCCTTGCCTTTATGAGCGCCGGCGAGCCGCGCTGGGGAACCGAGTTGACTGGAAACACACTTTTTAAAACATTCCAGCCGTCAAGTTCTGCAGCGGGAGACTCACAGGCACCAGGGGGAAAAGGGCTTTTTATAAATCCAGGGCCTGTGTCAGAGCGGCCACTGCACTCAGGAGCAGGACACTCCACGTGGCTTCTGGGGGAACCCAGGCCAGGGGGTGGCAGGCCCGCCGGCCCAGGCTCCTTCGGGGGCCACCAACCTCCTCCCCACCAGGCTTAAGCCGCCCCCCAACCTAGTGCTCCCAGCAGAGCTGTCTCACAGGGCGGGGGTGCAGCAACAGGGCCGCCCTTGTTCCCTGCAGGTTCAACAATCTGTTTTTCATCGAGCACTTTTTAGTGCTCTCCCACCACATTTTTCTTTAATTATGATAAAAGAGAGTAACTTAATCAAGCATAAATCCTGTTGAAATGAACAGGAGAAAATAAAGGGGTTAACTCAGAGGAGGGGGAGGGTATACATGGTGATCACAGTCCTCCACTGAGGTCGCCAGGCCCAGCAAGTAGAAACGAAGACTGGGTCCCACCAGAACCCGGTCCTGATCCTGCTGCTGGAAGAAACAGAGGCTGGCCCCGCCTGCTCCAGCAGGAACCAGGGGAACAAGACCACAGTCACCACCTCAACCCTGGCTCCTGTACCACATCAAGAACTGACTGGGAGGGGTGGTGCCTGCTGGCTGCCCATATGGGAAGTGAAAGGTGGGGGCGTGCATGCACACACATGTGCACGCATATATGCACATGCACATTCAAGCACAGCCACACACATGCATGCATGCGCACACCAGATGCACACAAATACATACACGTCCACATGTGCTTACATTTGGACAGACACACACATGCATATGCCCCCCAGAGCAGCAGCAGCCTCCAGGGAGGCCTTAGCAATGCAGAGTCTCAGATCCACCACAGACCCTCAGGTGGGGCTACGCAATTCATACTTAACTCGCCTCTGGGCTTAAGTCTGAAAATCATGGCTGCTACCCAGAGCGTGGGTCATTGCTGTGGAGGCAAAGTGTCGGGTTAAGATAGAAGATCACAGCTGGGCTCAGTGGCTCAGCCTGTAATCCCGCGCCTTGGCAGGCTGAGGTGAGTGGACTGCCTGAGTCCGTGGGTTCGACACCCACCTGGGCAACTTGGCGAGACCTCATCTCTACAATAAATCAAAAAATTAGCCGGGTGTGGTAGCGCGCGCCTGTGGTTCTAGCTACTTGGAAGGCTGAGGCAGAAGGATCGCCAGAGCCCAGCAGGTAGAGGCTGTGGTGGCCGGGAGCGGCCACTGCACACCAGTCTGGGTGACAGAGTGAGACTCCAACTCAAAAAAAAAAAAAAGATAGAAGGTCACAATCTTCTCTCTTCACCAAAAGAGACGGGGTGTGTCCTCACCACAGCTCCTAGACAGTAACAGGAATAACAATGGTGTTGGCATTCCCTCAAGGCCTCTGCCAGCCACGTGGTATCCTAAGTACCAACCCCACCAAGTCTAATCTCCACAAGGACCCCTGGAGGCCTAAGCCAGTGTCTCCAGCTTGACAACAAGGATTACAGAACGTCTGGGCAATCTGCCCAAGACCATGCAGCTAGCGGCGGGGAGAACAATCAGAGCCGGTCGTGGGCTCCGACACCCACCTCCTCAGCCCACACAATGCCAGCATCACGTGGGCCACAGAGAGAGTGTGGCGGTCTGCCTCGAGTCACCACTGAGAAGGGAGGAAGAACGGACTCCTGCGAGGCCCACGGCAGGCCTGGCTCCAACCCAGCAGAAGGCTTGGTCAGTCCATGAGGACCTTAGCGACTCTCAAGGTGATGCCAGTAGAAGGTCAAGGCCCAGGCAGGGGTGGACCTCAGACCTGCCAGGGAGCGCTTGAAAAATCTCTTGCACCCCTGGAAGACTCTGAACAAAGCAAGGGGATTTTCTGGAGTGTTCTAGACGGAAGGTCCTGGGAACGACCATCTCTCCTCTGGATGAGAACATGTTTTATACACAAGTCTGAACCACCAAAAGTACACACAGCTGTACCTGGCAGGACCACCACAAAGAAAACTGCACCAAGGAGGCCCAGCACCCCTCAATTCACTCTGAAGGCCTGGAGGCTGCTCCCGATGGGTGAAGGGGTTCGTCCTAAAGACAGGTGCGGGGCGGAGGGCCCTTCCTGGGGAGGGGAGTGGAGACTCCAGTCGGGATAATTTGAGGAAGGAACAGACACTCCTCAGGAAAGGCTCAGGCTTCAGGCTCTTTCCACCAGGGACTTGTAGAAAAGTGAACCCCAAAGTTTAAAAACCTTCCACACTGGGAGATGGAGGGGCAAGGAGTCGAGCCCATCCTTCTCCCCCCACGGGAGGAAGCCGCAGGTTTCCCTCAGGAGCCGGCCGGGAGACAGAGGACATACTCAGCAGAGGGGCCTTCAGCCACCCTCAGGCGCTTCCTGACTGTGAAAGGAATCAAGAGACCCAAGGTTGTCCCCAGCTCTCTGGCAAACGTGGGGACTGCATCAGAAACAGAGGCAGCCAGGCTCGGTGGCTCAGCCTGTGATCCCGCGCTTTGGGAGGCCGAGGCGAGTGGACTGCCTGAGCCCACGGGTTCAAGACCCGCCTGGGCAACTTGGTGAGACCTCATCTGTACAATAAGTCAAAAAACCGGGCCGGGCGTGGTAGCACACGCCTGTAATTCCGGCCACTCGGAAGGCTGAGGTGGAAGGATTGCCTGAGCCCAGCAGGCTGAGGCTGCAGTGGCCAGACGCGTGCCACTGCACTCCAGTCTGGGTGACAGAGTGAGACTCCAACTCAAAAAAAAAAGAAAGAAAAAGAAACAGAGGCTTCAGGAAAAAGGGTCAGCTTGAGAGGAAAGGCAGTCCGTCTATCTGTGAGCAAGACGTAATCAGTATGCAAAGTGTGTTGTATTAGAGTTCGCCAGAGAGAGAGAATCAATTGGATGGATGTGTGGTTGGATTGGAAGGAGAGATTGAAAGGGTGGATGGATGGACATCCAAAGGCTGGAGAGCCTGGTGTTTTAACGTCCAAGGGAGGAACAGGGCAGCATCCCAGTTCCAGGGGAGAGAAGGAATCCTCTCTCCTTTTTGGCTCTATCTGGGCTGACTGGATGGACCCACCCCCAATGAGAGAGGGTACTGCCCACTCAGTGCACTGATTCCCACCCAGTCTCTTCTGGAAACACCCTCCTAGACACACCCAGAAGTAATGTCTTACCAGGCTCTCGTGTTCCTTCGTCTAGTCAAGCTGACACCTAGAATCAACCATCTTCTGCATATACAACATTGATATACATAAATCAACTGTATTTCTATATGTTATATGAAACCAAGATAATTCCATTTACAATAGCATAAAAAAACTACTTAGAAATAAATTTAACCATCTAAAAGTGCAAGACTTAAACTCTGAAAATTATAAACTTTGTTGAAAGAAATTTTTATCAGATCTAAATAAATGGACAAACATCCTATGTTCATGGGTCAGAAGACTTAATACTGCTAAAACAGCAATACTCCTCAAATGTTTCTATAGATTCAACAGGATCCTTCACAAAAGCCCATCTGGCATTTTTTTTCCCACCAGAGACTGACCAGCTTCTCTTAATTCATATGAAATTGCCAGGGGTCCAGAATAGACAAAACATATTGAAAAAAAAAAGATTAACTTGGAGTAACTGAGATAGTGAGGTACTAGCATAGGATAGTCATATGGATCAATAGAACAGAACCAAGAGTTCAGAAAATAAACCCTCCATGTATGGTCAAGTGGTTTTTGACAAGGTTGCCAAAACAAAGCAATGTGGGAAGAACAGTCTTTTCAGCAACTGGTATGGGAATAAATGAACATCATCACACCAAAATATAAAGTTGGATCCCATACGCACAAAATCAAATCAACACTACTCACAGACTTAAATGTAAGCACTAAAAGTATAAAACTCTTAGAAGAATAACGGCATACAATTTCATGACCTCGAGTTAGACAATGGTTTCTAAGATATGAAAAGGCAGCAACAAAACATATGAATTGGATTTCATCAATATTTCAAACTCTTGTGGTTCAACAGACATCACTTTCAACAGAAAGTGAAAAAGGCCAGGCTCGGTGGCTCAGCCTGTAATCCCAGCGCTTTGGAAGGCCGAGGTGAGTAGATTGCTTGAGTCCGCAGGTTCGAGACCCATCCGGGCAACTAGGCAAGACCTCATCTCTACAGTAAATCAAAAATTAGCCGAGCGTGGTAGCACATGCCTGTTAGTTCCGGCTACTCGGAAGGCTGAAGCAGAAGGATCGCCTGAGCCCAGCAGGTCGAGGCTGCAGTGGCCGGGAGCGCGCCACTGCACTCCAGTCTGGGCGATGGAGTGAGACTCCAACTCAAAAATAAAAATAAAAAAAAAAAGAAAGTGAAAAGACACACGTAACCCAAGGTGATGGTATTTGGAGATGGGCTTCGCGGAGGTCATGAGGTTTAGATGAGACCACAGGGGTGGGAGTAGAGGAGGCGACACCAGAGCTCACTCTCCTTCCACCACTTGAAGACACAGCAAGAAGGCAGCCCTCGAATCTGCCAGCACCTTGACCTTGGACTTCCAGGTTTCAGCCAGGCTTCAGAACTGTGAGAAATAAATGTCTGTTGTTTAATACACCCAGTCTCAGGCATTTTGTTATGGCAGCTCAAACAGACTAGTCCAAACACAACTAAATAATAAAGAGACAACTCAATCAATAATGGATGTGAACAGTCATTTTTCCGAAGACAATGCACAAATGGCAGCTAAGCACATGCTCATTAGCTGCCATGAAATGCAAATAAAAACTACAGCAAGACCCCACTCCACACCTACTAGGATGAGTATATTTTTAAAAATACACATATAATAGCCTTCAGAGGCTGGGAACAGAGGCTGGGAAAGCCGGATGCCAGCTGGAGATGGGGGGCTGGATACGCACATTGTCAATGCACACGGGAAGAAATGAAGAGTCTGGCCCTGTGACACAACCTTCATTGCAACTTAGGAATATTAGGATTCTCCGGCCAATGTGTGCCAGAGGACACCACCAGAGACCAAAGCATGTGAGGCTCCCGGCCAGGACTGAAGAAACCACACACACTGAGACAGTCTGTGGAAAGTCAGCCACCCTGCCAGAGCCGTCACTGTTGCCCAGTTTCACCCTCCCAGGCCCTAACCCCAAAACCTGCTTGCTTCCCCTATCCATGAGGGCATGCCACAGGAGTCCACGGGCTAGGGTATTCTCAGGACATGCTCATTTCAGACAACGACTGATCAAAAAGCAGATCATTGTCACCACAACTGAGCACAGAAAAAAGTAACAGAAATGAATCCTGGTGAATCCCAATGCACCATGTATGGCACCTAAGCTGACACCGCACACTTCCTTATCCCTGCCTCTGCTCTGAAGAGAAAGAGGCAGGATCACGAGATAAAGTTCTTTACATGGCTTGATCAGACGGGCTTCTCCACACGGGAAGTTTAAATGGCCTCAGCATGTCCCTTTCATCAGGAACTGTTAGGATTAGTAAGACGCTCGCCCTAGCAGCAGTCTTCACCAGAGCTCCCTGTAATCTACAAATTCCCCCACGTAAAAGCTGAGACTAAGACCTTTTCACACCACAGTTTAAGTACAGTAATTCTACACAGCAGTAAAGAGCTTAGAAGGTCTCCAGGAGTTTTTTCACAGAAAAAAGGAAAAACCACATGAAGACACTCCCTGTCCTTAAGTCCCTCGACTGGCAGTAGACACAACCCCTGCCAGCATCTGCCCTCACCCACAGGCGACCCCTCTCCTCCTCTGGTCATTAGAAAACAGTCTCCAGATTAGAGAGACTCCAGGGATCAAATGTGTTTTTGTTTTTGTTTTCTTTACCTGAAAGATAATGTGACTTTAACAGCTTAGCTTCCTCCTCTATTTCCCCCTAGCCCCCACCCCCGCTTTGAAATTAGAATGCTTTGAAATTAGAATACCAGCTGGGCTCGGTGGCTCAGCCTGTAAACCCGCGCCTTTGGGAGGCTGAGGTGAGTGGACTGCCTGAGCCCGCGGGTTCGAGACCCACCTGGGTAGCGAGACCTCATCGTTACAATAAATCAAAAAATCAGCCGGGCGTGGTAGCGCATGCCTGTGATTCCGGCTACTCGGAAGGCTGAGTCAGAAGGATCGCCGGAGCCCAGTAGGTCGAGGCTGCAGTGGCTGGAAGCGGCCACTGCACTCCAGTCTGGTCAACAGAGTGAGACTCCAATTCAAAAAACAACAAAAAAAAGAAATTAGAATACCAAAACACTGATTTAGCCGGAGTTAAACCAGAGAAGGGAGAAGACTCATTTTATCTCTAAAAGCTCAGGTAGCAAAAAGCAATTAGGTAAATATCTTATCTAAGCGAGAAAGAGATACCCTTTGGCAAATCAGTCCTTTGTTATTCCTTCAAAAATTAGAAAAGGGCATGATAATATTCCACTCTCAAAACAGGGGCACAAGTCCAGTTATTTTAAGGGAACAATGACAAGACTATGTCTTACTGTGACTTTTGGCTGGAAGCATGGGGTGGGGGATGGAGTGACACAACTCTGACTTCTTTGGGGGTTGAGTCTACCCACCTACCGCGACTTCTGAAAGAAGAGGGGTTCGGCAGGGCCCAACATCCAAAAATGTACTACAAAACGTCTTCAAACTACTCTGGAAGATGTGCCTTGGGATGCTGTCCAAATTTAGCTGCACTGAATAAATGGCCACTTTCAGAATTACCTAAATCAAAATACTCCAGCTAGGTGCTGTGTAACAACAGTGACATCACAGTGAAGATGCTTTACGAGGAACCCAGGGAAGAAGAAAATAGAGATATTCCTCTGTCTATCCAAATCCAAGTTTGCTGGCTGAATTTGAAGAGTTGCTTTCCACAGCAGAATGAACTTGCTGCGCTGTACAGTAAGGGAGCCTCTAGACATATAGGGCTATCAAAATTTGAATTAACTAAAATTAAAGAAGATTTAAAATTCAGTTCATCAGCCCCACTGACTACACTTCAAGTGCTTAATATAGCCACATGAGGCTAACAGCCACCGCACGCAGATGCAGAATACTTCCATCATCTCCAAAAGTTCTATGGGGCAAAACTGATAAGGAAATCCAATAATCAAATTTTGGAGGAAAAAGGAATCGAATCTTGAAACAACCTGAAATCCACACCTCCTCTTCAAAACGGGGTTGGTGTTCCTGTGTTTACACAAAACAGAAAATAAAATTTGCAAATGATCTGTTCTGATCAAAACATCTTGAGACTTCTGGCTCCAGACAAGATGGAGTAAGCACACTCTGCCCATTGCTCCAGGAATGAAGCTATAAAACCTGGGAAGAAAGAGGAAGCAGCTATTTGGGGACTCCTCAGTCTCCCTGGATCTGAACATAGCACCCAAAACACACGCAGGGCACAGAACAGAGCTCTTCTGGAGTGGCCGTGTGGCTCTTCTTGAAAAGTATAAAGAAAAGGACAATGTTCCCCACTGAAAGAGATAGGAAGCATCCCAGTTTCTTCCTTTCTTCATTCTCCTGCACCCCCATGCAGTGCTGTGGAGGGGGTGAAGGAGGTGGTAACAGGTGACGGCAGAGGCTTCACACTCTGAGGAAGAAGAACCTCCCTCTGCAATCAGAGGAGCTGGGATCCCAAGAGTGGGGCAGTCAAACCCTACTGCCTTTTTGCTCTGTCTTCCAACTTCTCATCTCCAGACACAGACACAGACACAGACAAGGTGAGTATGGGGCAGACCAGAGTAACTGGAGCCCAGGTTTTGAGCTAAAGGGTTGAAAGAGGAGCTCGAGGGGACCTGAAAGCACCAAGGAGATGCTGGGGAGAAAGAAACTCAGAAAAGTGGCCCTTGAAGCTTGTTTATAAACTCCTGGGTCGGGGTGCAGTGGCCCATGCCTATCATCCCAGCACTTTGGGAGGCGGAGGCAAGAAGATTCCTGAGCCCATGGGTTTGAGACCAGCCTGGGCAACATGGCAAGACCTTGTCTCTACCATAAATCAAAAAATTAGCTGAGACTGGTGGCACACGCCTGTAGTTCCAGCTACTTGAAGCCTAAAGTAGAAGGATCACCTGAGCCCAGAAGGTTGAGGCTGCAGTGGCCATGTGCATGACACTGCACTCCAGCCTGAGTGACAGAGACTAACTCAAAAAAAAAAAAAAAAAAGCTCTCGAGACCACCCATGAGCTACGCATGTGTAGAACTCTCATGTGGAGAATAGAACTGCAAAACAAAACACCACCCAGGTCCCAGACTGGCCAGGGTGTGGCAAGAATTTGGAACGAACTGAATAGTGTTACAAAGGCTTGGAAGCAGAACTGACATTGGAACTCCAAACACAGAAAGCTGTTCGGAACTTGCAGTCTGAACCAAAACAGATGACTGCCTGCTCCTCCCACAGGAGTTAAGCAGCCAGAGTCTCCTAACCAAAATACAAGGTCTAAAATCTCCATGAAACAATCCAAAACTAGTCAACATACAAAGAACCAGGAAAAGCTCAATCAATAGACATTAACAACAAGACGTTACAGATGAAATTATCTGACAAAGACTTCAGTGCAACCATTATAAAAACAAGTTGTGTGTTTTTATAACATATTTCAACAAGTAAGAATAAACACTTTGGAAACAACTTAAAAAATGGGATGTCTCGGTAATAAAACAGAAGATAAAAAAAGGCAAAAATAGAAATTCAAAAACGAAAACAGGCCAGGCATGGTGGCTCAGTCTGTAATCCCAGCACTTTGGGAGGCCAAGGCGAGAGGACTGCCTGAGCCCAGGGCTTCGAGGCCAGCCTGGGCAACTTGGTGAGATCTCGTCTCTACAATAAATCACCAAAAATTAGCCAGGCATGGTGGCGTGCATATGTAGTTCCAGCTACTTGGAAGGCTGAGGCGGAAGGATCGCCTAAGCCCCGCAGGTCAAGGCTGCAGTGACCGTGACTGTGCCACTGCACTCCAGCCTGGGTAACAGAGTGAGATACCAGCTCAAAAAAAAAAAACAAAAAACGTAAAATAACTGAGAAATCTCAATGGATAAGATCAATAGCAGTATGGACACAACAGAGGAGTGTCAATAAAAAATTACAGAACCTGAACAAAAGAAAAAAAGAACTGACCAAAATGAAGAGACCATCAAACCTGGGGGACAAAATGAAATGGTCTGACATTCATATCATCAGAGCCTCAGAAGGAGAAGAAAAAAGAATGAAAAAATAATGAGAGCTTCCTAAATGTGGGGATAAATTAATGTAAACCCACAAAATAAAACAAAGTTGGTGAATCCCCATAAAGATAAACTCAAAGAAATCTACACCCAAACATATAATAATCAAACTGCCAAAAACCAAAAACAAGAGGGAAAAAAGCAATCAGAGAAAAACAACAAATTAGTTAGAGGAAAAACCATTTTAAAAGTGCTCAAAGAGTCAGACTATCAACCCAGCTTTCTGTATCTAGTGAAAACATCCTTAAGGAACAAGCTGACGTTCTCAAATGAAGGAAAGCTAGTAGAACTAGTGGGCTTGCAGTAGAGAAAACTGCCCAAGGAAGTACTTAGAGCAGAAGGGAAATACCAGAAAGAGCTCTTGGACCATCAAGAATGAAGGAAGGGCCGAGCACGGTGGCTCAAGTCTGTCATCCCAGCACTTTGGGAGGCCGAGGAGAGAGAATTGCCTGAGTCCAGGGGTTCGATACCAGGCCTGGGCAACTTCGTCTCTACAATAAATCAAAAAATTAGCCAGGTGTGAGAGCATGTGTCTGTAGTTCCGGCTACTTGGAAGGCTGAGGCGGAAGGATCGCCAGAGCCCAGCAGGTCCACGCTGGGGTGGCCGTGGGCGTGCCACTGCACTCCAGCATCAGAGGGAGTCTCCGACTCAAAAAAAAAAAAAAAAAGAATGAAAGAACAAAAATGATGAACCAGGGCATTCCTGCACTGCTATGGGAACACATTCTGGAAGACAGTGCAGTGGCACACTTAGGACCACCCCAGTGTCGACCTGCTGGGCTCCAGCGATCCTTCCGCCTCAGCCTTCAAGTAGAAGGAACTACAGCCACATGCTACCACGCCCGGCTGATTTTTGAGTTAATGTAGAGACGAGGTCTCGCCAAGGTGCCCGGGCTAGTCTCGAACCTGCAGGCTCAGGCAATCCACTGGCCTTGGCCTCCCAAAATGCTGGGATGACAGGCTGAGAACACGAGCCTAATCACACAGGGAAGTTTTAAGGTAGACTGCAGCTGTTCTATATCCTGATATGGGGGGGTGGTTATACAAATCTATCTATACATGAGTTAAAACTCAGAGAACTATATACAAGAAAGTTCATTTCATTGTGTTAATTTAAAAACTAAAAAGAAGCCGGGCTCGGTGGCTCAGCCTGTAATCCCGCGCCTTTGGGAGGCTGAGGTGAGTGGATGGCCTGAGCCCGCGGGTTCGAGACCCGCCTGGGCAACGAGACCTCATCTCTACAATAAATCAAAAAATCAGCCGGGCGTGGTAGCGCATGCCTGTAATTCCAGCTACTTGGAAGGCTGAGGCGGAAGGATCACTGGAGCCCAGCAGGTCGAGGTTGCGGTGGCCGGAAGCGGCCACTGCACTCCCGTCTGGGCGACAGAGTGAGACTCCAACTCAAAAAAAAAAAAAAAAAAAACTAAAAAGAAAAACTTTAGAGAGAGAGGGAGGGTGAATTGAGGGAATGAGGGAGGTCGCGGAGTGAAAGAGGGAGAGGGGAAAAGCAAGACTGCCAGAAGGAGAAAGAGGGAGAGAGGGAGAGAGAAAGACGGAGAAAGAGAGAGGGGAAGGGAGGGAGAGGGAGAGGGAGAAAAGAGACAGCGAGAGGGAGAGAAAGAAGAGAGGAGAGCGGGAGATAGATAAGGAAAGAGAGGAAAGGAGACCAAAAACTAAAATTTCAAAAAATATTTATCTGCAATTATCTCTACAAGAAGCACTAAGTATCCATGAAAGTTACCGAAGGCAAGTATCTGGTTCATCTGTGCCTAAACCTGCCGGACCCTGGGAAGCAGGCCAGCAGCCTGGGGCCCGCCGCCTGTTCCAAGAGCCAGAAGTGGCTCTTACGTGTTGAACCGCATCAAAGGAAGACCTCATGGCACGTGAACATGGTATGTCCGCAACGATGTTCTAACGGGACACCTCACTGATGTATGATCTCTGGCTGCACTCACATGCGGTGGAGCCAGATGGACCCAGCAGAGACAATAAACCCCCAAAGCCTAAAACATTGATCTGATACTTGATGGAAAAGGTGTGCTGACCTTCTCAGTAAATACGAAATGTTTTGCTTTTCTGATCAACCCCGACTGCCCAAAGGGTGGAATTCTAGAGTCTGCCTACAGCCTCTGGTGAAGAACAAGGAAACTCATCCGTCACAGAGTGGGAAAGGCCGGGTACACAGGCTCCCAAGGTCATGAGCCAGTTGGCTGGGCAAGGATGACCAGCCCTGGCCTTGACAGCAGCCTCCTCCCTGGACCGCCTGAAACGCAAGGGCTTCCGACAAGCCCACTTAACCCCACCTCGCCACTCCCCTATTGTCAAGGCCTCTCAGTTCCTAACATGTGTCTCCCACATCGGTTTTATAAAGGAATGAGACATTTCTATGATGTGGAAAGCAATTCCGGGCCAAAAGTAATTTTTCAATATTGAATCCAGTACTAAATGCTGACGGTCCAGGTGTTAAAAGAAAAAAAAACCCCTCATATTTCACCAAATCTGGACCACATTATTTCCTGCAGCCTGCAGATGGCCCTGGGCCATGGCTACGGCACTGATTCTGCAGGAGAGCCTGAGCTAGTGTGGAGACGATTTTACACACCTGGGGAAAATGCTAATTCCACTGGCACTCTCAGGGTCAAGAAAACTCAACACATGACCATCTTTTCTCTTCTTTTCTTTTCTTGAGTTGTAGTCCCATTCTGTTGCCCAGGCTGGAGTGTAGTGGCACACTCACGGCCACCCCTGTGTCTACCTGCTGGGCCCAGGCGATCCTTCCGTCTCAGCCTTCCAAGTAGCCAGAACTACAGGCGTGCGCTACTATGCCCGGCTGATTTTTTTATTTACTGTGGAGATGAGGTCTCGCCAAGTTGCCCAGGCTGGTCTGGAACCCACGGGCTCGGCAATCCACTCGCCTCGGCCTCCCAAAGTGCTGGGGTTACAGGCTGAGCCACCAAGGCCGGCCAACCATCGTTTCACTTCCAGAATGCTATTAGCAGAGTTCATGTTGAGTTAAAAACACAATTGCAAAGAACTGCGAATACCAACACTGAAAACAGTATGGTTCCACAGATAATCAAATTACTCTCTACAGCAGCACCTTCCAGAGAGAAGCACAAACACTCAGGCTTCGGGACTCTCCTGACCAAAAGAAACCCATGGCCCACAGGGCAAGTGTCCACCAGCTTCCTGGAAGCCGAAAACAGCCGGAAGTGTCCGTCCCCTGTGTCCCTCAAGCTCCCACAGACAGCCTCCATTCTCTGGAGAGCCTCACTTCTCTGCTCCCAGCTGGCCTCCCTCCCTGCATAGCTGCCTGCTGTATGCACCCCTCTCTGTGTTTGTCCTTTTCTGTCTAAACCGCGTCCGTGTCTTCCCTAGGCCTTCCTATCATACCTCTCCATCCTGTCATTGGCCGGCCATAGGCATCACACAGCATGTTCTAGATAAAAGCTGGCTGAGTGAATGAATTAATCAATCCACAAAGTGAAAGAATGTGTGCGTGGGCTGTAGCCACACCAACGTGCACATGCCTACGATCAAGGAGTTTTATATTCAATTTTGACTTCCAAAAGTTGCATTTTCAAGAAGGCTGCCACAACACCTTCCATCTCACAGGATCTCCCACAAGGTGTCCCTGTCACTCCCCCATCAGCAGCTAGGGTCCATTTCCCCACACTCGTGCGTCAGGTGGGCTCTATAAGGGTTTTTGACGCATAGAATATAAAGGAAGTGACCCTGGGTGCCAGTCCTGAATGAAGCCAGTTCGACCCTGGCTAGAGTCTATTTTTTGCCCTTAAAACGCTCACTCTTGGGTGAGTACTTCCTAGAACCCAATCTGTCATACTGGAAGAAAGCCCAGCCACATGAAGAGGACACACACAGGTTCTCAGGTTGAGGCTGGCCCCACCCTCAGCTCTGAGACAAACACCGGCATCTCGACTCCAGACCGTGCCGGGGGTCTTGGCTCCAGTCACACAACAGAGCATCTTCTTGACTCTAGCCCTGTCACAGCACCATCTTGACATCCTATCATGCCAGGGCACATCTTGGCACCAGCCCTGTTCCGGCACTATCTTGACTGCAGCTGTGTCAGAGATTTTGACAGCAGCTGCGTCAGGGCACCATCTTGACTCCAACCATGTCAGGGCACCATTTGACCCCAGCCGTGTCAGGGCATAATCTTGGCTCCAGCCCCATCAGGGCGCCATCTTGATGTCCAGCTCTTTGAGCCTTCATATGACTGCAGCCCCTACCAGCATCTTACCACAGCCACACACGAGACCCAAGCAAGACCCACAAGACTTTGTGCCTTAAATGGGTGAGTTATCAGCTTAAGCCTCTAAATTGTGGAATAGTGTTATGTTACACAGCAATACATAGCAAAAACAGATCTGTACAGGAATTTTGTTTTCTCCATAAATTGTTCTAAATAAAAAATGCTACATTATTTATTCACCCTAATTTGCTCTTTGTTTCTCTTTCTGGAAAACAGCATAACAGAGATGCCCACACTTCTGGTATAGTTAAACTGGGCTATGGCTCGTGGAAAGTCCTGGACTACAGCTCCTCATGTCTGGCGCTGCGTGTCCTGGGATTCCCCCTGGTCGTTTTAATTCCGAACAACGGCATCTCCCAAGGTAAGCTGCTATTTTTCCGGACAAGTGTCCACAAACCCTAAGATTTCCAACACATCCAGCGACTATTCCTCGATTTTCTACCAAGCCTTGACGAGGAATCAGGCGGTGTTTACGCCACAGTCAGAATCTGCTCTCTTTCTGTCAGCACAGATTTGTGCTCGATTACTAGTAAGTGAACTCTTCTTCCTCCCCAGTACTCCCCGGCTCCTACTATGGGGCTGGGGCATTCAAAAGCCCACGCCAAAACACAGGGCACGCATTTTGTCACGGAGCCCAAGCCAGGCCAGCAATGGAGAATGTGCAGACGAAGGGCTCCCTTCAATCAGGTCTTTGGTATAAATGAGGAAGGCATGGCTCAAAGAGCAACACCCTTTGGGGATGGAGAGGGACCTGGACACTGTGATCCCTCGCCCACTGAGAAAAAGTAAAGATACTTTGGTACGTTTTACATAAACCCAAGGAGCTAGACCCACACAGGCCTACAGGCCAAGCATCCCCTTGACCCAGCATAACATGTTTTTTTCCTTCACTGTGGACAGCTCTGAGCTCAGGGCAGTTCCACCAGTAGCCTCTGGCCTGCGGGTCTGGTTTATTCCTCTGGATGCAACGGCGGTAGGGCTGGTGCTTTCCCTCGTGCCATGGTGCATGTAAGGAAGCTGCACACCAACTCTGTCCTGAATGCATGCACCTGGCCCAGTCCCCTGGTCCCACCCCCGGAGGCTCTCCCCAGTAAGAACATTAAAAATCCCTGCCAAAGAACGCAGGGTGCCACCAGGCCCTCTTGGCTGCGATCCCACAGATGCCTGAAATGCACAGAAGGTAGGGCAGATGCACGACCCCACAGTAACGACTACCCAGCCCCGCTATACATATGGCTGCACTGACAGCACTGTAACTCATCCAGCCGAGCAGCTGAATCCGAGTCCAAAGCTACCTTCTACATCCAGATTCTTCCATTAGGAGATGCCTTCAGGGGAACTTTCTCCTCCCCTGAAAATTCAGGCCATAAATTACCTTTGACAAATGAATGCTCACTCCTCCTCAGAGAGAAATTCTGAGAGGAGATTAGGAGGGAGCACGTCGGAGACTTTTCTGACTGGGGTCTCCCGGAGGTCGAGAGTTGGATGTCTTTTGCTTCCTTGAAGACTGCTCACAGAAGACCAGGCCGGGGCCTGGGAGGTGACAGCGGCCGCTGGGAGGGCTGACCCAGCTCCCCGACAGGACTCAGGGACTCAGCATGACACCCTGCACTTCCACCCCAATCTGCTTCCAGGCAACATGGCTCCGGCAACGGGGCCGCCCCCTCCCACTCACCCCCACGCCAGCTGAGGGGCTCTTCACATGCACCCCGTGTTCTCTGCAGAGGCCACATGCATGCCAGACTTGCCACCACTGCTCCCAAGCCCTCACCCCAGCCACACGCAGTATGGCCATGACTTCCCATCATAAGCAGCATCCAAATGTGCTGTATTTATGAGGAAATGTGAACGTAACAACAGTTGTAGCTGGGAAAACTAAGTTGGCTTTTGAAAGACACAACATAACAGAAACAAATCTGTGTCAGAATAAGATGTGGGGGAGAAACCTGGAAGTCAACATGGGACCTGCTCCCCCTGAAGTTTCTACTGGCTTTCCACATCATATCTAGAGAAAACAGAACAGAAAACCCTGGGTGTCGTTTCGGCAAGAAGACCACCGAGAACCCCTGTCAGCCAACCCTCAGTAAAAGACCCGGGTCTACATCAAAAGGTCGATGGATTCATGGGCATTTGCACAATTTAAGGTGAATACAATGTTTACTACATGGATGGATGATTTCATTACATTGCTCCAATTTAGACATTCTGGTTACCGCAACCAATTCCTGGTCCCCACAGCAGAGTGACCCGACTCCTGCTCTCATTTCACCAGGAGAGTCTGTGAATGAAATGCCTGAAGAGACCCTGCAATTACTTTCACGGTTTTCCTGATAGCTTTTTACAAGGACAAGAATTTGACTAAATCAAAAGTCACAAGCATCTGACAATAAGGAGGGCCAGCGTCTCTCTGAACTCCCCTGACCAAGCTGTAGAAATGTAGACGCTTTCCATGAATCTCCAAGTGCCCTAAAGGGACGAGTTGTTTTTGGCTTTCTTATGTTACGAGCCAGCACAAAACAGAAAAAGGCCCCCCTGCAGTACTTCTCAAATAATGATAGCCACCACTGAGAAATGCTGCACTGACCACATGCTTTCTAAAACTCCCCCAAAAAGCCAGAATGCAACAAAGTCTCGCATAAACCCACAACCACAGAGAGAACAAGGAAAGGTCACAGGAGGTGAAACCTCCACAAGTAATTAGAAGAAAGCAGGTCAGCAGACACACGGTACAGCAGGCAGGGAACTCGGGGAATGAGGGGTCTACAGGGGACTCAGCCCATGGACAAAGCTGCACAAAGGGGCCCAAAGGGCTGGCCAAGCCACAAAAAGATCCAGATCGCAGCAACACTGGGTTCACAGGATAGCAAGGTGGGGGAGAGGGAGGAATCAGTGAGATCAAATGTGATTCTCCAGACAGACCCAATGAGCCGGTGCTCTGGTGTCTCTTGCCTTCTCTTAACCCTGCAAGGGACAAAAATGAATGTGCCTATCCTACAAAAGTAAAACAAGACTTGCAATATCTTGGTAGCTAGAGCCCCCAGCACAAACCCTGAGATGACATCTTCCAGCCATACATGCAGACTCTCAAGGTACACACTGCTACTTTGCCCAAAAGTCAACCGAGAGCCAGCAGACATCTGCAGAGAGCCCCTGGTATGAAAGAGAGGTTCCCCGGCAAGAGGGCAAGCAAGTCACTCCAGAGGAGCCAAAAGAAAGAAAACGCAATCTCTGGAGATGTGAAGAAGGCATTACTTGCCGGGCACAGGGGTTCACGCCTGTCATCCCAGCGCTTTGGGCGGCAGAGGTGAGAGGACTGCCTGAGCCCATGGGTTCGAGACCAGCCTGGGCAACTTAGTGAGATCTCATCTCTACAATAAATCAAAAAATTAGCCGGGCATGGTGGCACGCATTCCAGGTTCTTAGAAGGCTGAGGTGGAAGGATTGCCTGAGCCCAGCAGGGCGAGGCTGAGGAGGCCTTGAGTGGGCCAGAGTGAGATTCCAGCTCAAAAAAAAGAGAGGGTATTACTTTCTTAAAATAGAACCCGAATGCAGTGAAAAAGGAAAGGCTACTGAAATTAAAACAGAATGCCAACATTAGCAGGAAAATCCAACCGTATGGTTGAAAGACAAAATTGAAGTTGCACAGCCCTTGCTGTGGGGACAGTGAAGCCACGAGGAGCTTCTGAAAGACGGGACAGAAAACATGGGAGGGCATGACTTCTGAAAGGATACAGAGAGCCTGCCCCAGCTGACAGACACACGTATCCACGCTAAAAGAGCCACCCCACACTCAGAGCAATGAGCCAAAGACGTGCGCCTGACACATCCTCTTGGAATCTCAGAACACCAGAGATGCACCGAACAGTCAAAACCTCTCCAAGCAAAAACAGATCACCAGAAAAGGAATGAGGCTTCAAGGGGCTGCGGACACCTGAGAAGGCAGCACAGGGCGTGGGAGCCGGCGGGTGACGTGCTGAGAAGCATGATGTTCAACCGGGAGTGAAAGCAGCCCAGCTCTCAAGGCTGTGGGGGTGACAGTTACAAGGACTCCTCTTCCCATCCCTCCCTCCATTCCCTTTCCAACCTCGCTCGCCACCACACAAGCCAGGTTTCTTCCACATTTCCAGAAAGAAGAGGATCAGAAGTTGCAGGGATGCCTCAGATCAGCCTGTCGTGGGGCACACACCGACCCCAAGTCTGGCCCAAGTGGACAGGGCCAGAAAGACACAGAATGGCCTCCCCAGGGGAGAGGGGGTCTTGCAACCACAGAAGGATCCAGAAGGCAGACAAAGGCTGTGGTGTTCGGGGAGAAAAAAGAGAGACCTATACAGGCAACATTAATCACCTAAATGTACCCAAGTGACCGGCCCTTTAGGAGACCAACTAAGCATTGCCAGAGGACACAGTTGCAATCCCTCCCGAGTCAATTCTTGTTCAGCCTCTAATAATTCACCACCAATACCGTCATCAAGTCATTCCTAACTGGAGTTTGTCATACACCAGTTATCCCTGCTCCGTCTGCTGACAGACTAAATTATACTTAGGCAAGTCACTTCAGCTCCCAGGCTTAGATTTATGCTAAAACAGGAGCAGGAAGGACAAAGGGGTAATAATATCTGCCCCAGCCTCGGCATGGGGTGGGGAGTGGGGTGTCAGGCTTATAATTAGGTTGCATTTGCAAATGGTTCCAGAGGTCCCAGGGGAGAAAGGCTATAAATAACTCAAGGTATTATTTTCCCCAGAGATAATCAATTATTTTCTCATCAAAAGAAGGCCAACAAAGAAAGGCTTTAGGATGAGGACCCCGTAATTTGTGTAAGCTCCAGCTTTAACAAGATTTCCAGAGTGTTTGTAACTTCGCAGGGCCCCAGTACCAGCTCTAGCTTTCTCCAACAAATGGAATATTTAAAGTAGCTGAGAAATCCTTTCATTGCTAGAAAAAAATACCATAGTAGCACTTTAAAGGTACACATTTGTTAATTCCACAAGCGGATGGGGGGCAGAGGAGGTGGGGGAAGGGGTGAGAATGAATGAATTTTACCTCAGCAGACCACAACTGCCCTTCCTCTGCAGGCCCTTTCCCCCCACCTGGTGAAGGGGGCTGGCTCCTTGCAGTCACAGAGCTTGTCACACAAGACACAAGCCCACCCGGAAGGGTCTTCCAGATCACCCACTTGTTGGACTCTTTCTACAAAACCTGAGTTCCCCAGGAACAGAGTCTGGGTTCATCCACTGTCAACAAGCTCCCATGACATTAGCAACACTCAGCTGGGCTAGAATGAAGACAACCAACCACTTGGAAGCCCAGGCTGGACTGTGGCCCGTCATTCTCTAAGAAGCACACAAGGCGGGAAGGACCCTTACCCTCCACAGACCAAAATCAAGCCATACTTCCTGAGTCCTCCAGCAAGTGACTCATCACAATAAGACTGTGCTTAAGGCCGGGCTTGGTGGCTCAGCCTGTAATCCCAGCACTTTGGGAGGCCGAGGTGAGTGGACTGCCTGAGCCTGCAGGTTCGAGACCCATCTGGGCAACTTGGCGAGACCTCATCTCTACAATAAATCAAAAACTAGCCAGGCATGGTAGCGCGCACCTATAATTCCGGCTACTTGGAAGGCAAGGCGAAAGGATTGCTGAGCCCAGCAGGTCAAGGCTGCAATGGCAGGCAGTGTGCCACTGCACTCCAGTCTGGGCGATGGAGTGAGACTCCAACTCAAAAACAAAAAAACAAAAAAACTGTGCTTAGAAAAAAAAAAAGACAAATCCAAAAGAAAGGCGCCTCCAAAAAAAAGACAAATCCAAAAGAAAGGCACCCCCTAAGGTCATGGACACTGATCAAACACAGTTGGAAGAGGAGCTAGGGTTCTGCTTCCAGAAGACTCCCAGCACCAGGCAGGGGCCATGCCCAGGAGGGAGCAACACCCAATAGGACCTCTGACTTGGCGGGGATGGAGCGAGGGTAGAAAGTGACTATTTCCTCCTAAACTTTAAACACAGGACAAGTGGTAAGGGGAAATGCTGACCCCCTTCTTTGGTCTGCTTTCTTTTTTCAAAGTTAAGTTTTATTTTTCTAACTAGGGAGCAAGTGAGTGAGTGTGTGTGTGTGTGTGTGTGTGTGTGTATACATGGAACAAAACTCAAAAGTCACACAAGAGTGAAAAGTAAGGCCTTCTCTTCCGCACTTGCTCCCAACCACCCATGTCCCCCCCTGCAAAGGCAATGATTTCAGCTTTCTTTAAATAATCCACAAACTCTGGAACACTTTCGACATACAGTCACGCATTCATGCAGGGGTCTGGGCAAAACAGAAGCTGGGCCTTGGGAGAGCCACTCCCTCCCTCACTAAGTCACACAACTCCTGGGCATGCCAGCCAAGAACAAAGTCCCAGGAAAAGTCCAGGGTCTGATAGGCATCTGGGCCCAGTAAACTAAGTGAAGACCTCACCATGGATGTAAACAGTCCTACTAACATAGACAAGAACTATAGAGAGCCTAGCCCCAATCCCTCCTGTGCCCCTGCCTCTTTTTAAAATCAGAGCTTTTTTTTTTTTTTTTTGCCTCTGTTTGCACTCACTTTTTCTGAGCAGATTCTCAGAGATGTTAAGGTTAACACAAAGTTTTTCAACCTAGTGGAAATCATTCAGGCAGAATGTCAAGATAATAAAAAGCAGAGTTAGTCACAGCATGGATTGAACTGTGTCCTCAAAACTCATTTGTTGAAGTTCTAACCGCCAATACCTCAAAATGGGAAAATTCAGAGACAGGGCTTTTGAAGGGATAATTAAGTTAAAATGAAGTCATCAGGGTGGGCCCCTAATCCAATAGGACCTGTGTCCTTACAAGAAGAAAAAACCCGGACACACAAACACGCAGAGGACCAACCGTGTGAAGCACACAGGGAGGAGATGGCATTGGCACACAAATGAGGAGGCCTCAGTAAGAAACTGCAACGCCTTGATCTCCACAGCTTCCTTCTCACATCCAGAGCTCGAGCCAGTCGATCTCTGCTAGTTAAGCCCCTCAGTCTTTTGTCCTTTGGGGCTGCGGCCCTAACAAACTCAAATAGTAACAAATATACTGAAAGCACGCATAGTTGTGTTTGCAACAGGAAGTGCCAAGAGATACTAGCAGGATTATAATCCACTGGATAAAACAGGAGTCCTGAGTTGCATTGGCATAAGGAAACAAGCAACTAAGTCAGAGTTCGATGAGGAATGGGATGGTTTTTCAGAACCTCCCCGCCAAATGCCAAGTCCTGAATAATGTCATCGAAAAAGCCCAGCAGACGCCACCTCCATCCATGACTCCCATCAGCTAGGCCACAGACCGAACCTGCAGGCCATCCCGCGGAAGCAACCGAAAGGGCTCTCCAAATACACAAAACCTAGTAACACACTTGTGGGACTCCCACGGAACACCTGGGCTGGACTCTTCACAAGGGTCAAGGGCCAGCTGAGGAATGTTCCAGACTGAAGGAAATGCCAGTGGCATGGAGCCAACCACAACAGGTGACCCCAGAGAGAACCCCGCTGCACAAAAGGCCTTACTCGGACAGTGGCTGAAACGATCCCTTCAGAAGCCCTGTCTTCAAATCTTCCCGCCGTTTTAGGGTCCCACACCGCCTCTGAAGCATCCTTGCAGGAGGCCGGTGATTTGTTCCCAGCAAGACCTTTGCCAGAGGTTAAGTCACCACCCAAATCCCTTTCCCTTAGAAGGTCCCATAGGTCTCGTGGCTTCCACCACACCCTGCCTCAGCTGGCTTCCGGCATGAGTTCCATCTGGAAGAATCTCTGGGGATTTCATGCCAGTGAAGCGGCATACATGGTCACTGAGAAGCTCCACAGACAAAACTCAGAAAGAAAGCACACTCCTTGTCTACCACGGAGCTAGCAACGTGACCATCTAGTGTAGTTCGACCTGTCTCTCGTTCGACGCTGCCTTCCAAGACCAGCCTCGCCCACCTGTGACAGCTTCGGCTGACATTCACCCCAACAAACACCAGCAGCAACACACTATCAGCCCTCCAGGTCTCCCTGGCAGGGAGTGTGCTGGCAAGTGTCCTGTGAGGGGTCCCAGCCTCCTCCAGGAATCAGAGGGGAAAGGTCAGGCCCCCCTCACCTAATTGGTCTGTAAAAGGATTCCTTACGCTCCACCTGTCCTTGATTGCCTAAAGGAAAAGGGGGCCTTCCAGGTACAGACATTCTGCGCCTCCATTCTCCATTCCCCAACCCATATGTTCCAAGATGGTTGTTTTTTGGTTTTTTTTTTGAGTTAAAGTCTCACTCTGTCGCCCAGACTGGAGTGCAGTGGCCGCTCCCGGCCACCGCAGCCTCGACCTGCTGGGCTCCGGCGATCCTTCCGCCTCAGCCTTCCGAGTAGCTGGAACTACAGGCGCGCGCTACCATGCCCGGCTGATTTTTGATTTATTGTAGAGATGAGGTCTGGCCAAGTTGCCCTGGCGGGTCTCGAACCCGCAGGCTCAGGTAATCCACTCACCTCAGCCTCCCAAGGTGCAGGATTCCAGGCTGAGCCACCGAGCCCGGCTCCAAGACGGTTTTAAGATCATCAGAGTCTGAGTGTGAAGGGCTTTACCTCCATCGTCCCCTTGATCTGACAACGTCTGACACCCTGGCTGCTCTGCTGGGTCTTTGGCGAGAGCTGGCGCTAACTTGTCCCCCTGCCGTCTAGCACGTTCAAGACTGTTCCTGTCCACTGAACACAGCACACTTCCACTTCCGGTCTGGCAACACTTGTGGGTCTTTTTAAAAATGAATGTTGGGACATAATCTGGATAGACAGTAACATGAACAGGATTGCATCTAAAAGCTTTTGGACCGATTTGTTAAATCATATTTTCTAAATGAAGTCATCAACTTCCTATGCCAAGAAGGTGATTAACTGATTGGAAAGACGACTTTACTGCCCTTTCTGTGTGACAGGTGGAGCTCAGACGCCTTCCACTTGAGCAGCCTGGAGCTCAAGACCCCCGGGTTTCCAAATGGCGGTGTGGCCTGCAGGGTGGTCGGCAGCTGGCCAGGAAGGACAAAGGGAGGAGGCAAACAAAGGGCAAAGGGCAAAGGCCACAGAAAAAAACAAAAAAATAAAAACAGAAAGCCTCTGCCGAAGCTCTGGGATTAGGGGTGGGGTGGGGTGGGGGCTGGCCTGTCACTCTGAAGGCCCCAGGGAGGGATCTCTCAGCAGGAACAGCTACCCTTCAAGGACTTTGCCTTTAACAAAAACTGACTTCGCAGCACACGGTCTCCAACCCTTTCCTAGGGAGAGGGCTGGGGATCCTCAAGCTGCATTTTCCACCTGGGCCGCCGTGCTGGGGAGTGTGACCAAGGATGTCACCGGAAGGACAGGCCGAATGCCCGGTGGGACTGAGATCGGAAAGACACTGGTCCCGCCAAAATGAAATTACAAATAGCAACAACAGGAAACCCTAAAACTCATCTGCAAAAGCCCTTCGCCAGGCCCTGATGCTTCTCTGAGTGACCACTGGTGTTAGGTCACATTCCCAGCAGGGCCTCCAGAACGTTAGGTCAGACCCGCCGGGGTGTGGGTGACTGGTGTGCAATCTGGTGCCTCGTGAAAGATGCAAAGACTAGCAGAGAAGTTAGATTGGAAAATATAGTTTATTTATAAAGTAAATAAGAGAGAGAGAGAGCATCACCTCCCCAAGAGAGGGAAGGGGGCCAAAGCCAGGAAACAAGCTGATGAAGGGGGACAGCCATAGCTCAACGAGCAGATGGCCACACCAGAGTCTAGTAAGGCAATGGCAACTGGCTGCTCATAGTGAACGCTTTTGACCCTTCCCTTTGATGGAGGCAGATCATTAAGGCAGCTGGGTGGTGGTCGGCTCCACATCATCACAAAGGGGCAGGTAAGTGCAGGTACTCATGCCAGGTGATGAACAACAGGCAGATGGGTGGGTTATTCACATGATTGCTGCCTGTCTGTCACGAAGATCACAAAGGGGCTGATTAGGTTAACTTGGGTCTTCCGGGTGGAGGCAAATACTTGAAATGGAAAAGCTAATTAGTACAAAACAAGCTGGAGAGGGAGATTAAAACAATTATCAATAGCTACCTCTGAGAAGCCAGTTCTGTCCTTGGTTAGTCATTAGAGGGTAAGTTAACTGCTAGAAAAACACAAGATTTAGGCAAGGTTAAAATGGCTGTTCCTTGGGTGTGTTAAATCCATGTTATGTCCTTTCAACTAGGATGTGTTTAAATCAAATCAACCAATCAAAATTCCCAGGTTTTATTTAAAGCCTGATTGAATAAGGAGCAAAACAAAACAAATCCACCATCTCCATTTCAAGGTGCAAAGCAAGTCCAGGCCGACTTGGGCTGGACCCACGGTGTGTGCTAGTGGACGTCAGTGTCTGTCTTCTACACCACGCTCTCTGTCTCCGCTGCAGACTGTGCATCCACTCGTGTCCTCCCATGCGCCCCACAGTAGCCGCTTCTCAGCCTCTTAATACCCAACTCAGGTCCCCCATGTGGGGTCCCTACTCAGAGTCGTGTAGTGGGTTAGAGCAACCTGGCCAGACCGCCCCTTCTCTGGAAACACAATACAAACTCTGCCCCCGGGAAGAGGTTTCTTTTCTCCTTAAGAAAATCAGGCTTTTTAGCCAGGCCCAGTGGCTCACGCCTGTCACCCCAGCACTTTGGGAGGTAGAGGCGAGAGGAATGACTAAGCCCAGGGGTTCGACACCAGCCTGGGCAGCATGGCGAGACCTCATCTCTACAATAAATCAAAAAATTAGCCAGGCATGGTGGCATGCGCCTGTGGTTCCAGGTGCTGGAAAGGCTGAGATGGAAGGATCGCCTGAGCCCAGCAGGTCAAGGCCGCGGTGGCCATGAGCTTGCCACTGCACTCCAGCCTGGGCGACAGAGTCAGACTCCTACTCAAAAGAAAAAAGAAAAAAATCAGGCTTTTCAGCTTGGAGGTGGGAAGGGGTGACTGCAGGGTGCAGGGGACAAGCTGATGAAAGGGACGATAAGGTCCCCTGCTGGGCACCTTTCCCCCCACCGGCCACAACCCCACTTGCCACTGAAAGCCCCAGGACTGGACCCTGGTGATCACACGCAGACCGCAGGCGGCTCCCGACAGCCCAGAGACCGCTTGCCCTCCTTTCCAGGACTGCTGGGAAATCCAACTCTTCGAAAACCCAGAGTCTGTCAGCGCTCGACTTCTCTGACTCCCAAGCAGACCCACACGACAAGGCCACCAGGATTTGCGTAAAAGGTCTGGGGTTTCTGCTCCAGGTGACAAGCCCCTACCCTGGGCATGGGGTACATGAGTAGGAAAGAAAATCTCTCAGAGTTCCATTTCTAACATCCAATTATTTGAAAGCGTCAGCGGGATCCATTTGTTTTTCAGGTTTGAAAATACAGTCGTTTAATTTAGTATGCAATACTCCAGAAGTATTCTACAGAAAGGAATGAGTACGGCAGCCCAGGGGAAGCCCTCTTCCTTCATCAGTCCCTCTCCAGAGGTGCCCACGGGCCTGAGTTCAGGCTAATGCGGTCCTCCACACAGCCCAAAGACACCCAAGGACCTAGGCTTTGCAAGGACCTAGGCTTTGTGGGGAGAACTCCAGGCCACTGCAACCTCCCACGGCATGCACTTCCTGCTTGGCGCTGTGCCGTGGACCCATCCACTTTCTTTTTTGTTTGTTTGTTTGTTTGTTTGAGTTGGAGTCTCACTCTGTCGCCCAGACTGGAGTGCAGTGGCCGCTCCCGGCCACCGCAGCTCCCGGCCACCGCAGCCTCGCCTGCTGGGCTCCAGCGATCCTTCCACCTCAGCCTTCCAAGTAGCTGGAATTACAGGCATGCGCTACCACGCCCGGCTGATTTTTTTATTTATTGTAGAGATGAGGTCTCGCTGCCCAGGTGGGTCTCGAACCCGCGGGCTCAGGCAATCCACTCACCTCAGCCTCCCAAAGGCGCGGGATTTCAGGCTGAGCCACCGAGCCCTGCTGGACCCATCCACTTTCAAACATGTGGCTCCAGTTAGTAAACAGACCACAGTTTTCTCCACGTTCTACCAGTGGGCATGCGGGTTGTCTGCAGTCTCTCTGACTTTGAACCTGCGATGAACGTTCCTGGCACCCTTGCCTGAGGGGTTCTATGACCCACTCCAGAGTGGACTGCGCCAGCTGGGAGAGACAAGATTCGGCCTTTCCGGATATGGCTCAAATGCCCCTGACGTAGCTGTCCCGGGGCCTCCCAACCCAACTCCCTCTAGCCACTCCTCTCTCTCTCCAGCACCCGTGGCCAACACTTGGCACTGTCAGAAGTGTGCGTCTTTGTGAATCTGGCGGGGGCTACGTGTGCCCTCCTCGTGACTTCAACTCGCATTTCCCATGTGTGGGTCCCTGGAAGGCTTCCTCCTTGCGAACCACCTGTGTAGACCTGTTTGTTTAGAGTAAGCTGAGCATGGCTTAAGAGGTCCAGACTTAAAGGCACAGACTAAGCTACAAACCCCACTGATCCATGGAAGGAAAGGACACCAGCCGAGGACGCAGAGGTAGGAAGCACATCAGGACAAGACTCCTGGCTTTCCTCCCCAGAGGCCAATGCCTTTCCCGAGAAGCACCATTTCACCTTAAACCCCCAGCCAGGAATGGAAGACCCTGGGGCCTCCTCCAGGGCTCAGGGTCTCTGTCCTTCCAGGCACAGATGAGCAGGGCTGGGGCGGGAGGGGAGCAGCCTCGATGCTTCTGCCTCCCTGCCCACGAGGCACCACCCACTCTGCTCCAAGGCTGACCGAGGTCATGCATTTGCTCAGAAATGACAGAAGAAAACGTGCCTGTGTGTCACAACACTTAAGGGGCAGCCAGACCGTGTGAGCAGGGAGAATCCCACGGCCCCCAGGACTGGGGCTGGCCGTGCTCAGAGACCACTCTCTGGCCGCCATATTCTGCAAGGAAACAAACGCCCTCTCCGCTCGCCTCGGAGTTGCCAGAGCCCACTCTGGGGCGCCAGGCTGTCTGCCATGCGGCTTGGTAGGCTTCTTCTATTTTTTCATGTTGAGGCCTCTGTCCATCTTTTCTTTGCTTCCTGTCTCTGAACAACTTCTTGGAAAAACAAATGATCGCAGAATATGCTTATTTGGAAGAGAGACCGTGTCATAAAACAGCGGGCCGGTGCCCCATTCCCCAGGCCTGGCCACCAAAATACCAAACTCCTCCCCCTTCCAGTGAGAAGGGGAGCGCGACCCAACAGTCCCAGGACGCTGGCTGGAGCAGAGACGCTTGGACACGAGGCACGGCCCTGCTAGCAGAGTGGACACAGCCCGTGCCCAAGTCCTAAGTGAGAGTGAGAGGCAGGGACAGGGAAGCTGGTAGTGCCAGGCCCCAGGCACACCACCACAGGCTACTCGGCAGGACACAGCCACACTGGACACACCGCGATGGGCCCTGTCTCCAAATGACGCCATGAAGGTCGCCCATGGGGTACTGAGAGGAATGTCCCCGCACACAGCTGGTGGCCACAGCTGGGCATGGGGGTGTCTCTGCGTGGACAGATCCTTCCAGCTCTGTGTACCACACAGCCATCCTTGCCCACGGGGCAGCATGAGGACGGCTGCGGTCCCTCCGGCTGAAGACCTCGACGAGCTTATGGAAAACACCAAAGCCAAAATCAACCACCAAAACGCGGCACGGAACACACTGCCTCCCCAAAGCTGGGCCAAGAGAGCTGGCTTCGGAAGGGCTGACTCAGGACTTCCTTGAGGTCCAAGAACTTGGCGCGCAGTTTTTTAGTTCGCATGCGAGCGCCTGCTTCTACAGGGCCTTCGGCAGACAAATGAAATTGTTTTGTGGCCGACCTGCAAGGGAATCCACTCTGCACAGGAAATGGCTCCAGAGTCATCCTGGCTGGGCCCAGGGAATATGGGGTGAAGTACCAGGGTGAGGCTCCTATCCTATAGCCAAGACTCCTTGCTGAGCCGACGGAGCCAGCAACACTGACCAGGTCAGAGCAGGGGCCAATGCCTCCAGCCACGCGAGCCATGAGATCCCAGCGAGGCTCCAGGGTGTTCTTTCAGAGATGGTCCTTTTCTTAGGAAGTGGGAACCTCTTTCCCTCACTTTCGGGAAGAGATCCGAAGAGGACATCAGGGACCAGAAAGCGTCTCCAAGGCTGGCTGTGGGGATGCAGACCACACTGGCCAGGTCCCTCCCGTGGGCAGATCTGGTTTCAAAGGGATAAAAGAGCCACGAAGCCAAAGGACGTTGGCTAGAGACCCAGGGCTCGCACACTGACTCCAGCAGGAGTTCATGTCTTCAGTAAAAGAAGGATCCCCTGTTTCTAAGGAGCCGTCACGCCCATATGTTTTGGGGGGAACGTCCCAATTCCATGCCCAACACACATCTTGTACAATGATGGTTTTCAAGGAAATCTGCCAATGGATACAGATGGGGTGGAAAGTAAGGGGTGTGCCCCCCCCGGGCAGGGAAGTCTCACCACCCCCTCCTGGGAGCAGGGCCCCCTTCCTTCAGGAAGAGACCCCTGAGTCCTAGCTCCAAGTGAAAGACTTTCTCAGAACAAGAGAAGCGATCGCTCACTTAAGTCTTCACTGTGTCATGAGCATATGGACAGAAAAGAGAGGATCTTCTCCTTTACAATGTTTTCTTCTTCTTTTTAGATATTCACTAAAAAGACTTCCTATACAAGATGAGAAGCTTAGCCTCTTTTTTTTTTAAGATTGGAAAATATAGTTTATTTAGAAAGCAAATTAGAGACAGAGAGAGAGAAAGAGGAGATTCACCTCCCCAAGGCAGGGGAGGCCAAAGCCAGGAAACATGGCAGCGGCCATAGCTCCAAGAGCGCATGGCCACACCAGAGTCTAGTAAGGAAATGGCCAAACTTAGCCTCTTATATGCACTTCTTTAGCAAAATTTCAGACCGATTTTCCATCTGCACTACATTTTGTGAGTAACCAGGGGAGCTACTTTTCCCCAAATGAATTCCCAGCAGCCCTAGCATCTTCCTGACAGTAAACATGCACTCAGACACAACTCAGTTTCATGCCTCCTTTTGGTTTTCTTGTTGGCTTACTGCAGTAGTCAGCTCTGGCTGCTGCAACAAGGTACCACACCTGGTGGTTTGAACAACAGACGTGTATCCTCTCTCAGCTCTGGAGGCCAGTGCCTGAGATCATGGTGTGGACCAAGTTGGTTTCTTTCCTGGCTTCACTCTCTGGCATGCAGACGGTGTCTCCTCTCCATGTCCTCATGTGGCCATCTCTCTGTATGTGTCTGTGTCTTCCTCTTCTCTTTTTTTTTTTCCTGAGTGGGAGTCTTACTTTGTCACCCAGGCTGGAGTGCAGTGGCATGCTCACAGCCACCTCAGCCTCGACCTGCTGGGCTCCGGGGATCCTTCCGCCTCAGCCTTCCAAGTAGCTGGAACTACAGTCGGCTATTTTTTTTATTTATTGTAGAGACGAGGTCTCATCAAGTTGCCCAGGCTGGTCTCAAACTCCTGGGCTCAGACAATCCTCTCTCTTCAGCCTTCCAAGGTGCTGGGATGACAGACTTCAGCCACTGTGCCCAGCCTTTCCTCTCCTCTTCTTATAAGGACACAAGTCATACTGGATCAGGGTCTGCTCATGTGACCTCAATGTAATTTAATCACCTTTTTTTGAGTTGGAATCTCACTCTGTCGCCCAGACTGGAGTGCAGTGGCATGCTCCCGGCCACCACAGCCTCGACCTGCTGGGCTCCAGGGATCCTTCCGTCTCAGTCTTCCAAGTAGCCGGAACTACAGGCACGCACTATCACATCCAGCTAATTTTTGATTTACTGTAGAGACGAGGTCTCGCCAAGTTGCCCAGGTGGGTCTCGAACCCATAGGCTCAAGCAATCCACTCGCCTCGGCCTTCCAAAGTACTGGGATTACAAACTGAGTCACTTAGCCCGGCCTTTAATCACCGCTTTAAAGGCCCTGTCTCCAAATACAAGGGGTGAGCCCCCAAGAGAAGGAATTAATTTGGGGGGGGGCAAGTTCCTTGAAGGACATTTCCCATGTGAATGTCCTAGGAACCCACCAGCATCAGTGTACCAGCAAGCATTATTCTAAGAGGCTGTGTCCGGCATCAGTGAATTTTTGTGTGTAGATTCTTTCAACACCTTTGCCCGCTCTCTGACAGGTGATCTACGAGCATACCTGCTCACACCGTGATGAGTGCTCAGCAGTTTTTGACCAAAAGCAGCATGACCCCTGTGCCTTACCCTCCCTATTCACCTGATACCGCCCCAAATGACTTTTGTTTTTTTTCTCTGGATGAAATAAGTCCTCCAAGGGAAATGCTTTTGTCGATGTGAAGGAGGTAAAACCGAAAACAGGAGAAACACTAAAAGGCAACAAAATAGATGAGTTCAAAAACTGTTTTGAGCCATGGAAAAAGCGTCTCAGTAGGCATACTGCATCAAACAGAGAGTACTTTGAAAGTAACTGGTTTAAATATGTAAGAATAAATACACAACTTTTCATAAGTAAATTCCTTTTGGGGGAGTCCCTCCATCAAACAGTCATACTCTGAGGTACCGGGAGTTGGAATGCAGCATATAAATTTGCAGGGGCAGGGGGACACACTTCAGCCCTAACAGTTGGGATTCCAATTCCTGAAGCCTTAGGATACGCTTTGATATCTAGATTTCTGCTGGACACCACCTCCTTACTCAATTTCAAAATAGCCTTGACGGTTTTTAGGCTTTATGCTTATAGATGAATGTTAGAATCAGCTCACTGAGTTTCATGACAACACCTTTTGGGCTTCTGATTAGCAATATAGATGATTTGATGGAGAACTCACATGCTAGCAAACCTGAGTCTTCCTAGCCAATACACAGTTTCTCCTGTTGTCTGGGTCTTCTCTCTGGATCTTTAGTAAGGTTTACGGCTTTCTTCTCACAGATTTCATACGTTTCTTAGTAAACTCATTCCGAGGTGTTGTACAGTTCTGGGGTTTGTTCAGATGCATCCGGCAGCCTCTGGGTTTCCGCATGTTAATTCACACCTGGCCACCCTGCCAAGCGCTCTACTTGGGTTTCAGCAGACGTCAGCCGATTCCCTTGGGTTTTCCAGGCTACATGTGTATTACCTACTCATAATTACAGCTTCCTCTGATCTTTTCTAATTGTCATGTTGGCTGGGACATCCAGAGCAGCATTGGACAGCAGCAACGACACCAGACATCTACATTGGGTCCCCTGAATGTAATATAATACCTTGAAACGCAATATTCACCACAGGCGTTTGGAAAAAATCCTTTTATGGAGTTAACTGGGCCCATTTTGCTCATGTCAGCAAAGAATTCTGACATTCAGCACACGCATTATTTCCCCCTCTAATCTGCTAATGTAGATTTTTTTAAAATGTAAACCATCCTAGAACTCCTAAGATAAACCTTTTTTATTGTTGTTCTTCTAACATATTATCAGGGGGTTTTGGGGAGGCTAAATTCTATGCAGGATTTTTGTATCTATATTTTCAAGTGTTCAGAAGGCATATGTGTTCAGTAGTTTCATTTTTCATGGCAGCAGAACAAAGTGCCTCAAACAAATTGCCTACACTTAGCAGCTTAAATCACCAACTACTTAACTAGCTACAGGCCAGAACTCCAAGAATAGCGTGACTGGCTCACAGTTCAGGGTCTTGCAACGCTAAAGTCAAGGTGTCAGCAGAGCTGTGTTCTTTCTAGACGCCGTTTCTGGGCTCGCTAGGCTGCTGTCTGAATTCAGATCATCCTGGTAGCAGAACTGACATCCTGTTCTCCTGGCTGGCTGCCAGCCATGGCCCTCTCAGCTCCTAGAGGTGCCCCCACTCCTTGCCCCGGGAGGTCCCTCCACCTTTAAAGCCGGCAAGGCACATCAATCCTTCTCACAGTTGAACGTCCCGTCTGACCTCCAAACCCAGACTCCCAGGGCTCCCGGGATGAGGCCAGGCCGGCCAGTCTCCCTCTCTGAAACTCCACGGTGCCACATGTCATAACCTAATGACAAAAGCAAGACTGTCATGCCACACTCCTGAGAAGTGCACAGCGTGTGTGCCATGGACAGGATGTCTGGGGCATCTTCCCATTCTGCCCCAACCCGCCAGAAGGCAGTGGAGCCTGGACAGAATCCCTTCTTCTGACACTCCGGCTCCTGTCTTAGGCAAGTCCCTTCCCCTGTCGCTGCCTCACTTTCCTCACTGGAGTCAGGAAAGTGGAGTCACACGATACCTACCTCATGGGTTCTCAGTGGATGAAATGGATAATACACATAAAGAACTCGAACGGCACCAGACCGCCAGTAGGTCCATCTGAGCACGGGGCGTTTTCAGCAAAGAATGGCAGCTACTTATCCTCTCATGCTATCCTGGTGAGAGTATGGTGTCTGTACTGCAGAGTGCCTGGTGTCTATACTGCAGAGTGCCAGGATGAATTTACAGGCTATCGTTTTTTTGTTTGTTTCGTTGGTTGGTTGGTTTTTTTTTTTTCCTTTTGAGTCAGTCTCATTCTGTTGCCCAGGCTGGAGTGCAATGGCATGCTCACTGCCACTGTAGCCTCAACTTGCTGGACTCAGGGGATCCTTCTGCCTCAGTCTTCCAAACAGCTGGAACTACAGGAGTGCGCCACCATGCCCAGCTAATTTTATGACTTATTGTAGAGACAAGATCTCACCAAGTTGCCCAGGCTGGTCCTGAACCCCTGGGCTCAGGCAATCCTCTCTTCTCCACCTTCCAAAGTGCTGGGATTACAGGTGTGAGCCACCGCACCCAGTTCAGGCAACCGTTTTTAAACTTCTTTTCAACAAGAGGTATCACAGACAAGTCAAAGGGCCGCCACGGTAGCCATGGGAAAGAGGTTCTAGAGCTCTCACTGAAGGAGACACTGAGTCGGCCTGAGGCTGCCCCCAACTCCATCTCTGGGTTGGTCCAGGGCCGACTCTTCCCCCAGGCAGGGTCCCCACAGCATGCCTGGTCCTGGGAGACACAGACTCCCCCCAACTGCTACTTTGCCTGGGGACTCCCTGACACCCTGCCCACCTGCACAGACAGAACTGCAGACCGAGGCCTTTGCGCAGACCTGTCTTCCACACAGTCCCCCACTTTACAGCTCATGGTCATTCCCTAATAAACGTCTCGTACAACCGAATCCCTTCTGGAGCCTGCTTCTCGGAGGCCTGGAGTCACACACCACACGAGCAGCAGAAGACACCACGCCTGGGATGCCCCGACATTGCCTAGCGCTCCCCCTATCGTCAAAGCACATCCCAGCGCTGACCAACTCACCCCGTCTCCCCCCGCAATCCAGGTGGCCATCACATTCCATTTTTCAGAGCGCTTTCTTCCCTCAAACTGTGGTGAAATGCACATCCCATAAAGGTGACCGTCCTAACCATTTTTTGGGGGGACTCAAATTGTCTTTTATTAAACCAATCACTACAGAGCTTTGTAAAATGCAAAACAATGTCATTCTCCTAATTTTTCTTTGGTTTTAGAAAACAGTAATTTTTGTAAGAATACGTTACTTAGGTTGCATGTCATGGGCTTATTATTATTTTTAAATGATTTGATAAATATTCTTCCTAGCCATTTCTAAGTGCACAGTTCTGGGGCCTTACGCGCACGTACACTGTTGGGCCACTGCCACGACCATCCACCACCAGGGCTGTTTTCCTTCTGCAAAATGGAAACTGTGTACCCATCAGAAGGCGTTTTTTAAACATAAAACCAGATCACAACATTTCCCTACACAAAGCCCTCCACAGCCTAGCAAAGCACACGGGAGAAAGTCCAAGTCCCCCTGGAGCCTGCTGGCTCCAAGCCGACCCTGCTCCAGCCCGAGCATCCCCCGCCCCCAGGACCGGCCTGCAGGCACAGTGGGCCTTGCTGTTTCTCCAACACCCCAGGGCCTCCGCTCTGGCCACTCCCCCTCCCAGACGGCCCAGGGTGGGCCCCCTCTGCCCACCTTCATCTGCTCAAGGAGCAGCAGCCTCATCTGATCTCCCCGACACCACAGCACATGCACTTCCAACTGACGGACGTTTATTTTAGACTCCATTTCCACTGGGCAGAAAACACCCTCCAGAGAGCTCGTGAATACCCCAAACACGTCCAGGCTCCGGTTTTGAGCGGCGTGTGTGACTCCTTCAGGCCACCTCCCTGCTGCCCCCCTCAAAAGCCATCTTATCCAGGGCACGGACACCACCAGATGCCGGGGGATGTGGATGGACAGGAGCCCCCATTCATTCATGCAAAATGGTGCAGCCACTTAGGAAGGCAGTCTGATGGTTTCTTACAAAATGAAACACACTCTTCCCACACGATCCCGCAGCTGTACCCTTGGCATCTGCCCAAAGGAGCTGAAAACTTACGTCCACACGAAAACCTGCGCCTGGATCCCTACAGCAGCTTATTCGTCACCGCCAAAACTTGGACACCACCAAGATGTCCTTCAGAAGGTGAGTGGATAAAAAAACGGTGGCGCATCCGGGCACGGGATGTTATTCGGCACTAAATGAGATGTCACACAGCAAAAAGAGATGGAGCAAACTTAAATGCACATTACGAAAAGACTATCTGAAAAGACTCCGGACCGTATGATTGCAACTCTGTGACATTCTGGAAAGGCAAATCCATGGAGACAGTCAAAAGGTGAGGGGGCCGTCAGGAGTCAGGAGAGGGAGCGAGAACAGGCGGAGCACAGAGGATTTTTAGGACAGTGAACATATCTGTATGATATCCTCCTGGAGGATGCATGTCACTTTACGTTTGTCCAGACCCACAGACCACAGAACACCAAGAGGGAATCCTAACATAAACTGTGGGCTCTGGGTGCCAATGATGTCCGTGTGGGTTCATTAGCTGTACCAAATGGACCGCTCCGTAGTGGATGCTGGTGACGGGGGAGGCTGCTTGGGGACGGGCAGGAGGATGGGGGATATCTCCGTACCTACTCCTCAATTTCTTTGCGAGCCTAAAACTGTTCTAAAAACCAAAACCTTTTTTTTTTTTGAGTTGGAGTCTCACTCCTTCACCCAGGCTGGAGTGCAGTGGCACGCACGCTCACGGTCACCCCAGTGTCAACCTGCTGGGCTCTGGCAATCCTTCCGCCTCGGCCTTCCGAGTAGCCAGAACTACAGACGTGCGCTACCACATCCAGCTATTTTTTATTGATTGATTGATTGATTGAGTTGGAGTCTCACTCTGTCGCTACCACATCCAGCTATTTGATTGATTGATTGATTGATTGATTGAGTTGAAGTCTCACTCCGTCACCCAGACTGGAGTGCAGTGGCCGCTCCCAGCCACCGCAGCCTCAACCTGCCGGGCTCCAGCGATCCTTCCGCCTCAGCCTTCCGAGTAGCTGGAACTACAGGCGCGTGCTACCATGCCCGGCTGATTTTTTGATTTATTGTAGAGATGAAGTCTTGCCAAGTTGCCCAGGCGGGTCTCGAACCCGTGGGCTCAGGCAATCCACTCACCTCAGCCTCCCAAATTGCGGGATTATGGGCTGAGCCACCAAGCCCGGCTTATTTTTTAATTTATTGTAGAGACGAGGTCTCACCAAGTTGCCCGGGCTGGTCTTGAACTCGCAGGCTCAGGTAATCCACTCGCCTCGGCCTCCCAAAGTGTTGGGATTACAGGCTGAGCCACCGAGCCCGACCTAAAGTCTTTCTTTAAAAAAATTCCTCAGTTGATGATTCAGTCTTCTGGTGATGTAGAGAAGCCCAGGTCCCTACACGTCACCCCCAGGCCAGCCCTTCCCACCAGAGACTCATGGAAACAAACCGCTCATACATCAGGGAAACATCAGCCCATGTCGCAGTTACTGAAGAATATTCCAACAGCTTCCATTTTTGACAATGCCAAAGTTTAATGTTGTAAGAAAGGATAAAATTCACAGAACCCATTACCGGAAAAGTTTTCCAAAATCTTTCTTTCTTCCTTCCTTAGAAGAGAAATTCAAGTAGCTGGTGTCCTATCGGTAGATGAAGGAACGTCCCCTCGGACAGCCTCTCGTGAGACTCTGCGTCAGGCCTCGCCAGTGTCGCTCCACTGGGCACCTTCATAGCAGACTCTCTCTGGCTAAACCTTCTTGGTCAGCCTTGGAGCCCTGCTTCCCCACAGCGCTGTCCTCATCCAGGCTGTCTTAAAACAACAGAACTCGCTCCCCCCGGCCCCCATTTCCCCTGGCAAGGTGGGCAAAGGTAAGATTTCTCCCTTCAGCTTCTGGCAAGATCTGCCCCCCGGGATGTGCGCAGCTGGCCGAGGGGTGGATCATCTGACGGGGCGTCACCGCGAAGGTCCTTGCTCACATCTGCACGGTCCTCACTCTCCCTGCTTCTGGTTCCCATCAGAGACACCGCCTCACTGGACTCCAGAAACAGTGACGCACGGCCCGCTTCCCGTGAAGTCTGAGCCCACGGACTGAAGGCGAGAAATGTTCACATGCATGCTGCGATCCCTGTTAAAATGACCTCCAAGGGCACTTTTTTTTCTCTTTTGGGCTTAGGACCGATTAAACAAAGCAATGTCCTGTCCAAGCCTGCATTTTTCTTATTACTTTCTAATCATTTTACCACCAACATAAAGGCCTGTTCTTTTCCAACACTGGGCTCTTTAATCATTCCTGACAGGCCTCTCCGCTTTCCGCTTGGCCGGGCCCCAGCAAACACGGCCGGACCCCACCGCCCTCGGCTGCTCCCGAGTCCTCGCCTCTGGGTCACCCAGCTTCGCTTGAGGACCGAGGGCCCGGGAAGGACAGAGAGGAAGGCCTCCGCACCTCAGGAAAGCCCCTCTTCTGTGCCCGACACAGAGGTGGCATGCCAAGGAGCCCCGCCCCGCCGACAGGGCCCTGTGATGGGAGCAATTATGTGGAAGGTGGGGAGTTTTCAAGTCCCATTAAACTCAATAGCCAAGCTACTTATTAATATTAGCAATTAAAACTCTGCGGTTTAAGTTTCAAACTGCACTCGCGACGGCCTCTTGTTGGAGGTCAGAGTCAACCCCGGGGAAACAGCGCAGACATTCCCATCCCACGTGTGCCGAGGAAGGAAGGTGAACTAGGTCTTCTGGCATGTTCTAAGGCGCTGCCAAAAGTTAATCGGCTAATAAATCGTCTGAATTATCCCATCGGGGTGGTGATCATTTTATGAGTTAGTGCAAACTTCCATCGTGTCAGGAAACTTTCATCAGATAAAAACAGCAAGTCACACGGACCAGGAAGGCAGAGGGGGAGGGTATCCCAGGTTCAACCCCGCTACAGCTGGTCCTGCACACCCCAGGGCTCCATGGGCCGCACCACAGGGCCTCTTGGACCCCCACAGTTCTGTCCACAACCACCAATCGTCTTGTGGCCACCCAGTCCCAGAAAGGAAGCCCTGAATAGTTTTGCCAATTTAGGGAAGTCTCTCTGTGCGTGTCCTTCTCTGCCAAGGATGTCCAGAGCCCTGCAGATCCCTGGAGGAGAATGCTCCGCCCCAGACTTCCCTCGGAGAGGGGACCTGCGGCCAACTCAGAGCCCAGAGTGACGACAGCCCCGGGCTTGGTGCCTGTCCCCTGCCTAAGACCTCACAAAACCCTGTGGGGGAAGAAGTGGTGTCCCTGTCTTGTAGATGGATGCTGGAGACCCAGATACTAAGTGGCCTGGCCCAAAACATGCTGGAGAGGCAGGACTCCAGTCCCAAGGGGTCCACAGAACACCACACTTTCCTCACATCAACTTTCAGAAGGTGTCATTCACACACGACAAGATACACCCAAAATAAGGGAGTGACCGGTGCACGGCTGAGTGGCCAGCAGATGCGGGGCCCACCTCCACCAACACTGGCTGAGCGTGAGGACATGTGCCCAGGGATGGCCATAAATGATCGATTCTCACAGCAAAGCTAAGCTTACATTCCCCTTCTCCTGGCGGGCCCAGCGCCACATGGCAGGACAAGTCCCAGAGCAGTGGAAGCCACTAAGCGGCGCAGAGCTGCCTGTGGGTGGCAGTGGACTCAGAGCTGTCCATGGGTGACAGTGGAGGCAGAGCTGTACACGACAGAGGGCAGGACTGGCAGCGGGCCGGGGCCTCTGGTGCCTGGCACCCAGCCAAGCAGGGCCACAGATGCTCCAGGCAGCTGGGAGAAGTGTCAGACACCTGATGCCACATGGCCCGAGAGCCACCTTCCCGGCCTAGTCACTGTGTCCTGCTGAAGAAGCAGTAGCAGGGGCCGCCTTCTGCAGAGAGGGCAGAGAGGGCCACACAATTGGCTGCCGGTTGCAGCACGTGTCTGAGGTCCAGCATCCCCGAGAACTGCCCAGCCCAACCCAGCCGTCCCATTCCACCGACTCAGGGCTCACCTCTGAGATCCAGGAGACCTGGGCTGTGGGTGAGGCAGAAGAGGAACAGGCCACCTTAGAGAAAACTCTCAGTAACTAATGAGGCAAATAAGTGGCCTCCTGTGGCCAGAGCCTCCACCCAGGGAGAGGCTGCTGGATCTCCATCGTCCTCTCTCAAAGGGACCAAATGACACTCCTGTCCTTAAATGCAGAGGCTGGCCTACCTGTCCTCGCACTGTAAAAACTGCGTCATCACCCCTGGGAAAGCAGGTCTGCTGAGGTGAAGCTGCAGGGAGAGCAGGGCCCTGGGACAGGGTCGGAGGGGGCCTCGGGATCCCCCTAAGAAAGCGGCTGGGACGGGCCGCCCAGGCACCTCCCTGGGGCTAAGTGCCTCGGCATTCCCCAAGCTCTGACTCCAACCCCGACACACCAGCCCCGACACACATCACACCTGAAGCTACACACAATATATGCCCCCCACACCTGACATGCACACACTCACACACACTCTCTCTCACACTCCAGGGAACTGCACACAGACACATGTGTGCATGTACACACATACACTTCATATGCATGCATCACATGCACACATAAACGCGTACCCACACCAGAAACTGGGAATGCCTGAATCAAGCTTGTAAAAGTCTAAGTCTACACCTGACCTGCGACTGCAACCTCGGCAATTTAACGAAACATTGATCTAGAGGTACCTGGAAACCAAGGGAATCCCAGCCTCAACCCCACTGCTCCCGCTCACCAGGGAGAAGGGTTCTGAAGTCACAGAGCAGCAGACACAGGTCCGCCAGCCCAGGGAACTGGGACCTGCACCATCTGCACCAGCGCCAGGCCCCCAGATCAGCGCCGGGCCCCAGGACCAACACCCAACCCTGGGATCGGGGCTGGGCACAGTTTAAGGACAAGGCCTAGGGTCGCCTGGCCTTCAGCATCAGAACCAAACTGAGCCACAGCACGTGTGGGCCCCCGAGACACACCTCGCCCAGAAGACAAGCATGTGCAGCAGCCGAGGGGTGCCGTGGTCCACGGACACGCTGAATCGCCTGACTGTGGCCATCGGTGTCCCTTCTGCTGCTCCAGGGCTGGGGGCTGCGCTGGGGGCACTCGAGAGGTCTAGGGAGCCACACAGGATGAGAAGACATGGTTGAGGCAGACAACAGCCGGCAGTGCTGCGGTCAGCGGCTGGGCCACAATCTTGAAAACCGGCGTCCAGGAGAGGGAGAGCCGTCGAGAGTGGGTCAAACAGGGCCCTGAGAGAGGACACAGCGAGAGGGAGGGGACATGGGAGGGAGGGGACGTGGGAGGGAGTACAAGAGAACTGGGAGGGCACACAGGAAGGGACATGGGAGAGAACCTGGGAAAACCCAGAAGAGGACGAGGGAGAGGACTCCCCGCCTGCCTGCCTCGCCCAGCGTCAGCCCCGGTCACAGAACACAGTCTTAAGCATCCTCCAAACTGTCATAGCCTAAGACCCGCTCTACACCCCCCTTGTGTGGAAACAGAAGTGCATGTCCCCACTAGGAGAGGAAATGAAGCCGGGAACGCACATCTGTTCTTAAGAAGAGAACCCGTTATTAATTAAAGAGCCTCTTAGAAGCAAAGCTCTGGGAAGTGAAAAGCACACTGTTTAAGCGGGGACTAGATTGTAAATCCCCTTTCTGGAAGCTGCCCGGAAGCCCTCGCTGGCCGAGGGGGTCTCGCTCACCTCCCTCCAGCCCACCGTCGTTCTTCAACGCAGGGAAGGGACGTCTTGTGAAACTGTTGCTTGACAGCCCAACTACACCCATCTGAAACGCACACTCTACTGCCAACAGGCACGGTACACACTGTGTGGCATGTACAATATATACATCCTGCGGTAGATCCAGGTTAAGGTGTATCACTCGGGCTGTTCCCATCAGAAATGCACACCTGTGCATCCACAGTTTGAGGCTGTGTTTCGGATACTGAGGCAAGTCAAACAGAGTGACCGCTGACCAGTCGGCCCACGTGTAACTAAACCCACAAACCCTCACTGCCTTTCCCGATTCAGAACTAAGATCTTTGTTCTCCAACAGGAGAAAAGACTGTGTCATTTCAAAGGTCAGCTCAGTGTATTATCTACATCTACAAGGGGTTAAAAACAAAAGGGCTCTCACCTTTCTAGACCTGAGGCCCAGGGAGTTCTGTTTACTTTTCGGCAGCTCCCGTGCCACAGTCCCATCATTTGGACCTACAGGCTGGCCAGGCGCAGGCAGGGGCCGAGTCTCCAAGTTCGAATGCACCCGGCAAGAGCGCCAAGGGCACAGGAAAGAAGATCGTTTGCAACTGTCTTCCTTCATTCACTCCACAAGCCCCAACATCGAATCCACACGTGGAGAACATTTCTGTTTTTCAGATGTAGAAACTGAGGCTCAAGGGAGATGAAATAATTTACAAGGGCTCCTGTCGGTCACCGACCTGATGCTGGCCTGACTGGGATCTAAGTTTTCTGCAAATAATGAAGAGATTCAGACTCCCACAACAAGGAAGAAGAGAAACAACTACTTAAGGGTTCCCTCAAATTTCCTTTCATTCTTTCTACCCAGTAGGCACACTTCATTTCTAAGCCAAAGCAGAATGCTCAGTTTCTACCCTTAGGTATCACAGGATCCCCCTCCCGCTGTGAAAGAACATAACAAGGATTTAAAATACTCAATGAGCAGCCATTTTAACATTGTCTACATCGCATGTTTTTCTAGCAGTTCACTCAACTTACCCTCTAATCACTGGCCAAGTACAGAACCAGTTTCTCAAAGGTAGCTATTGGTAACTGTTTTAAAATCCCATCCCCAGCTCGTTTTGTACTAATTAGCTTTTCTATTTCAAGTACTTGCCTCCACCCGTAAGACCCAAGGTAGTCTAATCAGCCCTTTGTGACCTTCATGACACAGACACCTTCACCACCATGGCAGCAATCTTGTGACTAACCCACCCACCTGCCTGCTGTCCATCACCTGACAACACCTGCACTTACCTGGCCCTTCGCAGACCACCACTCAACCACCTGAACGACCTGCACCCATCAAGGGGAACGTCTGAAAGCATTCAACATCGAGCAGCCAGCCGCCATCCCTTGGCTAAGCCATGGTCAGACCACGTGACTCTCTGAGACCCAGTCGCCTTGTTTCCTAAGCTTTGGTCCCCTCTCCTGTCTTGGGGAGGCTGAATCTCCTCTCTCTCTCTCCTCTCTTTCTAATTTATTTTCTAAGTAAACTATGTTTTCCAACCCAACTTCTGTGCAATACTTTGCATCTTTCACATGGCCCCGATCACAACCCCACCCCTGCAGGTCTGGCCTAACATTCTGGAGGCCCCAGGGACCTGTCCCAGCCGCTGCCAGGGATTCCCACACCACAGGTCCCTGCCGAAAACAAACCCCAGGAAGTTACCGAGAGGCAGCTAGCAGCGGCTGCTGTTCATGCACAGGGACTCCCTGAACTGCTGTGGGCCAGGCCAGTGACAGCAGGGTCCTTCTTTGGCGACCCACCCCCCACCGCCCATGAGACCCCAGGAGGCTCTGGCTAGGACATCAGTCATCGTTTGGAGAGCTGTGGATTTTCCTTAAGTCTCAACAGCAGTAAAAGAACACCGCTGAGCTCACTTCTAGGAGCCTGGCTCATTCGCGTGGAGCAAACATGTGAACATTTTACCTGCACTGGCAAAACAGATGACCCTTTAAAACCATATCCTCGGGAATGGAATTCGGACACATGCTACAACACGGATGGGCCTTGAAGGCATGCTCAGGGAAACGGGCAGAACAAAAGGGCAGACTTCAGGCTCTGCCATCCTACGCTGAAACAGGAGACAGGCCCCCTGGGGGTGGGGGGAGACCAGGGAGGTGCTGTGGAACTTAACAGGCGCGGAGCTCCCACGCGGACTCTGACACGTGTTCTGTGAGGGTGCAGGACAATGGCGGCTGTGCATGATGCCACCAAACTGCATGCTGGAAAACGGTGATGATGGCAACTCTGGTAACGTGTCTGTTTTAGCACATTTTTCTTTTAAAAAAGATCCACATGCTGAAAAATGACAAAAAGCAAAAGACATACGTTCTCCCCTAAAGTATAAATGCATGGAAATTAAAACGGCCGCTCCACGAGAGTGACAGGGTTTCCCGTGAGCTGGGGAGGCCCTGACTGCAGCCGGCTGGAGGCAGACGCAAGCGGGGGGGGGTCTCAGACCCCCATGCCCACCACCTGGCTTCTTCCCTTGCCCCAGGGCCAGGGAGAGTGGTGGGCCCCAGGTCTCTCCCTCAGTGTTACCGTACGCTCACTCAGGCACTGTGGCAACGCAAGCCCCCCAGGAAACGGGAATTTGGCTGTGGGGTGGCTTGTGCCCCCAGAGGTCAAGTCATGGTTTTCTCTTCTCAAGCCCAAAATGAAGCCCAGTTCCTACGTCTCCTAATTCTTCTGCAGAATATTTCAAGGGCAGACACTTGTAGAACAAACAAGCAATCCAACCTAAACATTTTCTGTAAAGAGAACAACAGAGATGTTCTCCCAAACCAATAGGTCTGCCCATTCTCCGGGTCCCAGGAGGGACACCAGCCCCCTGCCCCTACCCCAGTGCTTTGGAGCAGCTCAGCAGACAAAGAGGAACAAAACACCAGCCAGGGGCCTCCCTCTAGGGCAGGTTTACTAGGAGCCCATAAAAATTCCTCAGGCCCAGGTCGTAAAGGCCCACACTTATTTAAAGGGATATTGCTGCATTCCCAAAATAAAACCCACTTGATTCCCAAAACACAACCGGTGGAGGCAGAGGCACTCTTCAAGGAGAGTGGGTGAGGTTCAAAGGACCAACCACAAGGGAACCACGGGGAGTCGCTGCCCCGACATGTCCCCGTGGCGTCCTCGAGCCCGATTTGGCGCCAGGGATAAGAAGAGGATACTGGGGTGAGCAGAGTGCTCCCATCAACACCCCAGAGCTCTCCCAACTAATTCATGGGAGCTGAGGACACCCTAGGGTCCACCAGGAGGGCCACACAGCTCAGCACCCAGAGCCCAAGAATGTAGGTTGGGCAGGCTCTGTCCACACAGGAAGGGGGGCTTGGGGCGCGAACTTGGGCCATGCCAAACATGCCGTCACCCTTGAGAAAAGCCACCTAGCCACAGAGACGGGAGAAGATGGGAGACCCAGGCCGAGGGTGGACCCGCTTTGTGAAGGAAGTGGAGTCAGGGCCTCAGGGTAGGCTTGCCCCAGCCACCAGCACCACAGGAAGGCCCCAGGGGAGGGCAGCCAGGCCCAGGAGCTGCCCCCTTCCAGGCAGGATCCATCCCCAACCCATCGCCCTCAGGGCACCTCATCTCTGATGCCGCTGGCAGCTTCAGGGACCTCTGGCTCCAACTTCAAGAGGCAAAGCCTCCAGCAAGGAGAGACCAAACTGCAACATCACTCAGGACTGCCTTCAAATGGCTCTGACACTCACAGCTGCAGAGCACTCGTGCACACACACAACACACATGCATACACCACACATGCACACACCACACACACACACCACACACATATAACACATGCACGCAACACACAAAACACATGTAAACACAGCATGACCTGCATGCGCACACACACACAACACATATACAAACACACACCACCAAACATACATACAAAACACAACACAACATATACGCAACACATACACACCATACACATTTCAAACACATCAAACATACACAACACATACACACCACACGCATATCAGACACTGCAGATGCACAAAACACACACAGCAGTCACACCACATACATATATCACACATACATACAACACAACATACCACACACATTACGCACAGCACATACAAACACATCACATATCACATGCCACACACATACACATATACACAACATATACACAATACACACATACCACACACACCCCACACATAACATATACACACACCACACACACGCGTGCCAAAAATCTTTTTTTTAAAGACTACAAACCTTTCCACCATCACTTTTCAGAAGAGAAAATATAAATTAAAGCAAATTTGAAAGTCCAAGAACTAAGAAAGACGCCAACCGGCATGTTTTTTAAGTGCTAAGAGCAGACTCTCCTGGGAAATTCTTGATCCCAGTAGAAGACGGCATATTAGAGAAAATGCGGAAAATGACAGACTAGATTTGTGTGCAGCCCTGAATTGGTGGTTTCAAGAAACTATTATTAATGAAGAGGCGAGGTCGCTATTTACAGAGGTCCTTGGAGCAGCACATGCACTAACTGCTGAGTAGGCATGCCCACGCTCAGCTCAGGGGGGGCTTCGCGGCCACAGCAAACCCACAGGCGTCCTGGCGCTCCTGCGGCCAGCAGGGGCTGGCCCCGATGCCCTGGCTGCAGGGGCAGGCGGCAGGGCTGGGGGTGAGGGGGAACCAGCGTACTCCAGAGCAGCCGTGGGGTTGCCCTAAGGGGGCCGTGCGACAGAGAAAGCCACGTCCCCATCATGCTGAAGGATCCCTGGTGCCGGGTGGGGTCTCTGCAGCAACCTGACGGAGGTCACAAGAAAGTCTGCACGACAGAAGGTCTCTGGGGGGAGAAGGTCTGGGCGGAGGGAATCTGTCCATCGGGGAAGAGAAGCCCGAAAGGACAGCTCTGCAGTCTGAGCTGCCACCAAACCCAGAGCGACCCTCTGGCTGCCCGTGGGCACAGGGCTGCCACGGAACCCACCGGGACTGCACTGCATGTGGATGGTCTCTGCTCCCACCAAAGGATCACCCAGCTGCAGCCAGAGGACGCCCTGGGGTCTCTGATACCCCAAGAAGCAATTCTTCCTCCATGACCATAGTCATCTCCCCCTTCATCTGTGGAGTTTAAGAACATCCCTTCAGCCGGGCTCGGTGGCTCAGCCTGTAATCCCGCGCCTTTGGGAGGCTGAGGTGAGTGGATGGCCTGAGCCCGCGGGTTCGAGACCCGCCTGGGCAGCAAGACCTCATCTCTACAATAGATAAAAAAACCAGCTGGGCGTGGTAGCGCATGCCTGTAGTTCCGGCTACTCGGAAGGCGGAGGCGGAAGGATCGCCGGAGCCCAGCAGGTCGAGGCTGCGGTGGCCAGGAGTGGCCACTGCACTCCAGTCTGGGCGACGGGGTGAGACTGCGACTCAAAACAAAACAAAACAAAAAAAATCCAAACAAACAAAAAAGAACATCCCTTCAGCTTGCTCATTTTGTTGTTTCCTTCCGTCGAGGTCAATGATTGTGGCATTTTAAGTGGATTTCCTCTGTCTTTTTTTTCTTATGAATCCTTTCATTGTATTTTAGGGAAGTTTTGATTTGCAAAAACTGGGGAACCCACTCAGCGGGTCTTGACCACGGATAGTGTGAGAAGCACTGAGAGCAGGCAAACGTCCAGGCTCTGGCTTCAGAGTGTCTCTGACCCAGTGGACTCCAGTTTGCAGACATTTTAATTTTCTGGTTGTGGGAAACAGAACCACCAAGGGTGCCACCTTCAGCGTGTCTGAGTGGACAGCTCGGTGGCACTAAGAACACTCACGATTGTGCAGCCATCACCAGCACCGTCCCCAGCCGTCTTTCCATCATCAGAAACGGACACTTCAACCCCATTAAACGCCAACCCCCACTGGATTCCATCTATTTTTTTTTTTTAACTGCTGGAGGAAACAACAAGCAGGAGGCTGAGTCACAGCAGCAAATGAAATCCACAAAGTAAAAAATCTGCATAATTGTTTCTAAATGCTAACCAGGAAGCCATTTGCTCCCTGTGAAGCCCTTCCCCTTCCCCTCCTCAGGGGCCAGCACACAGAGGAGCCGCCCCCAGTCGATTTAGGGAAGGGGTCCCCAGCCCCCCTTAGGAACCAGGCTGTCAAACCAGCAGCAGCATTCAATTCTTACAGGAGCATGGACCCTACTGTGAACTGCAAGGACCTAGGAGGCACGCTCCCTACGAGGATCTAATGCCACCCAGAACTGACAGAAGACAGAGCTCAGGCAGTAATACTAGTGATGGGCAGCAGCTGTGAGTAAATAAAGCTTCACTCACTGGACCGCCACTCACCTCCTACTGTGCAGCTCGGGTCCTAACAGACCAGGGACCATTATGGGTGTGTGGCCCTGCAGCTGAGGACCCCTGCTCTGAAGGCAAGCGTCTTCTCAGGACACCTGGTACTTCAGAGAAGCATTTCTCTTCCGATGGGCCGGCTATGGGGTGAAGTGAGTCCTGAGCCCCCTGCCTGCACAGGATCTTCCGGTTCCCAGCTGAAGTGCGCATGGACGCTGCCCCCACCCGACGTCTGCTCGGCCACCCCAGTGGGCACAGGGCAAGGGGCCAGGGCACAGCGAAAAGAAGAAAGGGTTTGAGCATCCAGGAAATGCTGGGGCTTGTGACAGAACGAATTGCCATGAAAAACAACTCTCTGGGGAGTGAGTGCCAAGTGCCACGAGGCAAAAATCCCACCCCGGAAAGTCGAAGAGAGAGGCATGAAAACGGAGTCTGGAGGTGTGGTGACACAGCTGTCTTACTGCGGGAGGCGCTGAGAGCAAGTGGCTGGGCTCTGGCTCTTCGCGAGGTGGATGGCAGGGATGCTACACCGGCAAGGGTTGGAAGGGAGGCAGGTGGACACTCTGCTTTCAGAGAGGAAGCCCCGGAGACCCCCACGGCATATCCAGTGTGAGCTGTTGAAGAGCAACCGACAGAAACAATAAGAACACCTCCTGTGTGAACTCAGATGGCCTTTTAAAATATCATAATTAGGGAAAACGTAACTTTCAAATGACTTTTTAACAAGGAGCACAAGCAGGCGTGTAGAAGTTATCTTAATCATCAATCTGGCACTTTCTGCAAGCCACGCACTGGTTCTCAGGACTTTATGACTATTAACTCATTTTTCTTTTTTCTTTTTTTTGAGTTGGAGTCTCACTCCGTCGCCCAGACTGGAGTGCAGTGGCCACTCCCGGCCACGGCAGCCTCAACCTGCTGGGCTCTAGCGATCCTTCCACCTCGGCTTTCCGAGTAGCTGGAATTACAGGCATGCGCTACAATGCCCAGCCGATTTTTTTTTTAAGTTTTATCGTAGAGATGAGGTCTTGCCAGGTTGCGCAGGCGGGTCTCCAACCAGCGAGCTCAGGCAATCCACTCACCTCAGCCTCCCAAAGCACAGGATTACAGGCTGAGCCACCGAGCCCGGCTATTAACTCATTAATACCCAAAATGCTGGCCCCAGGAGGTAGGTACCAGGTACTCACCCCTGGGAAGGGACACCCTGGCCCCAGGGGGTAGGTACCAGGTACTCAACCCTGGGAGGTGACTCACATGGGAATCAGGGAGCGCACCACCACCCTGGGGAAACAAACGGCATCCATCCCAAAGAAAGATATAGAAAAAACACTCAGCATCCCTCCACTGTTAGTTCAAAATTGACCCTAATAACAAATAAAACTAATGTCATATTAAGAGATTACCCAAAACGAACTCCACTGGGCTTTTAAACATTCACTAGAGCCAAAAGAAACAGCATGGAGGTTTCAAGCAGAGGTTGCCAATTAAGAAAAGCGATTCCAATTCCTTGAAATGTAAACACTTCACATTCTCATTATGAAACCTGTAAAACTGACACCTTGGACAGCTAAAAAGTCTGCTGACCGGGAGGGAAAGCCTCCCTTCCCTCGCCCCAAGTTGGTGCATCCTAGAAGATCCGACTGTTGCCAGCAGAAAGAGGAATGTAAGAAGAAACCACAAGACCCCAAGCCTCTTGAATTCGCAGAGCGCCAGAGTCCACTGGGCCTCACACAACACACTTTGCCAAAAACAACCTATAGAATTTCTTTCTGATGAGAAAACTAAAATTGCTTGCTAATGGCTTTCCCTCCTCTGGTGAACTGCCTTGGAACCAATCTCTAGCCTGGGAAGGCTTTGCCCACCGGGGTGACAAGAGTCACATCTGTGCGTCTGGGACACCCTGATGTCCCAGACCTGGTGTCCCCCTCACCCCACCCCCGCACTGCCACATGCCCAGCGAGCACGTCCGGGAGGGAGGCGGGGTCAGATGCACCGCTACAAAGCGGTCGTTTATAACAAACTACACACATGGCTGCCAATAGGCCAGTTTCTGTCTCAAAAAGCAAAAAGGCTGCTCTTCTTGTGGGAAAAAAAAAGAGACAGCGATCTATCCCCTCTGACTGGGAAGCCAGGAATGAAGACCAAGCCCACCTCTCCCCTCTGTCTCCAGGCCCAGCTGTCTGAACAATCTGGCTTCTCCTCCCTCCCGGCTATGGACTTTAATCCCTTGGGAAACATTATGTCTTTCAGAAGAAAAGAAATACTGTGCTTTTTCTTCAAATCATGGCTCTTTTTTAAGGCACCCTGATGCTCATTACTTTTGATGAGTGTCTGCTGAAGGCAACCTGGCCAGATTTGCCAAACCACTTCAAAATATCTGCACCTACTATTAGCGTTACTAGTGTCTGCATCCCAAAATATACTGGTGATCTATTAATTTTACATATGGAAACCAACACTTAATAACTGAAATATGACACCAAAAACACAGGCCACTGAAGCAAAAACAGACAAAGCCTAAAAACTTCTGCCCACCAAGGAAAACAATAGACAGAGTGAAAAGGCAACCCATGCAATGGGAGACAATATCTGCAAATCATCCACCTGAAAAGGGGTTAATATCCAGACTCTATAATGAACTCCTGCAACTCAACAGCAAAATAAATAACATGATTTAAAAATGGGCAAAGGACTTGAATAGGCATTTCTCCAAAGAAGATATACAAACGGCTGACAAACAAATGAGATGATGCTCAACTTAACTAATCATTAGAAAATGCAAATTAAAACCACAATGGGATTCCTCAAGTAGAATTACCCTATGATCTAGCAATCCCTCTTCTGGGCACGTATCCAAAGTAATTAAAAGCAGCATCTTGAAGAGGTATTGCACACCCAAGTTCATTACACATTTTTCACAATAGCCAAAAGGTGGAAGCAATCCAAGTGCCTATCAACAGATGAATGGACGTGCAAAATGTGGCATGTGGTATATACATACAGTGGATTATTTTTCAGCCTTAAAACAGAAGGAATTCCCATCATATGCTGCAACGTGGATGACCCGTAAAGGCCTTATGCTAAGTGAGAAAAGCCAGTCACAAAACGACAAGTGTTATGAGTCCACTCATCATATAGTAGTACCTGGACCAAATACAGAGACAGAAAGCAGAATGGCAGCTGCCGGGGGATGGGGAAGAGACACATGGGGATGAGAAATTGCTTTACGAGCTCAGAGCTCCAGTTCAGCAAGATGAAAAAGTTCTGGAGATCACTGGTACAACCATGTGAATGCACTTAGTCCACATGCTAGACCGTATACTTAACATGGTCAACACGGTACTTTCTATGTTATATGCATTTTACTTCAATGAAATGTTTTAATTGACACTCAAAGAAATACTTTTATGTAGACTTCGTATTTAAAGAAAGTTGATTTTACATTAAACACATAAAATATGTAATACTTTTAATAAGATAGAACAATGGAAACAACGTCAAATAGGACAGGGAAATGCTTAAGAATGCTGTTGTTCACTCACCATAAATGATGCTTCCAAACAAACACCTGGGACAAAGGAGGGGACCCGGCCCCTGCTGGGCCCATCTCCCCACTTGCATACCACCCTACCGCCTGCCCTTTAAAAATATACAAAATACAGTGTTCGACATACAGACTCATTTTGAACACATAACATACCAGAACAAAGTACAGATGTGTGTCACTTAAGGACAGGGATATGTTCTGAGAATTGCATCAGTAGGTGACTGTGTCCTTGTGCAAACATCCTAGAGTGCACTTACACAAACCCAGACCTCAGAGCCTCGGGCGATACGACCTAAGTCTCCTAGGCTACAAACCTGCACAGCACATGACTGGACTGAACACCGAGGCAGTTGTAACACAATTGTATCTGTGTAGCTAACACAGCCAAGCATATAAAAGGTACCAGAAATGTATGGTATCATATCATAATCTTACAGGACCACTGTTGCAAATGTGGTCCATTGTTGGCTGAAACATCGTTATGCGATGCCTCACTATATTGTGAAAATAAGCCTCAATAAATAATTTAATAAATAAATAGGGGAGAAGAAACATTAGAATTCCAGTTACTAAAGGTAGACGGGATGGTGGAACACAAAGCCATCTTAGACAAAGGCCACAGTCACTACTGCAAGCAAGAACCACAGACCAGTGCTGAAGTTAGTGGATGAAAGCCTGATGAGAAAAAGGATACTCAGAATCTCAGTGTCTTCTCACAAGATACACCCTAATTAAGATAAGAAAAATGGCAGCTTTAACATGGAGAAAGCTGGCTGTCACCATCTTAACCCAGCGATCAGAGTAAACCTCCCAGCCTGGTGCGGTGGCTCATGCCTGTAATCCCAGCACTTTGAGAGGCAGAAGCAAGAGGACTGCCTGAGCCCATGGGTTCAAGACCAGCCTGGGCAACATGGTGAGATCTCATCTCTACAATAAATCAAGAAAATAGCCAGGCATGGTGGCACACGCCTGTGGTTCTAGCTACTTGGAAAGCTAAGGTGGAAGGATCGATGAGCCCAGCAGGTTGTAGCTGCAGTGGCCGTGAGCAAGCCACTGCATCCAGCCTGGGTGACGAGAGAGACTCAAACTCAACCCCCCCCCAAAAAAAAACATAGCAAAGTAAACCTCCCCAGAAAAGGGACAGAAGGACATCAGCGTTTCCTGCTAGGACACAACACCACTCTGTTGTCTGCCTACCGGGATACGTTACCTGGTACAGACAAACCCAAACCGAGGGATATTCTACAAGATTCAGCACTCTTCAAAGTGTCCAGGTGAAGAGCAACAAGGCAATACTGAGAAAGTGTCACAGACTGGACACACATGAGGACACATGCGAACGACATGCGACGTGGAATTGTGGATCCCGCACTAAAAACAGCCCAGTAAGAAAACTGGAGTGATTCCACCAGGGTCTGTGGTTCACCCACAGCATCACACCAGTGTGAGTTTTCCAGTTTTGATAAATGTTATCACCTAATTTAAGATCCTAACATTAGGGGAAGCTGAGGAAAGGGTCAATGGAACTGGACTATTTCTGCACCCTTTCTGTACACCTAAGCTTGCTTCACATTCAGTAGTGTAGTAGGGAAGTTAAAGTTAACCATAATCCACATATTTCAAAACAGTGAGAAGAACTGGAATGCTCCCAACACAAAGAAAAGATAAATGTTTGAGGTGACGGATATCCCAATTATCCCGATTTTATCATTACACATCGTATACACATGTATCAAAATATCACACGCACCCCCCAAATATATACAACTATTATATACCAATGAAATATACAAAAAATAAAAATAAAATGATTTCAAAATGAGAAAAGTGTGTGTGTGTGTGTGTGTTTGTGTGTGTGTGTGTGTGTGTGTGTATGCCTTCTTTTGCTGGGATGCACTCTCTTCTGGACTCAAAGCAAAAATCTTCATATTTGAAAGAATGTGTAGGTTTTTTTCAGAAAAAAAAAGTATTAAATCTAACAAATGCACAATAGGTAAAAATTTAGGATATTTCTGATTTATCAGTTATAACTCTTTTTTAAAGATGTGGGGTACAATTCAGGGTCAAGTATACAAATGTTCATTATTCAGTTACCCTTGTTGATGAGGTGGGCCCCCCGGTACATTCTTAATAAAGAAAAACTTAACAATATTTATTAAAATTTAAAATGAGTACAAAAGTCTCACAGCAACTTCTGATACAAAGCCTGCAAATGCTCTGGTAACAAGACCTCACAGGTGATACAGGTGATAGAGGCTGAGAAGACTTTTAGTCTTTGAACAAATCACATTTTCACTCTTTTCAAAATGGACAAACTTTCCTCTCTGTGGTCCAGAGAAGAGACAAAAAGAGTCCACCCTTGCTAATCAATGAAAACAGCACACAATTCTATGTTGCCGCGGCTGGATAAGGACTCTCCGGTGCCCTGTTGAGATTCAGGGGTCAAAGCTACCCCAGAAGCGCCCGCTAGTCAAAAACTCCACACCGATGAGGCCAGGCCAGGCCAGGCCAGGAGGAGGTGCATCACAGGACTGCATCCACGACACATATACACGCTAAGAACTCGGCACAAGTGAGCCTGACCCCAGCCCAGCAGGTTATCTCGTAACTGGGTAAGGAGCATTTTTCCAGTTAAGCATAGCGTGACAGTATCTCAAATGCACGTGCAGAGAGTTTAAGCCTCCAATAAGCCTCGACTTTGTTCAGCAAGTCAAGCCCGAGTATGAGACTAAACGCCTCAGATAGGCACACTGCAGTGCCATTTCATTCACTTCCAGCATTAGGTTGTTTGCACTCTAAAGGACAGAGAGGTCCTAAGCACGAGTCTTCACTTAAAACGGGGTGCGGGGACCTGGTCCCTGCAGTCACCAAGGCGCAGGTTCTCCTGCTTGGCAATGAGGCTTCCACTCTCCTGTAGGTCACCCCCTGGTCGCCGACGGCAGCTCCAGGGATTTCACCAGCTTCCTGCCCAAGCAAAGGCTTTCTCCTAAAACGCTGCTTCTGCCTGGAAAGGAAACCCCGGCCCCCTCGCCTCTCTCTGCTCAGAACTGGGACGTCATTCACCCGTGACCCATCACTGACGAGAGCCACGTGACTGCCATGACGGGTGTAGGTCACGACCCATGATGGGTGTAGGTCACCTGGGCCTCCCTGCTCTGACACCTGACCATGAGCACGGAAGGCAGGCAGGGCAGGCCTCAGGGAAGCAGGGAAACTCCACGGGCTGGGGCAGAATTTTTCGGTTTCTTCAACATCAGCACCGAAGCGAGAAGGTGTCACCTTGCACAGCCGCAAGTGGCTCCATCATGCCTGTCACAGTCTTTCCATTCCCCTAATGTGGTATCTGGCATCGTACTGCTTCCAGGATCAGGAACTGACCACTCAAAGCGCCGCTGTCCCAAGGACAACAGGGGGCCACGCTCCTCTAAGCACCAGGCTCTGCGCCTCACTGCCCCTGGCGTCTCTGGTTGCTGAAGTCCCAACAAGAGCTCAGCGGCGGAATGGGGCCGTCGTCCCATGTGATGGAGGAAGATGGAGTCGAGGAGCAGCGCCCCCCACCTCACACTGGATCATGAGGTGGTCCCAGAACTCCGCGGAGAGTGGCATCGCTCGTCTCAGACACTGACTCTCAAGGACACAGCTCTCAAGAACACGCGTTCCCAGCCACGGCCTTCGGCCGTTCCGTGGGTGCAACCCACAGCCATGCAACCACAGCCCCGTCCTGGTGAGTTCTGTCCTTAGTTGTGAAGCAATCGGAACGGATCCAAGCCCCCAGTGATGTTCTCAGCTGCCAATCTGTGTGTATGTGTGTGTGTGCATGTGTGCACATGTGTGTGTGCACATGTATGCTTGTTTTGGGTCCTTGGCACAGCACTCACTTTTTCTTATGATTCATCTCTGCGCAAGCCCCCATTCCCAACTCCCCCTCCAGAACTGTTCCGGAAATGCATGCACACGCCTGTTTCTAGGATGGCGAAACCTACAGACGGGTGACCCACAGGAGCTCAGATTTGGATTAACAGCAGTCCAGCGCCAGGAGTGTGTGTCAGAGACATGAAAACCCGCTCCCTGTACCCGTTCACTCATGGAACAGAATGTGGGAGGACAATTCTGGTCCCCACGGGGATAGACACCTGGGAAAGAAGCCACCCCTGGGGACAAAGTCTTCCTTCTGGTGCAGAACAAGGAACTTGGTGGCTTCAGTCCGCTCTGCCTCATCTCTCCCACATATGACCCACAGACACTAAAGAAGATATCCTACATCTCTCCTTGCTTACATATAAGTATGGGATGAGCTTTTAAACTTCAGTCGCTGTTGACAAATGTAGAACTCCATCCGCCTTTTGTTAAAGACCAAGAGACCTACACCTCTGGGGTGGACCTGAGGACATCGTGCTCCACGAAACAGGCGAGCCACAGAAGGACAAGCACTGTCGGACTCCACTCAGCAGGACCTACAGCAGACAGACCCACCGAGACAGCATTGGCTGGGGGCCCGCCAGGGCTAGGACAGCGCTTCAGTCTGAGAAGACGAAGAGGATCCGGTGATAGCTGCATGACCGTGTGAACGCTCTGAATACCACCGAACTGAACCATGAAAAATAGTGAAGATGATGCATTTTATGTCGTGTGCATTTTACTACAGTTTTTATTTTATTTATTTACTTGGGGTCAGAGTCTCACTCTGTTGCCCAGGCTGGAGTGCAGTGGGTCACCATACCTCGACAAGCTGGGCTCAGGCGATCCTTCCACCTCCGCCTTTCAAGTAGCTGGAAGTACAGGCATGTGCCACCACGCCCGGCTAATTTTTTTTTTTTTTTTTTTTTGAGTTGGAATCTCATTCTGTCGCCCAGACTGGAGTGCAGTGGCTGTTCCCGGCCACCACAGCCTCGACCTGCTGGGCTCCGGCGATCCTTCCACCTCAGCCTTCCAAGTAGCTGGAACTACAGGCGCGCGCTACCACACCCGGCTCATTTTTTGATTTATTGTAGAGATGAGGTCTTGCCAAGTTGCCTGGGCGGGTCTCGAACCCACGGGCTCAGGCAATTCGCTCACCTTGGTCTCCCAAAGCGCTAGGATTACAGGCTGAGCCACCGAGCCCAGCCTTCTTTTTTTTTGTTTTTGAGTTGGAGTTTCACTCTGTCACCCAGACTGGAGTGCAGTGGGATTACAGGCTGAGCCACCGAGCCCGGCTTAATTTTCTGATTTATTGTAGAGATGAGAAGTCTTGCCATGTTGCTCAGGCAATCCTCTCCTCTGCCTCCTAAGTGCTGGGATGACAGGTGTGAGCCACCATGCTTGACCTACAATTTTTAAAAGAAAAAAAAAACAACACTTTTTTTTTAAAAAAATTATGTTGCTGGGCTTGGTGGCTCAGCCTGTAATCCCGCACCTTGGGAGGCTGAGGTGAATGGACTGCCTCCCCGCCTGTGTAACTTGGCGAGACCTCATCTCTACAATAAATCAAAAATCAGCCGGGTGTGGTAGCACGCGCCTGTGGTTGCAGCTACTTGGAAGGCTGAGGCGGAAGGATAGCCAGAGCCCAGCAGGGCGAGGCTGCAGTGGCCGGGAGTGGCCGCTGCACTCCAGTCTGGGCGACAGAGTAAGACTCCAACTAAAAAAAAAAAAAAAAAAAAAAGAATTATTATGTCATTAAATTTGGTAAAATGGCCCTCTTTTGTCCATTTAACAGACCAGACTCTGTCCAACAGAGCAAAGTGATCTCTTTTGAACCATAAATCTTTCATCAAGCCCCAAACTGTGTCCTGGACACTGCTGGGTCAGAGCTCGCACTCTCTGGGTCAGAGACCCACAGCTCCTCAAAAGACCAGGATCTTAAAGTCACTTGGTGGTCACGCCCCAATCCCCAACCTACCACACATGTGAGTGCCACCCGATGGCCCACTCACAGAAGAGTCCCTGCCACCCACCCAGCTGCAAGGTGGACTGCTCCGCCTACACAAACCCCAAAGCCAGAGGACCTCAGAGAGGAGCCCAGGAGGGAAAAGGACTGGCAGGCCTCCTCCGTCCCCTTCTGGCTGGCTCTGTGCTTCCCGAGATCACGCACCTGTCTCTGGCACCATTCATTCATCACAGCACCGCTGGATTAACTCTATGTTCCGATGTCCTACATTACTGACACTTGAGCTTTTGCAGTCCCACTATCTGGGGAAAGACCACCTTCCAGAGCAGCAAGGCTCAGAGACAGCCAGGGTCCCACCCAAAGCTGGCCCTGCCCATGCAAGTCGCCCACCCAGGGCCCACCTCCCCTCATTTAGACCATAATCTCACACCAAGCCATCACCTCCCTGCCCCAGGGGAACCCAGACGCCAGGGCAGTCCTCAAGCCCCAAAGCCCACCCGCAGGACTCACCCTCCCGCCCTGAACCCTGCCCTGCAGAAGCCCCGATGGAGTCTCTGTCTTTTTCCTCGCTCCTGCCCCCTGATCCCTGCTCCTGAGAAGGGAAGTAGCGCCATCTTCTCTCAAAGCAGAATCTCACAGGCACCACCACGGAGACCCCATCCCCCATGAGGTGGGATGCCCCTGCTGGTCACACCTGAAGGGGGCTTCCAGCTGGCCCTGGGGAGGAGGCCTGGGGAAGTCACGGGCTTCTGCTAGGAGAAGAGCCTGGGACAGAGAGCACAGCCCTGAAAGCCACACAAACCCCACTGGGTCCGCTTTGCCATTCCAGGGGCACAGGCAGAGCGCGTCATGCTGCCACTCTCTGCCTCAGTTTCCTCACCTGCAAAAGGGAACGAGAGCAGGACCTCCCCTCAGAAACCATTCAGAAGACTAAGCGGCATGACGCTTTGAAGGGCACAGGGCAGACCTGACACACACCAAGAGCTGAGGCGGGACCCTGACTCCAGGGGACAGCCGGCAGGCCCCGTTGGGCAAAGGCCTCGATCCACGAGCCTGGCGCAAAGGAACTCCCTAGTCTTCGTCCTGCTCAACAGGTGCTGAGGACCAAATATCAAAAGCCACCAGCTCGTCGATTATCCTTTCTGCACAGAGAGACGGACAGGAAAAGCACCGTGCGTCCTCCACCACTCTCCTGGCAGACACTGGGTCCCTGCCTACAAGCCTACGGGCCTGTGCTCTGGGTCCCCGCCCGGGGCACCAAGTATGCTTGCTGTGGCTCAACAACAAAACAGTAAACCTCCACGCCCGCATTCCCCCAACACAGTCCCCAAAATAAAAGCTCTCCATGGTCAGAAAATACAAAACAGGTTTCTGTAAAGCTGCAGGCACCCATTTCCAAATGTACCCACCCTGGAGTCACCCCTGGGAAAGGACCCAAGGAAGGGGGCTCAGGAAACCCCCTGGGAAACGCCCATCCCTGCAGCCACGGAAGAAAATGTGGCAACACTGCGCTAGGCCCGGCAGCCTTGGGACCGTCAGGGCCAGCGTGGATTCCCCTGGTAGAAAATACTCAGCAGTGTCACAAGGGGTAAGACGACCTCATCAAGGTGCGACCGTGGAGAGGGACAACAGCACACACCGAGCGGCTGAAGAAACACACCTGCAGGACAAGCAACACTTGGAGACACCGAGAATTGAATCAGAGTTTGCTTCTGGTCCCCATGGGCATTCCTCTCAACTCAGCTTAGTATCCCCAAACGTCCCAATGCCCATTCAGGTGACTTTCACAAATGAGGGAAAAGATGCGTCATGTTGCTCTGTCACGAACACACCATGTTGGAGAAAGCCTCGACTCTAAATCTCCAGGAACTCTGAAACATATCGAGGTGGGCACCGAAAGCCACCACTCATGTCCACAAGCTCAGGAGAGGGCGGGGATTGTACCACCCCCGGCGGCATCCTGGATGCCAAGGCCAGGGGTGCACAAGACCCTGGGCACCGTATCACAGCCCACCAGGGAGCGAAGGCGAAAAAGAAGCCAGGAAACGTGCCAACCTGTTGAAATGCCCAGCCCTGTGTCCCAACCCCGACCGCATGTGTGTCTTACCTGAAGCTTCCATAGGGTCCAAGCCACACCTGAAGCTTCCATAGGGTCCAGCCAGCTTAATTAGGATTCTGGCAGGGAGGAGGCGTCACCATCCACATTAAAGCAGCGCCTCTCAAGTCCGACTGCCCATTTGAGTCACCTGGGGGCTGTTCTACAAACCAGGGCCCCACTGCAGATCAGCGTGAGACTGCAAACATGATTCCATCCTGCCAACAAGGCTGAAAGTCACCAAGTGAGACGACGTCAGGAGAAAGGGCAGAACTGCTGGCCACAGACGTCTGAGCCACGACACCTGTGGATGGTGTTCCCAAAAGGAGAACATGGCCAACAGAAGCACACACGCTTGCAGGTTAACAAATGACAATCGCTGGGCATGGTGGCTCACATCTGTCGTCCCAGCTCTTTGGGAGCAGGAGGCGAGGAGATTGCTTGAACCCAGGGGTTCGAGACCAGCCTGGGCAACTTGGTGAGATTTTTGTCTCTACAATAAATCAAAAAATTAGCCAGGCATGTGGTGCAAGCCCGCAGTTCCAGCTACTTGGAAGGCTGAGGCAGAAGGATTACCTGAGCCCAGCAAGTCGAGGTTGCGGTGGCCATGATTGTACCACTGCCCTCCAGTCTGGACGACAGAGTGAGACTCTGACTTAAAAAAAAAGAAAGAAAGAACCATAATATTAATGTCATACACAATTTAATTAAAAGCAAAAAACAGAAGAAACACATTGAAATGATGGAGAGTAGAATTCTCAATAAGGATGTCATGAATATGCATAGCAGACATCTTAATGTCCAAAAAAACAATGCCAAACTTGAAGCAAAATTAGAGAAGCAGGCCAAAAGAATGGCTGAAGACACCTTCAACTCAGCTCCACTCGAGCAGATAAAGAAGACAGAAAATGTAAGATACAGAAAAGTTAAATCACACAGCCAATGAGGTTGCTCTAAACTGGGATTATGTCTAAATTCTCACTGGATGTAAAAAGTAATAACCATATTTTAAGCTACTAAAAAAAAAATCAAATTCCCCCAAACCAGAATACAGATCACTCTCTCTACGTAAAATGTGATAAAAACAAAACCAAAAAAACCCAACTCCCTTATAGTATTAAAATTTCTTCTTAAACAACTCTTGACTCCCAAGAAAAATAAAAATTGAGATTATAAGATAATTGGAAAAGGACAAAACTAAGTTTTAGGCAACACCTAACACACTCTAACAGCAGTAACTAAAGCTACACTTATAGGAAAATGTATACCCTTAAGAATTTGCCTTGCCAGGGCGTGGTGGCTCAAACCTGTAATCCTAGCACTTTGGGGAAGAGGATTTGCCTGTGCCCGTGGATTCAAGACCAGCCTGAACAACTTGGAGAGACCTCGTCTCTACAATAAATCAAAAAATTAGCCGGGCATGGTGGCGCATGCCTGTGGTTCCAGCTACTTGGAAGGCTGAGGCAGAAGGAGTGCCTGAGCCCAGCAGGCTACAGTAGTCGTGAGCATGCCACTGCACTCCAGCCTGGGCAACAGAGTGAGACTTCAACTCAAAAAAAAGAATTTGCCTTACTTATAATAAAATTGTTGGCCGGGCTCGGTGGCTCAGCCTGTAATCCCAGCACTTTGGAGCCAAGGCGAGTGGACTGCCTGAGCCTGAGCCTGCAGGTTTCAGACTCACCTGGGCAACTTGGCGAGACCTCATCTTTACAATGAATCAAAAATTAGCTGGGCATGGTAGCGCGCACCTGTAATTCCAGCTACTGGAAGGCTGAGGCAGAAGGAGTGCCTGAGCCCAGCAGGTCGAGGCTGCAGTAGTCGTGAGCACACCACTGCACTCCAGCCTGGGCAACACAGTGAGACTCCAACTCAAAAAAAAAAAAAAAAGAATTTGCCTTACTTATAATAAAGTTGTTCATCTAGAAAAATAAATGAGACTAGCCAGTAAAATTTGGGGGGAAAAGTGGGTAAAAGATTAATCCTACCAAATATATAAATTTAGCTAAGATCATTAAAAACTAAATATTCCAGAAATGACACCAATCTAACGTGAGATTTTAATAATATCAGGAAAAAAGACTGCTTTACAAATCATTGATAAGAAATAGATTATGCAATAATTTCAAAATAACTCATTTTTCTAAGGCGAATAAAGTTGGATCACAATTCTATGCAAACCAAAGATTTAACCACAAAAAATAAAATCTTAAGAATCCCTCAAAAAACGGTAGCCTTTAAAAAGAAGCTTAGAATGGCAGAGGGATTCCAATGTATGGCTCAGAATTCAAAACACATAAAATAAAAGCTGGCTATGTTTGACTCCATAAAAATTGGAACTTTCTACAAGGGGAACAAATATCATAAGCAAAGCCAAAAGACAACCTGAGAAAAAAGCATTTTCACAGAATCTGGAACACAGCTAAACATTCTTAGACATATTCTTAGGAATCAGTGAGACAATTAAGTACAACTAGAGGCCGGGGTCAGTGGCTCAGTCTGTAATCCCAGCACTTTGGGAGGCCAAAGCAAATGGATTGCCTGAGCTCATGGGTTCAAGACCAGCCTGGGCAACTTGGCGAGACCGCATCTCTAAAATAAGTAAAAAAAAATTAACCAGGCATGGTAGCACACACCTGTATTTCCAGCTACTTGGAAGGCTGAGGTGCCTTCCAAGCCTAGTGGGTCGACACTTGGGTGGCCATGAGTGTGCCACTGCACTCCAGCCTGGGCCACAGGGAGACTCAAACTCAAGCAAACTAGTTGAGAAAGTGAACACTTATTGACAGAAAAAAGAAACACATTACTTATAAAGACAGTTGTCCTCATGGACAATTTTTTTAATGTCAACACACAGAACTAAGATACTGCTTTTATTTCTCACCCTTCCTGAGATTAAAATGCCTGACAATGTCCAGGGTTGCCCGAGGTCTAGAAATGCCTGAATAAACCGGCTGGGTGGCTCAGCCTGTAATCCCGCGCCTTTGGGAAGCTGAGGTGAGTGGATTGTCTGAGCCCGCGGGTTCGAGACCCGCCTGGGCAGCGAGACCTCATCTCTACAATAAATTTAAAAAAAAAAATTAGCCGGGCGTGGAAGCATGCGCCTGTAATTCCAGCTACTCGGAAGGCTGAGGCGGAAGGATTGCCAGAGCCCAGCAGGTCGAGGCTGCGGTGGCCGGGAGCGGCCACTGCACTCCAGTCTGGGCGACAGAGTGAGACTCCAACTCAAAAAAAAAAGAAATGCCTGAATAGTTCACACTTCCTTGCTGGGAGTATTGATTGCTGCCACCTTCTGGGAGAGCAACTTTGTGGACACCACCTAAAATTTAAATATAACAACTTGGGCTACAAGTGTTGGCTGCAGGTCCGGTTCAAGTAACAGCTAAAAATCAGAAGTATACATCCATAGCATACCACTGAAACTTCTTACAAATGAACAAATGATGGATATTAGCAATAGTTTTATAAAATGAGGCAGCCAGTCATGTACAAATATAGATTTTCAAGAACTACTGCTATGTGAAAACAGCAAACTTCAGTTCAGGGTGTAAAGTATGATCTCATTGTGTATAAGAACGAATAAAAGACTCGACAGTGAGGATGAACCTTGACAACGTTTTTCTCAGTGAAAGAAGCCAGATACAAAAGGCCACAACCGCACAATTCCATTTACATGAAATTTCCAGAACAGGCAAATCCGCAGCGACAGAGGCTGGGGAAACGGGGAGGGAGGATGCCGAGTGACTCCTAAAGGGAATATTCCGGAACTAGACGATAGTGACGGTTGGAGAACATATTAAACATCATTGTTCACATGGTTAATTTTATGTTACGTAAATTTACCAGGATTTTAAAAAATAAACAAATAAAGGAGACGCACAGACAAGAACAAATGCCCAGAAAATGTCTGGAAAGGAGCACGTGAGCCATGTTTATGGGTGAGGGAGTGACGCCGCTCTTCATTCTAAACCCTTCTTGGTTTTGGTTTCTTTTCTAAACCATCAGATGCGATACTCGATTTTTTTGGTTTGGTTTGGCTTTTCTTGATGTTTATGTAACTGAGCACTAAAGACAGTACCCCAGTATGGAACAGTTCAGACTGACTAAAGTCCCCTTGATCACACCCCAGTGCCAGGAGGGGCCTCCTAGAAGTATCTGCCTCCATGACAGACAGAAAATAGGTAGCAGTGTTTTTGTTTTCACACTGTGATTTTTTAAGAATACTCATAAATAAATAATTGGCCCAAGTCAAAGCTCCCTGCACATTACAAGACCTACACACACACACACACACACACACACACACAACACACACCAACACCCCACACACACACACACACACCACACACACACACACACACACACACACACACACCCCAGAGGCAGGCCTCATTCTCTGACTGGGAAGCAAGCAATTATGAAAGGCATTTCTTAAAACGTAATCCTGGGCAACTCAAGGTATACCCATATTTGGCTTTTCTTCTTTCTTTTTTTGTTTTATTTTATTGCATTTTATTTTATTTTATTCTGGGTTGGAGCCTCACTCTGTCGCCCAGACTGGAGTGCAGTGGCCGCTCCCAGACACCGCAGCCTCGACCTGCTGCTGAGCTCCGACAATCCTTCCACCTCAGCCCTCCAAGTAGCTGGAATTACAGGCATGTGCTACCACGCCGGGCTGATTTTTTTATTTATTGTAGAGATGAGGTTCCCCCCAAGTTGCCCAGGCTGGTCTCGAACCCGCAGGCTCAGGTAATCCACTCACCTCAGCCTCCCAAGGCGCGGGATTACAGGCTGAGCCACCGAGCCCGGCTTTTTGTTTTATTTTTAAACAGCCCAGGTTTTGGGACCTGTAGAAACGTGTGGTTAGTCAACCAGAAAAGAAATTTGACTATCTGGGTTCTTTTTAAAATTATTATTATTTCCTCAAAAGGAAAGAAAATAAATGAGCTCAAAGTTGAAAATAGCAAAAAAAGAAAAGTAAGTGAACCTTATTTGAACTCCGAAAACACACCCAACACTTCACTAATCAGGGGTAACTGTGTCTAGGCTCTGCTTTGTAACACAAAGGGTTTTTCTTCTTCCAAAAGAAAAGGATAGGGACGTTTAATTTCCAAAATAAAATTCTGAAACTAGAATGATGACACTCTAAATTTTGCAAACTGTGAGGGGAAACTGGTATATGGCAAAAAAGCTCATTGAATCTTAGGCAATTATGTCTTTGACAAGACTGGAAACAGGATCAGAAGACAGAACTCCACACCTCATTCCAGTCCAAAGTCTTCCAAAGGATCCTTCTCTCAAAGCCATCTTCCAGGCATAAGTCCCCAGGGGCCACCCGGGCCCACACGGACACCCCCAAATATGCCCACTGCAAATATCTCTGCACACAGCCCCCTAGGTGCCCCACCTCCTGGCGCGCTCCCCCGGAGGAGCCCCTGGCCAAGCCCTGGCCCTGCCTGGGCACCCCACAGAGGAGGAAACTCAGGCCCAGCCCGGTCCACACCTGCCTCTGTCCACTGCCTCAGCAGTCAGCCCTTTACTCTGGGAGCCAGGACAAGAGCAAGAGAAAGCGTCTTTGATTCCAAAGGACAAAGACATGTGCTTCCAGGAACTCCCTCCCGGGATGGTGAGCAGCAGCTCTTCCTCCGTTTGCTTCTGCCGGGGCCTCCCCAGGACTCTGGGGCCTCCAACTGGCCTCCTCCTTCAAAGGGCTTCCAGGTCCCACATAAATCACCCTTGCTGACAGCCCCACAATCCCAGCAACAGCGAGGATGTTTGCTTTTGTTGGCTTTTTGTTTTTGCCCAGGCCCCTGGAAGGGAAACAAAGGCCCAAGGACAGCCCTGGGGCCTGACATCAGGGGCTTGGCCCTGGGAGGCGAGTTGTCTTCTTAGCAGTGCCCCCCCACCCCCGGAGCCGCCTCACCTGCTCTGACTTCTAGGACGCCCCACTGAAGAAATCCTGCACCCCACTCAGATCCCACAAGCTGCAAGACTCAAGGCCCTTCTCTGAAATCAAACAGCGGGAGGGAAGGGACCAGGACAGAGGAGCAGCCTATCCAGAACCCCAGAGAGCAGGCCTCAGTGCAGGGCGGGCTGCACACAGGTGCCCCGTGGCCCTCGAGCCGGCTGGGTGCAGGGAAGACGAGCTCTCCGCAAGGACACAGCGGCTCAATGACGTCAAGGGACTCGCCACACCAGGTGGTGGGCACGCTGACCACGGCCCAAGCCTCACAAAGCACACAGGCCATTAGCCCCCCATCCCAGGCCCACTTGCTTGGCAACAGTCCGCTGCAGAGCCTTATGCCAGGCAAATTCTTATGCAGACACCCAAAAGTGCAACCGACAGGAACAGTGCTCGGTTAGCGGGCACTGGGGGGAAAGCGGGTGTGTTAGTTCCTGGGGGTCAGCGCAGGCTGCCATGACAAGCACCAGACACCGGTGGCCTGAACCACAGGCATGTGTGGTCACAGTTGTGGAGGCCAGGGTCGCAGAGCACAGCCAGCAGGATTGGTTCCCTCTGAGGCTGGGAGGACGGCCGAGTGCCCGGCCCCTCCCGTGGCTTACAGACCGCCGTGCTCTCCCTGGGACTCATCTCAGTCACCTCGCAGGCCATCTGCCCTGTGTCCAGATTTCCCCTTAAGGACCCGGTCACACTGGATGGGGGCCCGCCCTAATGGCCTCATTTCAAATTAGCACCTCTGTAAAGACCCCGTATCCAAATAAGGTCACATTCTGAGGTACCAGGAGTCAGGACACCATTCAGCCCATATCAGGGCTGCTGTGTTGAACAGTCACTGAGAACGGGGTCAAGAAACCCTAAAGCCGCCAGCTGAGGAAGGCAGCTCTCACCACACTTCCACCTCAACATGCTTTCAGATGTCTCAGTCTTTAGTTTCAGAATATCAAATTCTGACTCTTGTGGCCATTCACACAAGGTAGAGTATGTGTTCAACAGTCTCCAGTCCGAACCAAACAAGCTGACCGGAGACACCACGGACCAGGGCTGGTCTGGCAGGAAGCAAGCGAGTGTGGGAGCTTTCGTGGTCGCTTCAGAAAGGTGAGCTACGTTCAAAATGGAATGTGGATCAAACATCTGGGAAGCCCAGCGGCTTCCAGCCTCCCACACACCTCTGACGCTTTCTTGCTCAGCCTCTCTAGCCAGAGCCAGACCAGGACCTCCTTACAAAATGAGGAGAGGGCAGTGGGAGGGGGTCCTCCCGCTTGACCCCCCTGGCTCATCCCAAGTTTTAGAGATAAGCCTTCGAGTCAATATCCTGCATCTTTTTAATGACACCTGAAAGTCGGCTCTGTTAGAATAAATAAGAAACAGCTCAAGTGGGAGAAGCCTTTGTGCAGTCTCCTCATCCCCCAGGGTGACAGCTGTGTCAGTCTGGCGTGCTTTGAGATCTTATTTAGAGACTGACAGCTCTCCAGAAATGGGGGCGGGGGTAGTTAGTGAACCATTTGCAGTACACATCTGTCTTTCTGTAACTTTACCTGTCTCCCCATGCAGAACCTCTCAAATCTCCCCATTGGCATCCCTAGACTCTGAGGCCACATTCATCTGTATAATAACCCCCAGTGGAGAAGCAGCCCGTGAATTTGGCTCCCAGTAAATGACAAGAAGATGTTTAGCATATGTGCATGCTAAGTGTTAACAAGCAATGCCAAATGGCAACACCCTCCAAGTGATGATGCATGCCTACATCACGGGAGGTTCCCCATCACCCCTTCTGACTTCAGCCCCTCTTGTCAGTCCAAAGAGCCTGAATAACCATTCTATAATTTGCTTCTTCTTGAGTTCTCATAAGGCCAAACTTTTCTCACAAGTTTGAGCCCTTCTGTATTCATTCTTCTGCAAAGTGCCTGACTGTACCTTCTGCCTCTCTTTTAACCGAGGCGGTCATCTTCTTCTCGTTTATCTTGGGAATTCTGTCTTTTTGGGGGGAGGAGTTGGAGTCTCACTGTGTTACCCAGGCTATAGTACAGTCCCATGATGATAGCTACAGCAGCTTTGACCTCCTGGGCTCAAGAGATCCTTCTGCCTCAGTTTTCCAAGTAGCTGGAACTACAGGCATGCACCACCAAGTCCGGCTAAATTTTTTTTTTTTTTAACTGTAGAGACGAGGTTGCCCAGGCTGGTCTTGAACCTTTGGGATCAGGCAATTCTTCTCGCCTCCACCTCTCAAAGTGCTGGGATTACAGGCGTGAGCCGCCGCTCCCAGTTAGGAAGTCTTAAGTCTTCTGGATACTAATCCATCATCTCTTCTATGTGTGGCAAGCACATCTCTCCATCCTACAAGGGGATGTCAAAGCCTCCAGCCAGAAGCAGAAAATGGGTCTTTTGTGGTGGTGGTGGTTGAAAAGCAGGGGTGGGCAGTGCACACCTGGAAGCTGACCTGCCTCTCCCGGCCTCTCTGAATCTTGTTTAATAAACCCAGGGCTTGGACTGCAGAGAAAGCCCGATCCACACGGAGCACTGCAGGAGGTGGTGCCAAGAGCCCCCACCGCCAGGGGTTCTGGAACAAAAGGGCACTGGCAGAACTGGATTCAACAAGGCTCAGCAGATGCCTGGTGAGCTGGCCTCAGGGGCCCTCGCCACCCCGCGTGCTCCCAGCTCTCCAAGAGGGAGACGGAGCTGCTCCCAGTGAATTCCCAGGATGGTATCCCGGGCTCTGCACCCCGGGCGCACAGCCTGTGGGACGCAGGACGGCAGCACCTCCGTGGACTCAGAGCCGCCCCGCCCACAGGAGCCAAGGTGGGGCTGAAGGACAATTCTGACTTGGGGAGAGGGAGCCAGCGGGGCAGAAACCAGGGCAGGCGCGGGCGCACCTTGCCTGGATCCCCTGCACGGAAGGTCAAGTGCCAAAGGCCTTTCCAGATGGCTGGGAAAGTGGACAAGGTCTGGGGCTCAGATAACATCGGGTTCCTGGTGATGACAGAATTGAGATTATACGAAAAACAATGGTTACCGTGCGTGCTGAAGCCCGCATAGGTAAACCACGAAGGCTGTCTGGGGCCTGTAAAGCAGCCAGGGGACAGGGAACAAAACTAGAGGTGGTAACTGTCGGAGCCGACGAGAAGCACAGGGTGCATGACCCTTGTCTATGTGTGCCGGAAGGTTCTACCACAAAAATCTTAAGAAAAAAGCTTTGAAAATTCCTGGCAATCTAGAAAGCAGACTAAGACTCAGAGACTTTCAGTCGCTTCCACGAATCCTCACCCAGCCGCAAAAGCACCCAGCTCCCAGCCTCCCGTCCCTGGGTCACCATTTCCAATAACATCACAGTGGCCTGAGTCTGTCTTCCAAGACAACGTGCTACACTCGACTGCTCATCCCACTGGCTTCAGCCACACATGGGTGTCTCTTGGCATTCCAGATATTCTATTTTGAAGCCATTTTGAATGAAGAGGGAAGGTGCAGACTTGGGCATGGGTCTCCCCTCCACTCTTCACCCAGTTGTCATCCTCGTCTCATGAGCTCTGCGCCTCCACTCACACCAACACCGTCTTGTTTCCAATCTCGATGAGCACAGGCTGCAGCCCTCTCTAGAAACCCCCCCCCCCACTACAGCGTGTATGTCCTAAGAGCAAGCGTGTATGTCCTAACAGTCTCTACACAACCTCGGCACAACCCACAACGTTTTCAAATAACTTAGGTCCCTCTTCCAGTTCCCTCATCGGCTCTAGCCAACACCCACCACAGGGTTGGGCCGGAATCTGTGTCAGGCTGCCCCGACCCGGTAGTCTCCTTGTGCTGGACCCAGCCGGGCCTGTTTTGTCTTTTATGTTACCAACAGTTTGCACTGCAGACCAGTTGTTTCACATTACGCCCTCCGACTTGAGCTGCTGATTTTTGCCTCAAGTAGACTCTCCTCACCAGCTAGAATGCAACCCATGCGATGCATGCTTCTGGGAAGGAGCGGCGTCCACCTGCCCAAACCTGCGGTGTTTACCTGGACCACCAGCTGAAGGGATGTCCGTCCGCCTCTCCCGTCTGTGGTTAGTAACCGTCCCCTTGCAATTAAGGAGTCCGGGGGAAAATCCTTTGGGGGCATGAACATGTCCCGCTCCTTCTCAAGCATGCCTCCCTTTACTTCGACTCCGCGCTCACCAGTGACATTTGCCCAAATCAGTCCGTAAGCTGTTGTAAAACGTGATTTTTCCAACCTGCCTCCCACGTGTCAGTGACTCCAGGAAGCGTCCCTCTCCCCAGGCCTCCCGTTTATTTATGTGTTGCCGTGAGTTAGTGTCTCCTAGAAATTGACATCCACACAGAACCGCGGCCTATGTCCTTATTTGGAAATAGCATTTGCAGAAGTCATGAGTTAAGGAACGAACGTGAAAAGAGAGCATCCTGGACTTCAGGTGAACCCTAAATCCAATCACTGTGTCCTTTCGAGAGGAGGAGAGGTCGGTCACACAGGGACACAGGGAAGGTCATGTGAACGTGAGGGCAGGGATCAGAGCCATACAGCCACTGTGGTGGACACCAGGATCCACCGGGGACTGGAAGGGACAAAAAGGGACTCTTCCCTGGAGCCCTCGGAGGGCGCGAGGCCCTGCGACACCCTGTTTGTGGACTCCCAGCCTCCAGAGCTGCAGGAGAATAAACTTCTACTTCTCAAGTGTATAATCCAAATTTGTCCTTATTTATTTTGATGCTTAAGTGGCCACCACCAGAGCTCCTTTGAGTTGGCCCCCACGTACATCCGACACACCCAACACATCTGAGCACTCGCCTGGTTCTACCACACGGCCGTGATCCAGGCTCACTGTGTACTTTTCCCCAGTCCCAGCCCTTCAGTCAGTCATTTCCCCAAGGCTACCTAGCTCCTTTAATACGTAGTAGCTTTTAGAAACCAAGATCCAGGCACCAAGAGTGTTCACTGCTAGTGGGGTGCTAGGCAACAACTGCTACGTAGACAGTGAAATATGTCTTACAAATTACGGGTTTTTCATTTTAACACACTATACCGTATATATAAAAGAAATCACGAGTGACACTCGCCCTCCAATTCCAGTCCAATCCTCCCCCCAGACCCTGCCGTGCCTTCCCTCATTCCCTACTTGTCCTCCCTCTGCCCACAGTGAGAACGCTGGCTCCAGCACCATCAACACACGTCTCATTCATCCAGTCGCAACCCGATTCACACAAAATGGTTTCAGAATCGGTGCAGCCACACCACGATGAAGACCAAACCTCCGAAGAGTGTGAGATTTGCTTGCAGGGCATTGCTGCTTTCCCTGAAGGCTGCGACTACACAGTCCTTGCAAGCACTGAGTCCAACAGGTACCTGAGCCAGGTTTCTTTCTCCCTCTGTCAATGCCATCATGTTACTCATTTGCGATAGTCGTGTTTATTCACGGGCTTGCATTCAATTCTAGTTTCCCTCCATCTGTAGCAGTTTCACTTTTTTGAGTATGCAGTGCATGAACATGTTCCAAAAGTTAACACATACAGAAAATAGAGAATAAGAATACAAAGGAAACGACCTCAACATAATAAAGGCTGTAAAGGACAAGCCCACAGTGAACTTCATACTCAAGGGTGAAAGGAAGGTCGAATGCTTTTCCTCTAAGATCAGAAATGGCTCAGCCTGTAACCCCGTGCCTTTGGGAAGCTGAGGTGAGTGGATTGCCTGAGCCTGCGAGTTCGAGACCCGCCTGGGCAGCGAGACCTCATCTCTACAATAAATCAAAAAATCAGCTGGGCGTGGTAGCACATGCCTGTAATTCTGGCTACTCAGAAGGCTGAGGTAGAAGGATCGCCAGAGCCCAGCAGGTCGAGGCTGCGGTGGCCAGGAGCGGCCACTGCACTCCAGTCTGGGCGACAGAGTGAGACACCAACTCAAAAAAAAAAAAAAGATGAGAAACAAGACAACCATACCCACTTCTGCCATTTCCGTTCAATGCAGTACAGTCTTGAGTCACTTAACAACAAGGAGACCCTCTGAAAAAATGTGTCATTAGGCAATTTTCTCATTGTGTGAACATGACAGAGTAGACTCACACACCTAGATGGTGGGGCCTGCTGCACAAGTAGTCTAGATGGAGCAGCCTATTGCCTCTTGGCTATACACCCGCACAGCATGTGACTGCACTGAATACTGTGGGCCAGCAGTCCCTTTGGCATCAGGGACCAGTTTCGGGGAAGATAAGTTTTCCACGGACCCGGGGAAAGGGAAGAGGGATGGTTTTCGGGATGAGTCAAGCACATTACATCTATTGTGCACTTTATCTCTATGACGATTACACTGCACTGTGTAATGAAATAATTCTACAACTCACCATAATGCAGAATTAGTGGGAGCCCTGAGCTTGTTTTCCTGCAACTAGAAAGTCCCATCTGGGAGTGATGGGAGACAGCACTAGCATCACCGCCTCAGCTCCACCTCAGACCATCAGGCATTAGTCTCATAAAGAGCGTGCAACCCAGATCCTTCGTATGCACAGTTCACAAGAGGGTTCATGCTCCTATGAGAACCTAATGCCAAGGCTCATCTGGCAGGAGACAGAGCTCAGGCAGGAATGGGAGCAATCGGGAGCAGCTGTAAATACAGATGAAGCTTGGCTCCCTCACCTGCCGCTCACCTCCTGCTGTTCTGAACAGGCCACTGACCTCGACGGACAGGGCCCATAGTCCAGGGTTGGGAGCCTCCGCCCTACAGAGAAGCGTCCTCTCAGAGCATTCGATGCTTCAGAGAAGTACACTGCCCATGGGCCTGCTTGGGGTCAAGTGAGTCCTGTGCCCCCTGCCTGCACAGGGGCAGGCAAGTGATGGGAGCAGTTGTAACTACAGAGGAAGCTTCGCTCTCCTCCCCCCACCCCACCCGCGCCCCGCCTCTCCCCCACCCCACCCGCGCCCCGCCTCCTGCTGTGTGGCCCAGTTCCTACAGGCGGGAGCTGCCATGCCTGGCTAACTTTTGATTTTTACTGTAGAGATGAGGTCTCATCAAGTTGCCCAAGCGGGTCTCGAATCCACGGGCTCAGACCATCCACTCACCTCAGCCTCCCAAAGCGCAGGATTACAGGCTGAGCCACCAAGCCCGGCTTGTAGGGGTAAATTATAAAGGTAAGTATACGGTATCGTAATCTTATGGGACCACTGTCATCTAAGCGGTCAGTTACCTGAAACATCATCATGCAGCACGTGACTGTACTGCAAGTTCCAAACTGAGCTACTCGGCAAAGAAGAAAATAGTAAGAGGCATCCAAATTAGAAAGGAAGTTTATTTCTTCCTTTCTCTTTTCAACTCTGTCTGCAGATGATATAATCTTATATATACACCAGACCCACAAAAACGGTACTTGAGCTAATACACAAATTCCACAAACTTGCAGGACAGAAACTGACACGCAAATATCAGTTGCATTTTTTTTTTTTTTTTGGTACGCCCACGGCCACTGCAGCCTCAAACTGATGGGCTCAGGCGATCCTTCCGCCTTGGCCTTCCAAGTAGCTGGAACTACAGGCACACGCTACCACACCTGGATAATTTTTACATTTTTACTGTAGAGACGAGGTCTCACCAAGTTGCCCAGGCTGGTCTCGAACCCCTGGTCTAAGGCAATCCTCTGGCCTCAGCCTCCCAAAGTGCTGGGATTACAGGTTTGAGCCACAACGCCCAACGTCATTTGCATTTCTATGCACTAACAATGAGTAACCCAAAAAGAAAATAATAAAACAGTTCTGATTACAACAGCATCAAAAAGAATACTCAGGTATAGATTTAAACAAGGAGGCAAGGATGCGGGCACTTAAAACTACACAACACTGCTGAAAGAAACTAAAGGTTGAAATAAATGGAAAGATGTCACGTATTTACTGGACGACTTAACACCGTTGAGATGTTGATACTACTCTCAGGTCTACAGAGTCAATGCAGTCCCTTCCAGAATCCCAAGGACACACCTGAAATGACAGGAACTGATCTTTAATTGGAGTTCATTTTAACTCACGTAGCTGCATGTGTCCGATGGCTACTGCATCCCATAGCACAAGCCAACATGAGGGGTGCAGGCCAAAATGTTCCAGCCATTTGACTGCAAGCTGTATTAACTCTCCCTCCAGGAGCTGTGGAAGCCATTAGTCTGGGAGCATTTGGGATTTGGGGAAACCTCCCCCACTGGGGGAAGCCGGGCAGAGGCCACCACATTCTCCCTGATGGCATCTCCAAGTGACAAGAGTGCTTACTGAAGCTCATTCCACCACAATTAAAGACACACCACTTCCCATTGGAACTCGCTTTCTGGAGGACAAGTTACTGACTTGGTCGAATTGGGTTGAATTCTTCTGGAATGACGTCCTTCCCTATAGCTTTTGATTTTTTGCTTCTTCCAGAGATAGCCTTAAAAGAAACCCCCAGGAATTCCCAAAATGGTGCAAACCACACAACACAGTTCCCTATTTCTGAAAAGCTTTACGAAGCTTCCTGACACTGTGCAACAGCTCTCCGGCCACTGTTCTATGATTTTAAACAGAGTACACCCAGAAATATGTTATGACAACTACAGGCGCGGCAGAGCTGTTCCAGCCCTCGCTTCCAAGCTTTGCAAGGCCCTCAACACGACCAAGTAAATGCGAGCTCGGAAGGACGGCCGGTACACAACCGCCTTTGCGGCTTCATTAATGGGCCGGAGCTCCTCCAGCTGCTTGGATTCTCACTTCAAAACTCTAGAAGCCCTCAGGCCCCGCTGCACCCCTAGGGTGCGGGGAGCGGGGGTGAGGTGGGGGCGTGGCGGGGAGAAGGCGTGATGCAGAAATGGAGAGCCCAGGAGGGCACTGAGAAGTTTTGTCCCCAGTCACTTCCCAAAATGGCTACTGGCCACGCAGCTGGGGGACAGCCCATAAAACTCTGGACCTCACTGGCAGCAAAGCCCTCTGGTTTCTGTGCGTTAAAACCTTTCATGCTGGGTATTCACGGGGTCCACTCGGTGGTCACCACAGGGTTCCCACAGTAGGAAATAGTGTAATGGCCGTGTTCTTGACAAGGAACAGAGTCCCAGCCAGCAGGCGGGTGGCAAGAAAAAGCCAGCCCGAGGAGTGCGGTGAAGCAGTGCAACAGAAACCCCAACACGGTAAGCAGCCCAGCCCATCACCACGAGGAAGCCACAAGATGCCGACAGGGGTGGAGAGTGGGGGGTGGGGTGTCTTCTCAACTCTCCCCTCCGGGCTCCCAGGGAACTGACCCGATAAACACCAAAAGGTCTATCATCAACGCACCATTTTTAGGAGACGGCTGTAAACCTCGGGTGGGGACGCATCAGTAGCACACTCTCTCTTCCCTGAATACAACGTGGAATTAACACCCTTAGAACTCTCCAGGGGAAGAGTACCCAAAACTCCAGCACTTCACCGGACTAGCCAGGTCCGGCAGATAAGAGAGCCCGAGCCCTTCACACCCAGATCCCATTTCAATGAGAATGAGGGCTTTTCCCACCCCGGCCCCCCAGGGAATGCATTTTAAAGGCGCGCCGGTTCGCCAGCTGAAACCTTTCTAAAGGGGGATTAATCTTCCCTACCTGTCAGAGGAGCTGTTCCCACTCCCACATTTCCATTCCACTGACTTTAGAAAAACAGCTTCGAAAGAGAAGAGGGGTGTAAAATTCAGACTCTAAAAGTCGTGGAGGTTAAATTCAGGCTAAAGGCTTAAGGGACAAGTGATCCAATGCAAACCACATGGTAATCAAAAAGAACAGACAAACAGCAATGAGGGCTGCACTTTGGATAAACAACTGAAAAAACGTTTCACAACAAAAACAGAAACGTCATTTCTCACTGCCTCATAAGTCTGCAGACCACTGTCATCAGAAACTACCCCTGGAAACGCATTTAAAGCCCGTGTTCATTTTTGCACACAAAACATCAAGCAGAATTCTAGTTGGTTTTCTGTAATATGCTTCACTAACTAAAGTTTAGCTTAACTTTCTAGAGTCCCCTCAGTTTCCCCAAGTGTCATGCAGGGTCCACGGTGCTTGGATTTTCAGAGTGACTTTATCAAGTGGATGTGAGGGTTAAGCTGGATCTCATAATTAAATACCGAAAAGTTTCAAATACGTAGTTCTTCTTTGCTTGGTACACAGCCATAATAAGAAAAACATGTTGCCTTACTACATACATGAAAACTTTTCTTTTTCCACAAAGTCTTATTCAAGATGTTTTCGTTTACTTTCCCCTGGATGGGTCTCCAGCGTTATTTACCGAGACCAGCACTCCAGGGGTCTGAGCCGGAAGTAAACACCGCACTGTGAAAGTGGGGGCAGGGACAGCCCCAAGCTCCTCACTCCCAGCCTGGCTGACCTAGGAGAGGTACAAAGTCCCAAGTCGGTATCCATCCCCAGAGGAAACAATCTTTCTACAAAAATGTGGAATAAAAGCCTACAAATTCTTTTAGAATAACCCTTCAGTGCTTTTGCATAGTAAACTACCTCATGTATAAAACACACCCAATTACAGAAACTCCACAGAAGAAAGGATTCCAAACACCCCATCTCTTGGAATCATATGATCTTGTCCAGATTCGGAATATTATCATATCCTCTGGATTTCCAGCTAGTCTAGCAGTAGAAAACCAAGAGAATTATATCTCACTCCCTATTTTTCCTAGGTTCAAAAACTAAAGAAAAGGACCCAGACTGCCTTGGTCACGGGACATTTCTGTCAGGCAACAGGACATGATGGCAATGTTCAAACCACACCCAGAAAGTAGGCAACATTCCTGTTCCGGTCATCCTGGGTTTAAGCAATGGGCTGACCCCTCCTCCTTCCCCATTACCCTCACTAATTCCCTACAGCAGCGCCCCCCAAAAGCACCCTCGGCTGCCCTCGTGGTCTGAAGGCCCGGTTCCTGCAGGGCAGGGACCAGAGGCGGCCACCAGCAGAGGCCACCGCACAGGTGACCCGTGTAAGTTCCCACCCCACCCCCAGCAAAGGGGTCTCCTGACTCTCTACGGGGTCGGGAGATCTTGGGGGGCTACAGAAGTCGACAAACAGGTCGCGAGTGATGGACACTCACTGAGACTGTAGTTGACGAGTTATTTTATCGCGCTCTGAAGGTTTGCGCTTCCCCCGTCAGTGATGTAAACGCAAGCTCCCTTCCCAAGTTGAGTCGTGGGGAGTGTGCGACTCCATCGGCCTCTGCTCACACCAGAAGACCACCCCCACGCCACGGCCCCCGCCCCCGCCCCACCGGGCTGCTCGGTTCTTCTCCAGTTCCTGCACAGCAGGACGCAGGAAGAGCCGGGTCCCCGCCTGCGACTGTCCCCTGGTTCGCACCTGCCCGCGGGAATGGGGCGAGGGGTACTGCGGTCGTGTGCGTGTAGGGATCGTACATCTGCGACTTAGGGCGCGACCCACGGCGCGGACGCGCCGGGCCTGGACACCCCGCTCTCCCCACCCCCACGGACACCCGGAATCCGAGGCGCAGGCCGGGGGTGCTCCGGAGTCTGCACCGCGAGGGCAACGCCGCCTCCTCCGGGGCCCGGGGACGTGTCCCCCAGGAAGGTCCCCCAGGCAGCCCCCCGCCCCGCGCCCTGCCGAGTCCCCAGCAGTTCTGCGCCCCGGGTCCGGGCAGCAGGGTCCGAGCAGGGCCCCCGGGTGCACGCAGGCCCCGGGGCAGCAGAGCGCGCGCTGACCCGAAGGCGGAGGGCGCCCCGGAGGAAAAGCCTCCCGGCCCGGCTCGCCCTCCATCGCGTGCCTCTTGGGGTCCCGGACCAAGGTGCGGCCCGTGGCGCGGGGCGCGGACCCGACCCCAGCCACAGGAAGCGCCGCTTCGGCCACCGCGGGCGGTGGGGGAGGGGGCCCAGGGGCTAACAAAAGGGGCGCGGGGCCGCGGCCGGGGCTGGGCGCCGGGGGCCCGAGCAGGGCCCGGAGCCGGGGCACCCCGCGCCCGCCTCGAGGGCCACGTCCACGGGCGGCCGCACGCGCGGGCGGGGCCTCGGGAGCCGGCGGGCGCCCTGGGGCCGCGCGCCCTGGAAGCGGCCCTCGGAGCGGGCGGCCGCGCCGCGTCCGGAGCCCGCCGGCGCGTCTGGGACGCGGGCCCGGGCCCGGGGCGCGCACGCACAGCCCCGCGCCCCCGCGCCGCGCCGGCCTCGCACTCCCACGCGCACTCGTGCTCACGCACCCGCGCCTCGCGCTCGCCCTCAGTCGCGCCCGCGCCCTCCAGCCCTCGCGCCTCGGAGCGCGGCAGGGGCTCCCGCGGGCTCCGGGCGCGCTCGGGCGTCCCGGGCGCGGGCGGCCGTCCCGCGCGGGCCCCGGGGTCCTACCTGCGGCCGCCGACACCGAGAGCAGCAGCGCGGCCGCCCAGACGGCGGGGACGCACGGCCGCGCCGCGCGCCGGGCCATGCCGCGGGCCGGGCCGCCCCCTGGCCTCCCTCGGAGCTCCGGCGGCGCCAGCAGCCCTCGCCGGCGGCCGCCGTCTCCCGGCGCGTCGCCGCGGCTCTCGGGCCCTCGCGTCGCGCTGTGCCCGGCCCGGAGGCGCCGCTCGGGTGCGGCCGCGGCGCGGGCTGCGGGGCGGGCCCGGGCGGGCGGGGCGGGCCGCGGGCGGCGCGGAGGCCGGGCCCCGACGGAGAGCGGGCGGCGCGCGCGCCCCCTGCCGGGGGGACGGGGCGGGCGGGGCCGCTCGGGCCGCCGGCCGGGCCCCGCGCCTGCGCCTCCGCACGCCGGACGCGGAGGGGACCTGCGGGGCTGCCCGCGCGGCACGGGGCCCCGGCTGCTGTCGCCCAGCCCCGTGGGGCGGGACGCCCGGGGTCGGGTCGCAGATCCCCCGGCGACACCGCGCCCCGCCAGCCTGCCCCGGCCGGTGGCGCCGGGGACCCGCGCGAGGGGAGCGGGAAAAGCAGCGGGCCTCGGGACCCCGCGCCCGGCCGGCGGGTGGGGACCGCGCGCCCCTCGCCGTGCCCGCAGCCGCGGGGAGCCCCCGAACGCGATGCGATGTGAAGCCCCCGGGGGTTTTTTTGTTCTTGTGAAAAGCCAGTTGTGCGATTTGACCCATTAAAGGCAGAGCACTGTTTGTTCTCTGCTGAGCCCCAGAACATGCAGAAGTAATTTGCTTCTCTTGTAAAAGACATTTTGAACGCGATTCAAATCGCATGTTTTCTTGCTTATTCTTGGGCTTGCTCGGCGCATGCGAAGGTCTGGAGCGGAGGCCGGACCCTCCTGTGTGTGACAGAGGAATTTTCTTTGTTTTTCCTCTCCTGAGGAAGGAGTTGGAGGCTCTAGCCTCTCTGTTGTTCGTTTTGTAAGATTTCTCTTGTAATTCATTATCCAGGAACTAACTGGTCTGGTGTTTTCGCTACGCCTGCCCTGGGAATGGAGGCCTGGGGGAACCGCCGGCCTCGGGTGTGGGGCCTGCAGCCCTCAGACCGGCGGGGAGCGTCGTGGTCTGCAGACAAAAGGCTGGGCTAGCCCGGCTGCCTCCCCTGTAACGCTGTGTGGGTCTTGCCCTGTCTCTGCCCAGTTTGCTGAGGGAGTATCCACAGGGTTCCCATCCGAAGCACAGACTAGAAGGCCGGCCACCGGAAACCCAGAGCTGGCAGGAGAAGACCCCGTAGCCTCCCCTGCGAGGTAAAATCATCATCAAGCTTACCCCCCCCCAAGTCCCAGGATCAGCCCATATTTGGCCTGCGCTGGTGCTGGACTGGACAGGGGCTGCTCCCCCCACGGATGTAAGAAGACGACTTCGGGCGTTTCCTCCTTTTACCTTCCCTCGCGGGCCTTCAAGGGTGCTTTTGCAGCAGGGAAGGTCCTAAGGGTGCATCACCCTCCCTTCTGAATCTAGGGGAAACCAGACAGGGACTGCGGAGAGGAGAGGCAGTCCCTGCAGCCTTACCGGTCGCTCAGTGAGACGCGGTCCTCTCCCTGTGTGTCTGGGCAGGGAGCCCCAGACACATGCTTGATCTTTGTGCTCCATGACTGCTTCTCAGCGGCTCTGCCATTCGGTCTTGTGACCTTCAGGAAAGTGACCCCATCAGGCATCAGCCCCTCCTCTGGGTGCTATTTCACACAATTGGGGCCCCACAAATCCAACTCAAGGGTTTTAATAGCAGCATATATTTTTGCTGACAGTTTATTGGGTGGGACCAGAAACGTGGGCTATATTGAACACGATGCCTTAAAGCTTTTTAAGAAGTATCTTTGTAGCATTTCTCTTTCCCCAAAGTTTCCCTCTCAGTAATTCCTGCCTGCTCCCTGCCATCTCGATACACACACCACACACCTCTCTCTCTCTCTCTCTCTCTCTCTCTCTCTCTCTCTCTCTCTCTCTCTCTCTCTTCTCTGTCTCTCACTTGCTCTTCTTTGTGCAGGTTCAGAATTGAAAGATAAACTCAATAAACTCAAGGGGTCAAAACACAAGCTCTCCTGGTCAGCAGAATGTGGCTTGGATTCAAGGCCCCACTGGAGTTATGTATTCCCTCCCTCCTGTATTAGTTACCAATTCCTGCATAACAAATCACCCAAAATGTCACAGCTAAAAGCAGCAAGCACTGATGAGTTCTCACAACTTCTGTGGGTCAAGAATTCAGGAGAGGCTTGGCTAGATGGTACTGGCTTTGGGTCTCTCAGGAGGTTGCAACCAGATATCACCAGGGCTACCGTCATCTGAAGGCTTGGTGGAGCTGGAGGATTCGCAGGAGGCAGATTCCTCGGATGCTTGGCGGGTGGGTGAGGGCAGGAAACCTCTGTTTCGAGCGACATATGCTTCTTGGGCATCCTGACAACATGGCCACGTGCGTCCCCCAGCGTGAGTGACCCAAAAGCCAGGTAGAAGCCACAATGTCTTTTACAAGCTACCCTTGGAAGTCATGCTCCATCATTTTGCAGGACATGGTGGGCCCCCTGCTGTGGGAGAAAAACTAGACAGGGGTGTGTCGAACCAGAGAAGGGAAGAGCTGGAGGCCGACTCTCCACCAGCTCTATGGGAACTGCCGTGCTGATCTCACACGTGGCAGCAGCAAGCGGGGAGAAAATGAGCACAGTTGTGCTGGCAAGAGGAAGAGGCTAGGCACTCCTGCAGTCTCTAAGAGATGAGTCAGGAACCGGGGAGCCCTGCAGATACATGGAAGAACATTCTAGGGTGAGTAAACAGCCAGCTTGAAGGCCGGGACCAGAAGGCTCAGGAACATGAAGTATTTGAGGCAGACGTCACTGCATGGGTGCGTAAAGTAGATGTCTGCAGCCCAGGGCCCTCTTCCCCCGTGCTCTTGTGGGGAATACACGCAGACCCGTGCGGTGGGATTTTCACTTGCTCTTTACTTTGTCAGTTAGGAAAATCTTCTGCTGAACTGTACTCTTCTGCTCTGCAAATACCCGAAGGCAAACAAGATAAATAACTAAACTTGTCGCCCGTGACAGCTCCGCTTCCTCACTCCACACTCCTCGCCAGTCTGCTCCCTGCATCTGCACAAACAGCTTGGTGTGGTCAGCCGGGGCCCCTGGCCCGCTAAGCCCAGCGCACATCTTGTTTTTCTCTTAGGCTGTTGCCTCCCCTGGTAGTGCCCAGAGATGCAGTGTCCACCCAGGACCACTCCCCGCTCAGAGGGCACTTTGTCCTCAGCTTCTACGACGGCAGGTACCCCTGCCTTTACTGCATTCCCTCCTCGGTGCTCACTGCACCTCAGCCTCTACCGCTTGGCGGTTATGCTGGGTTTGGTCCCCAGCTGTCGCCCTGTCCTGCCACACTTCCCCCGGGGGGACATCTCATCCACATCCGTGGCTCCTGCTGCCACCGAGATGCGCGACGATGCCTCCCTCTGTCTTCCTGGCTGGCTCTCCCGGCCCCCAGACTTACATTCTCAGTGGTCTCCGTGGCATTTCCTCATAATCGACCCAGTGGCACCTCAAACTCAAGCAAACCACAAACTCAAGATGGTCTACACGCCCTCGCCCACACCCTGCCCCCACGTGAGTCTTTTTCCTCTCTTCCCTCTGTGCCCCATGGCACCATCGTCCACACCGCTCCTCAAGACAGAAACGCAGCCTCCTCCAGACCGCCCTCTCTCCTGCATTCCAGCCGGCCCCTCGGCCGGTCACTCTCCCTCCTGGTGCCCCCTTCCTCTGTCTCCATCATCTCCGCCCTCGCCCGAGGCACTTTCGACTTCTGCCTGGAGAAGAGCCTCTGCACAGTCTCCCCATCTCTGTCCCATCAGCTCCCATCCCCTCTCCATACACTCATGGCAAGCGCTCCTCAGATCTAAGTATAATGATGTCATCACCAGTGGCGTGCTTCGCTTCTGGGTGAAAGTCTGAAGTCAGCATTACACAAGAGTCTGATGAACATTCTCTACCATGTTCTTCTTGCTCTTGACTCTCCGGCCCTTTGGTCTTTTTTGAGTTGGAGTCTCACTCTGTCGCCCAGACTGGACCTGCTGGGCTCTGGCGATCCTTCCGCCTCCGCCTTCCAAGTAGCCGGAATTACAGGCGCGCGCTACCACGCCCGGCTGATTTTTTGATTGATTGCAGAGATGAGGTCTCACTGCCTAGGCGGGTCTCAAACCCGCGGGCTCAGGCAATCCACTCACCTCAGCCTCCCAAAGGCGCGGGATTATAGGCTGAGCCACCAAGCCCCGCTGGGCTTTCTTTTTTTTTTTATTAAATTTTATTTTATTATAGAGTTGTGGGTACAAGTAAGGATGAGCTGCATAAGTAGGCTGCATGAAGTCTGGGTCTCCAACTGACCCTCACCTCCCCCAGGGTAAGACCAGGTGGGCTTTATATTGATACCCTTCCCCCCTTCCCTCCCCTGGCAGTGCCTAATGACTGCTGATCCCCCCCGTAGGGCTAATGTGATTAATGTTTGGGTCCCACTTATGAGTGAGAACATGCAATACTCAGTTCTTTGTTTCTGTGCTAGGTCACTAAGTATGATGGTCTCTCGCTCCATCCAGTTTGCTGCAAAGTTCATGATTTTGTTCTTCTTTATGGCTGTATAATACTTTATCATGTATATGTACCACATTTTATTTACCCAGTTCACTTTCTTTATTTTATTTTATTTTTTATTTTTGGAGTTGGAGTCTCATTCTGTTGCCCAGACTATAGTGCAGTAGCACACTGCCGGCCACCACAGGCTCGATCTGCTGGGCTCCGGCGATCCTTCCGCCTCAGCCTTCCAAGTAGCCAGAACTACAGGTGCACACTACCACACCCAGCTAATTTTTGATTTATTATAGAGACGAGGTCTTGTCAAGTTGCCTGGGTGGGTCTCAAACCCACGGGCTCAGGCAATCCACTCATCTTGGCCTCCCAAAGTGCTGGGATTACAGGCTAAGCCACCCAGCCTGGCCTTCCAGTCTACTTTCAATGGGCAGTAGGGTTGGTTCCGTGTTTTTGCTATTGTAAATAGTGCAGCAATAGTCTGGGCACAGTAGCTAAAGTCTGTAATCCCAGCACTTTGGGAGGCAGAGGCGAGAAGATTGAGCCCAGGGGTTTGAGACCAGTCTGGGCAACTTGGCGAGACCTCTTCTTTACAGTAAATTTTAAAAATTAGCTGGATGTGATAGCGTATGCTTGTACTTACAGCTACTTGGAAGGCTGAGGCAGAAGGATCACCGGAGCCCAGCAGGACGAGGCTGTAGCAGCCGTGAGCATGTCACTGCACTCCAGCATGGGTGACAGAGTGAGACTCTGACTCAAAAAATATATATACAGTACAACAATAAACGTGTGTGCAGGTGTTTTTTGTTGTTGTTGTTTGGGAGGGGATTGTAAAACTATTTATGTTTCTCCGGGTATATTCCCAGGAAGGGAATTGCTAGATGCTATAGAAGGTCAATTTTTAGTTATTTTAGGAATTGCCACACTGCTTTCCATAGAGGTTGAACTAGCTTGCACTCCCACCAATGTACAAGCGTTTCCTTTTCTCTGCACCCATGCCAGCATCTGTTGTTTTTTAATTTATTAATGATGGCCATCCTTACCGGAGTAAGGTGCTATCTTATTATAGTTTTAATTTGCATTTCTCTGATGATTAGTGAGGCGGAGCATTTCTTTTTTCCATATGTCTGTTGGCTGCTTGTATGTCTTCTTTTGAAAAGTCTCTATTTATGTCCTTTGCCTGCTTTCTAATGGGATTGTTTGTTTTTTCCCTTTCACTTCATTTGAGTACCTTGTAGATCCCGGATGTGAGGCCTTTGTTGGATACATAATTAGCAAATATTTTTCTTCTCATTCTGTGAATTGACTCCTCACTCTCTTGATGTTGTCTTTTGAGGGGCAAAAGCTTTTCAGTTTGATGAGGTCCCCCTTGTCTACCTTAGTTTTTATGGCATTCACTTTTAGGGGTTTGATCAATAAGTAGTTGCCTACTCCAACATGCACAAGGGTGTTTCCTACATTTTCTTCTAGGATTCTCATAGTTTGAGGTTTTACATGTAGGTCTTTGATGCATTTAGAGTTTATTTTTGTATACGGTGATGGGTAGAAGTCCAGTTTCATTCTTTCGGCATATGGCCAGCCAGTTTCTCCAGCACCATTTGCTAAATATGATTTCCAGTGATTGTTATTGGCTGTCTTCCATTTCCTCAAAACACAGAACTCATTGAGCCCCCTCCCATTATGAGACCTCTTTTTTTATTTTATTTTATTTTATTTTATTTTATCTTTTTATGAGAGCTCTTTGGAGGTGGTCCTTTATCCTGACACACGCTCCCTCCCCTCTCTTTCTTTGCTCAAATAGCTGCCGCTCATCCTTCTGGATGTCACTTCCTCAGAGATGCCTTCTCTGTCTCCTCACCACAGCAGGACAGGGCTTCAGGCACACACACCTGAAGGTACCTGCCACCGTGTGGTGCACTTGCTGAACTGGGATCTGTGTCCTCCTGACCTGCAGGTCCATATGGCAGGTTGGTGTGTCCTCAAGTGCCCGAGAGGTGCTTGCAGCATATTTGCGGATACAAGGAAGGAAGAAGGCAGAGAAGAGTTGATGTGTTAAACTCGGACCGAGGACAAATGCAATGGTCTTTTGTCTCCCGGTCTGCTGCCCTTCTCTGCACTCTACAGCAAATCTTTATCAAGTGATGCTGACAGTTCCTCCGTTTCACCCTGACATGACTGAACAGACCTTTCTGTAGGCTCGCACTGAACATGCCATCCAGAACCAAAGTCTCTTGTAAGGTGTAGTTTACCTCGATCCACTTATGCCTGTGCACAGCTACTTAAGCTACTCGTTAGGCTTTCGTGACTCAGAAATTATGAAACAGCGATCCCAGTTTTCACCAGTCATTATAAACTTCAGACGTTCACAGTGCTTTAGTGCGTTAGTCATTTTAACAGAGAAACTTCACCTTCCACGTCCGATCTTTTGTCAGTTAACGGGGCAGCAGAAGGGGCTGACAGGAAATGGCATTTCCCTCTGTAGTGGGTCATTCCCACAAGGATGACGCCAACTGGCAGGGAGTGGACTTGGGGAGCCCACAATTAGTAGAAACTCTAGCCTTCATCTCCGTCCTCATCTTGAGAGGTTTTTCCCCTCACCTGACACCAAATATGTGGTGTCTTTGCCAACACCAGTTCTCCAGGTCTCTGAAAACCCACCCGGTCTCCAATGATTTAATTTTGTTCTGACACTAACGACCCAGAATTAGGGGCAGACCCGACAGGTTTAAGGGCTCAGTCCCACAAGACTGTCACCTCTTCAGATGACAGTCACAAGTGTCGAGTTCCCAGGTTACCTGGGCTTCCCTGTAACTTGCTGCAAGGTCAGGGTTCCCTCAACTTCCTCCTCAGTTCCACAATTTTCTAGAACAGCTCACAGAACTCAGGAGCGCACTTTACATTGAATGTGTGCAGTAAGTCAATAGTGAATTGCCAATATGTGCTAAAAGACACAACGTGGAGGCAGCACACAGAGGTACCTGGTGGAGTTAAAAGGCTCAGGACGCCCACCCTCTCTGGGAATGCCACCCTCCCAGCACCTCCATGTGTTCACCAACCTGGAAGCTCTCCAAACCTCGGGGTTTGGGGGCCTTTATGGGGGGTTTCATGACATAGGGGTGACATTAAATTATTGCCGTCGATGACTGACACCATCTCTTCCCCAGAGGTTGGGGTTGAGGGGACTGGAAGTTACAACCCTCTAATCGAGGTCTGGTTCTTCTCTATTTTTTGAGTCGTTGTCTCATCCTGTCACCCAGGCTGGAGTGCAGTGGCACACTCATGGCCACTGTGGCCTCGACCTGCTGGACTCAGGCATCCTTCCACCTCAGCCTTCCAAGTAACTGGAACTACCAGCATGTGCCACCACGCCCGGCTAATTTTTCTTGATTTATTGTAGAGACGAGGTCTCGCCAGGTTGCTCAGGCTAGACTCGAGACCCTGCACTCAGGCGGTCTTCTCTCCTCCACCTCCCAGAGTGCTGGGATTACAGGCATAAAACACCACACCTGGTTTGGTTATTCTAAGATCAGCTCCTAACTGGGAGGTGTCTAAGGGCCTGCAACTACCAGTTGTCTCAGTATAAACTCAGGAACGGTTTAAAGGGGCTTGTTATCTATGACATAAGGCTATCGAAATTTCAAGAGTTTTAGGGCTCCTGTGCTTATGAGCCGGGGACAAAAACCAAATAGAGATTTCCCATTATACCACACATGTAGTCAGGAGGTTTTTCCTGATGGAGCAGTTAAAAATAATAGTTCATTCTTTTGGGGGGTAAAGAGAGTCAGTAAAGCCAAGATTGTATTTATGTCACCATGGTTACTACTATAGGGTGATTGAACGAAAATACTCATGTCGATAAGATTTTTGTTCCATAAGGTTTCATGCCATAGCTTTCAAAATCCCCTTTAAAAATAATATATTTCTCAGTCTCAAAAATGCACGTAGAATCTCTTGGATGAACCTCTATGGATTAGCAATCACTAGTTTTATCGCGCAATGCTGAGACATACAACTTCTCTCCTAAGTAACACAATCTCTGAATATTGAGAAAACTGTGGTTCCACTAGGGAGAGATACTGGAAGTCTGGAACCTATGATGAGCTGCCTTGCATTCACCCCACTGGTTTTAATGTATGCTGTGGGTTGAATTGTGTTTCCCCAAGGGATGAGGAAGTCCTGACCCCAGCACTTGTGACCAAGACCTTGTTTGCAAATAGTCTTTGCAGATGCAATCAAGTGAAGATGAGACCACCACAGGGAGCCCTAATCCAATTTGATTGGTGTCTTTAGAAGATGGAGAAATCTGTACTGAAAGACAAGCCTGGGGGTGGCGGGAAGACACATACCTGAGGGTACAGCGTGTGAGGGTGGAGTTGTGCTGCCACCAGCCAAGGAAGCCCCAGGATCTCTGAGCAAGACTTTGGAGCGAGCCTGAGGGAGAATGCCCTGTGGACAAACTGATCTCAGACTTCTGGCTCCAGCACTGCAAGACAATACGTTTCTGTTGTTTAAGCCACTTCAGGTTTGTGGTACTTAGTTATGGCAGTCCCAGGAAATGAGTACAAAGTAAGGAATGAACTCAGACCAAATGTCTTTCAAATTACTACTTTTTATAAAATGATTAAACATGCCGGGCTCAGTGGCTCAGCTAATCCCGCACTTTGGGAGGCTGAGGTGAGTGGATTGCCTGAGCCCGCGGGTTCGAGATCTGCCTGGGCAACTTGGTGAGACCTCATCTCTACAATAAATCAAAAACTTGGCCAGCGGTGGGAGCGCGCACCTGCAGTTCCAGCTACTCGGAAGGCCGAGCGGAAGGATCGCCGGAGCCCAGCAGGTCGAGGCTGTGGTAGCTGGGAGCGTGCCACTGCACTCCTGTCTGGCTGACAGAGTGAGACTCCAACTCAAAAAAAATGATTAAACATAACAAAAAAATGTCTAACATGAAACTATCTCATCAAGACTGAAGACACACACACACACCACACTCCCTTGTGTTAGGGAAGCGGCCACAGTTCCTTCACCTCCAGGAGGGTGTGAGTGACAGTCCGTGGATCATCTTGCAGCCTCGGAAGCTCTCACTTTCTGCAGAGTGGCCTAGGCCTTAGGATTCTAAAGTGGGTCCACTCAGGACTTTCATCAGAATGAGATCCAGAGTATCCAGGAAAAAGTTATATCCTCAAACTTTAGGCAAGTAAAGGAAGAACATGTAACCCTGCAAGGGGTCTTCATAGTAGCAGACTCTTTTTTTTTTTTTTTTGAGTTGGAGTCTCACTCTGTCACCCAGACTGGAGTGCAGTGACCACTCTGGGCCACCGCAGCCTCGACCTGCTGGGCTCTGGCAATCCTTCCGCCTCAGCCTTCCGAGTTGCCGGAATTACAGGCGCGTGCTACCACGCCCGACTGATTTTTTGATTTATTGTAGAGATGAGGTCTCGCTGCCCAGGCGGGTCTCGAACCTGCGGGCTCAGGCAATCCACTCACCTCAGCCTCCCAAAGGCGCGGGATTACAGGCTGAGCCACATACTGGTGACCCCCGACATAGGTTTCTTGGATTTTAGAGATATGCAGATGAGGCCGTGCTAATATTTTGATGTTAATGAGATGTGGTGGTTCTCAATGGGAACTAAGCAATCCTCCGATGTGAGGTGAGGGCGTGTGATGGCAAGTCGGAGACCGAGGGTTATAATTCCCATCCCAGTCAGAAGGTTCTCAACAGGGTGATTACACAGGGCTGCCTCTCTCATTACTCCGTGAAGAGGTGTGCTGGGGTTGCATGCAGTTTCTCTCTGCTTTTGTTGGGACTCAGGGAGGGTACAGGAGAGGCCCCACCTGAGTGTCTGGCAATGAGGTTGTTGTGGACTTGCATGTGGCCCTGTCAGGACAAGTATATAAACACCTCGTAGTTGTCGGCTGCAGGGAGTTGCACACCAGTGGTGATAGAAGCTGGAAACCCTTGGAAAGTTGAAACACTGAGCGGTCCCAGGAGAGAAATTGGGAAAGACACACAGGGGAAACCCAGAAGACAGTTCTGTGTGTTTCTTCTGCAACAGGCAGTTAATCATAAAGTCAACACAAATGGCCAGCAGATATTTGAGAAAAGCAGAGACTTGATTTGACTAGTACTCAGAGAAATGCAAAATGAAAGGAAATCTCTTTTCACAGTTTTTTAGACATGGGGGGTCTTGCTCTGTTGGCTAGGCTGGAGTGCAATGGCATGATCATAGCTCGCTGAGGCGTTTAACTTCTGGGCATAAGTGATCCTCCTGCCTCGGTCTTCCAAGTAACTGGGACTATAGGTGCAAGGTACTGCACCCAGCTAGAAATCTCATTTTCGCACTGGCTAACATCTTAATGGACTAATCATCACAGATGAGGATCTAAAGTGGTATATAGCCATTTTGGAGTACAACTCAGCAGGATTTATTAAGACTTGATTTGCCCGATGACTTAGCCATTTAGTTCTCTGCACATCCAGAGGATGAGGAGGGAGTTGCATTGATGTTTATTGTAGCATTTCATTTACCTATTGCCACGCAGTAAACTCTAACACTTGGTAGCTTTAAAAAATTCATGGTTACCTTTCAAGAGTCTGTGGGTTGACTAGGCTCAGCTGGGTGGTTCTTCTACTAAGTTGTGGTACTCTGGAGGCTCAACTGGATTAAAACATCCAAGATGGCTTCTCCACTCACGTGTCTGCGCCTTGGCGCTCTCCATGTGGCCTCCGTCTCCAAAGGAAATGTGGAACATCTCCTTCTCTAGGCCTCTGCATGTGGTCTCTTTCTGCAGGAGGACACTGGGCTTCTTACACGGCCCTGGTTCCCCAGACTATGAAAGTGAAACTGCCAGTATTTCTTAAGTGTTAGGCCTGGAACTGTCACAGCCCCAGTTCACATACACTCTGTGGGTTAAAGTGAGTCACAGCATCAGTCCAGGCTCTGGGGAGGGACCTACACAAAGATGTGAAACCCTGGATCTCTGTTTTGTTGGGATCCATTTTGGAGATCAGCTATTTCATATAGTATTGTTTTTCATGGCCTAAAAGATTAGAAATCACCTCAGTAGCCATCATTAGGGGAATATCTAGATCAACTGTGTGTGTGTATATATATATATATATATATATATATATATACACACACACACACATATATATGTTTATATTCATATATGTATATAACCTATAAAACTTACAGATAGATGTACAACAGTGTAAATAAGAATGGGACCAGTCTGCACATAACAACACAGACAGACTTCCAAGACATGTGGTTAAGTAAAACAAACAAGTCACTGAGCAATAACAGCATGATAGGGTTTTTTGCAAAATAATAATAATAAAACACTTACCCCATGCCCAACCAGTGCCATATCATTGTATGGGATAGAATTTTATTTCTTTTTTTTGAGTTGGAGTCTCACTCTGTCACCCAGACTGGAGTGCAGTGGCCGCTCCCAGCCACCGCAGCCTCGACCTGCTGGGCTCCGGTGATCCTTCCGCCTCAGCCTTCCGAGTAGCCGGAATTACAGGCATGCACTACCACGCCCGGCTGATTTTGTGATTTATTGTAGAGATGAGGTCTCACTGCCCAGGCGGATCTCGAACCCGCGGGATCAGGCAATCCATTTACCTCAGCCTCCCAAAGGCGTGGGATGACAGGCTGAGTCACCAAGCCCGGCTGGGATAGAATTTTAAGGGTACAATTTAAGTTGCTAACAGTGCCTGAATATGGAGAAGAATAAACGAGACTGAGGAAAAATTCCAGTTTTTTCTTATTTTCCTTGTCCTCATACATAGGCTCAATGCATAAAAAACCTGAAAGTACAACACTGAGCACAGATAAGTTCTGTGGAATGCTAAGATCCTGTCTTCTCTACATGGGTCAGCTTACCTCAGAGAAGACCATTGAATGAGCTCGCATCCAAGCCTTTGCCTGGTCCCCTCAAGCACCAGAAATAAAAACCTTTGTTCTTCCATGCTAAGGTCAGGAGTTTCTGAAAATAAACCTCACACACTGACTTCACTTTTTTTTTTTTTTTGAGTTGGAGTCTCACTCGGTCGCCCAGACTGGAGTGCAGTGGCCGCTCCCGGCCACCGCAGCCTCGACCTGCTGGGCTCCGGCGGTCCTTCCGCCTCAGCCTTCCGAGTAGCTGGAATTACAGGCACGCGCTACCACGCCCGGCTGATTTTTTGATTTATTGTAGAGATGAGGTCTCGCTGCCCAGGCGGGTCTCGAACCCGCGGGCTTGGGCAATCCACTCACCTCAGCCTCCCAAAGCGCGGGATTACAGGCTGAGCCACCGAGCCCAGCTACACTGACTTCACTTTAACTGATGAAACTAACATGAGCTAAAATTAAAATGTGAGACTCAAATTTATTTAAAAATTAACTATTTTCCATGTGATGAAGACTGTAAATTGCACAAACTCGGATCTTGGGCATACACTGGCAAAAGACAATATGTGTTACCCTATGCTGTTAGTACAGAGGATAAAACTAGCACTGAGATTACTCACAGCAGGGCTGACCAACCACAGTGGCAGAATGCTTAACAGAAACAGCCTCTAAATTTGCCAGAGTTGAAATCTGACTCTTCTATTCACATGCCCTTGTTTTTTGCTTGTTTGATTTATCGAATTAGTTGAGTACTGGCATATAATAACCTTAGAAATAAAAATTTTTATCTGCTGTTGGGTTCAAAATATAAATTAAAACAGAATTATCCAAAATAATTGATCAAATAGTAAATCATTATCTTTACAAGAATAAAGAAGATTTAAATTAGTGTTATGCTAAATAGGTCATCTGTGAACACTTTATTGGATCTGTGATAAGATATAAAGCTGAGCTGTCGTGGTGGCTTACACTTGTAATTTCAGCACTTTGGGAGGTAGAGGCAAGAGGAGAGCTTGAACCCATGGGTTTGAGACCAGTCTGGGAAACTTAGAGAGATATCATCTCTATAAGAAATCAAAAAATTAGCCAGACATGGTTAGTACATGTCTATAGTTCCAGCTACTTGGAAGGTTGAGGCAGAAGGATCACCTGAGCCCAGCAAGTCAAGGCTGCGGTGGTTGTGAGTGTGCCATTGCCCTCTAGTCTGGGCGACAGAGTGAGACTCTGACTCAAAAAAAAAAAAAAGATATAAAGCTTGTGCTAAAATGTAAATCAGTGTTCCACTTCCTTCATCAAGAAAACCTTACCATTAAAAAAATCTGTAAGCTGAACTGACAGTGGGCTTCCTTGACAAAGTTTCTCTGTATTTGCGGCACAAGCTTCTAATATTATAGATCAAACTTCAAGGAATGCTGACTTAAATCTTTGTATTTACTTATTTTTTTGTCTGCTTTATCAGTGTCTCAAAAAAAATCTTCTTTACAAATTCCCACTGTAGTTGTAATTTTGTAAATATCTCCCTATAATCATGTTAGGTTTTGCTTTTTGTATTTCTCAGCATTATTAAGAACATAAAAGTCTGCAGTATTTTAATCTAGTTAGTCTGTAGTCTGTTTTGGCATTGCGTGTGACAAACCCTGATGGTGGGCTACCTTATTTGTATTCTTCTCTTTTTTCCTTAGTAAAAATGTGCCAATTTGGGTTGGAATAAAAACTCACTCAGCTAAAATGGTTGACCTACACTCTGTGGGTTAAAGTGAGCCACAGAACACATAAAAATTCCTGGTTTCCCTTATATATAAGAGCGGCCACGTGTATAACCTCTGACATCGGTTTTCTTGGCATTCCCGTTCTCTTCTTCCCCTCTGGAGTGTGGAAGTGAGGTGGAGTGTGGAGATAAGGCAGTTATTTTAGGATCACATGGAAGCCATGAAGACGACAGAGCATAAAGAAAGGAGGCCAGGAGATCGCTGGCAGCAAGAATGTGAGGCAACTCTGACCTGCCTGGCCATGGACTGCTCATATTTAAAAAAGTCTTTTGGTTGAAGTCACTAGTGTTGGCTTTTGTTACGTACGGCCACAGAAATCCTAGTTGCTAACATATAAAATGACCCCACCGCCCATTTTAATGCTTTCTACCTTAAATTATACCTTATAGGAAATAAATATTGCGATTCCATTTTTGTTTATAATACAATATTTGCTTGGTGCATTTATTTTAAGCATTTCTATTTTGCTTTAAACATCCTTTTGGTGTTCCCCTTCCCCATTTAATGTGTGTCTTTGATGCAATCTATTGCTAAATTTTTAACATTGAGTCCCGCAGTCTCCAACTCTTAGTAGATAAAATTGATCTGGTAGGCAAGTATTCTTACATCCAGGGGGTGCCAAAAAAATGTATACACATTTTAAGTATGATGTTCACTCAAAAGATGGCATTGATCAAATGAAAGCTAGCGTCACCACAAAGAAAATGACAGAAGCACGGTTGAGCGAACGTCATACTACACATTTGTACTATAATTTAATTCAACTTTGAAAAGGAATACATCTCTTAAAATGTGTATGCATTTTTTCAGCACCCCCTGTATATCTGAGCTCACTTTTTTTTTTAGTCAGAGTCTCACGCTGTTGCCCAGGCTGGGATGCAGTGGTACACTCACAGCTACCACAGCCTCAACCTGCTGGGCTCAAGTAATCCTTCCACCTCCACCTACTATGTAGCTGAAACTACAGGTATGTGCCACCAGGCCCAGTTAATTTTTTTTTTTTAATTGTGGAGACGAGGTCGCACCAAGTTGCAAGCCTCTTGCCTCAGCATCCCGAAGCTAGGATTATAGGCATGAGCCACCGCACCCGGCCTAAATTTACTTTTAACAATTTATTTTAGGCATCCAATTTATTAAATTCTCTCTTTAGTTCTATTTTCACCCTTTTTGATTATTGTTGAGTTGAACATATCTTTCACTATCTTCACTTGTTTGAAAGTTATTCATTATATTTATATTCTTATTGATTATCCTTGACAAATATAAACTTATATTTAAGTCTGAGGTTATTGAGTGGTTTGTTCTTCTAAGACTAGGAATTTACTGTACTTTAACTCTCCTTTAAACTATCCCAGCCCATGTGGTATTGTCGGCTACTTTGTTTCTAGCTTTTGTAAAATAAATATATCATCTTATTAATTTTATTATCATTCCTAGTTAAGATGTTTTTTAGTTGTATTGTTAAGTTGTTGTACGATAAAATTGGCTTTTATTATTCGGGGGTACAGTTTTATGAATTTTAACTCACGCATAGATTCCCATAATCAGGACACCGAATAGTTTTATCAACCTTTTGTAGTTGGATGCCCTTCGCCACCCACCTTTAGTCCCTGGCAAGCATAGACCTGCGCTCCACCAATATCGTCTGCCTTGTTGCAGATGTCATATGAATGGAATCACATGGGAGGTAGCCTCACGAAACTGGCCTCTCTCAGGCAGCCTCATGGCTTTACGATCCATCCCGGCTATGACAGTATTGACAGCAGCACAGTCTGCTTACTCATCACCTGTTAAAGGAAACGGGCTGTTCCCTGTATTTGGAGATTATGACTGGAGGCAGTAAACACTTGTATCCAGGTTGTTGCGTGAACATCAGTTTTCAGTTCGCTTGGGGGAATGCCTAGGACTGGGGTGGCTGACATATAAGTGTATGTTAAACTTAATAAGATGCGCTAAGCAGGCTAGGTGAGGTGGCTCACACCTATAATCCCGGCGCTTTGGGAGGCAGAGGTGAGAGGATTGCCTGAGCCCAGGGGTTCGAGACCAGCCTGGGCAACTTGGTGAGACCTCATCTCTACAATAAATCAAAAACTTAGCTGGATGCGGTGGTGCACACCTCTAGTTCAAGCTACTTGGAAGGCTGAGGCTGAAGGATCACCTGAGCCCGGCAGATTGGGGCTGCGGTGGCCATGAGCATGCCATTCCACTCCAGCCTGGGTGATAGAGTGAGACTCCGACTCAAAAAATAAAATAAAATAAGAAAAGCCAATAGATTAAAAGAGACAAGAACTGGGCACGGTGTCTCATGCCTGTAATCCCAGCACTTGGGGAGGCCGAGGCGAGAGGATTGCCTGAGCCCGTGGATTTGAGACCCACCCGGGCAACTTGGCGAGACCACATCTCTACAATAAATAAAAAGATTAGCCAGGCGTGGTGGCATGCGCCTGTGGTTCCACTTACTTGGAAGGCTGAGGTGGTAGGATTTCCTGAGCCCAGGAGGTCGAGGCTGCGGTGGTCGTGAGCGGGTCAGTGCACTCCAGCCTTGGCGACAGAGTGAGACTCCAACTCAAAAAAAAAAAAGCACGCTAGACTGCCTTCTCCAGAGACTGTGCCAATCCATGTTTCCTCCCGTAATGTCAGAGCTGTCCAATTGCTCCATGCCTTCACCAGCACTTGGTACTGTTAGTATTTTTTATTTTAGCCACGTTAACAGAAATTGGGTGGCATCACACTAGGGTTCTAATTTACAGTTCTCTAATGTCTAACAACGTTGAGCATCTTTGCATGTGCTTCTGTGACAACCGCAATCTTCTTTGGTGATGTCTCTGTTCAAGTCCTGTGCCCATTTTTTTACTTGGCTTGTTAAAAAACAATGCTTGGTAAGAAATATCTTTACAGGCATGCTCCATCACTTTCTTGGCTTGACACTTTTCACACCTCTCATTTCCTTTTTCCTCTTAAAGCATATCTCTGGTAGGCCTTTTAATTTTCTCCTCGCTTTAGAATGATAGTTCAGTTAGGTCTGTAATTTGAGATTCAAAATCACATGCCCGGGCTACAATGAACATGTGATTGCACTGATTTCTGGCATTTTTGCTGATGGCAGACTTTTGGGGAAATGGTTAGGTCATGAATTCAGAGCCCTCATGAGTAGGGTCAATGCCCTTCTAAAAGAGCCACAGAGAGCTGCCTCACCCCTTCCGCCATGTAAAGACATGGTGAGAGGGGGCCACCTATGAACCAGGAAGCGAGTCCTCAGCAGGCACTGACTTCATCGGCGCCTTGATCTCACACTTACCTGCCTCTGGAACCTCAAGTAATGCATTTCTGCTGTTTATTAAGCCACCGATCTATGATGTTCGGTTATAGCAGTTTAAACGGACTAAGACGGTACTCTTTGCCCTGTGTGGCCACTAAAGTGGTTGACTCACTCAGTGGCCAGCTAACAACTGGACAGAGATTTCCTGAAACACTGGAGCCAGTCATCTCCCAGTCTTTGCCAAGGGGCTCTGTGTGAATGTGGGGGCCTGCCTTCCACACCCAGCCAGGCAGTTGACAACTTTGCCTTTTCTTCACTTTCCTGCTGACACACAACCCTAGGTCAGTCCGAGAGCCGAGGGTCTCCTCAAGTCTTTCCTGAGCAAGCACATGGCATGGCCTTCCAGAGTCTTTGGATATGGTGGAGCTTTCCAAAACTCCTATGGACTACTCTTTTTTTTTTGAGTCGGAGTCTCGCTCTGTTGCCCAGACTGGAGTGCAGTGGCCGCTCCCGGCCACCGCAGCCTCGACCTGCTGGGCTCCGGCGATCCTTCCGCCTCAGCCTTCCGAGTCGCCGGAATTACAGGCGCGCGCTACCACGCCCGGCTGATTTTTTGATTTATTGTAGAGATGAGGTCTCGCTGCCCCGGCGGGTCTCGAACCTGCAGGCTCGGGCAATCCACTCACCTCAGCCTCCCAAAGGCGCGGGATTACAGGCTGAGCCACCGAGCCCGGCTTGGACTACTCATTTTTAGCTCTTCTTTTTTTTTTGAGTTGGTGTCTCACTCTGTCACCCAGACTGGAGTGCAGTGGCACGCTCCCAGACACTGCAGCCCCGACCTGCTGGGCTCCCGAGATCCTTCCGCCTCAGCCTTCCAAGCAGCCTGAACTACAGGCGCGAGCTACCACCCCTGGCTAAGTTTTTTTAATTTATTGTGGAGACGAGGTCTCACCAAGTTGCCCGGGCGGGACTTGAACCCGTGGGCTCAGGCAATCCACTCGCTTTGGCTTCCCAAAGTGCTGAGATTATAGGTGAGCTACCAAACCTGGCCTAGTTCTTCCTTTTAAGCTTTCTTGCTAGCCTGTTGTTTTCTCCAACTATGTACCTGTCAAGTTAAACAATTGCCTCTAAATATTTTCAACAAATACCTCTGGGAAAAGGCTTTTCTCAAGAGGCCAACTCTGATCAGATCAAACAAAGACAGCCTTTCAAGTGGGAGTTCAGGGAACACCAGGGAGCCAAATAAGTGCAGTTCTCTAGACAGGAGGCTTTGGAGAAGCATGCTTCAGTCCTGCCCTGCCTGGTGGTTGCCCTGTTGCTGGTTATCAAGGCTTCCTGAAGCTGGAGAAAAGAAAATAGGAATCAGGCAAGTTAAAGCACATAAAGCTTGCTGTTCTCACTGAGACCCAGCTGCCTTTTCCGAATCAATGTTCCCTGGATTGCTACAAGCCTTTGGTTAATTTCCAGAGTTCTCAGAAACTTGACTCTGCTAATTTTGTCAGTTTTCCCCTTGATTTTTTTTTTTTTTTTGAGTTGGAGTCTCACTCTGTCACCCAGACTGGAGTACAGTGGCCGCTCCCGGCCACCGCAGCCTCGACCTGCTGGGCTCCGGCGATCCTTCCGCCTCAGCCTTCCAAGTAGCCAGGATTACAGGCATGCGCTACCACGCCCGGCTGATTTTTTGATTTATTGTAGAGATGAGGTCTCGCTGCCCAGGCGGGTCTCGAACCCGCGGGCTCAGGCAGTCCACTCACCTCAGCCTCCCAAAGGCGCGGGTTTACAGGCTGAGCCACTGAGCCCGGCTTCCCCTTGATTTTGTGGAACAGAAAATCCTCAGAGTTCTTCCTCCATATTTCCCCTGACCTCGGGTCCACTTCTACCAGGATTTTACCTCTGCCTCTCCACAAAAGCTGCCCTTGACAAGGTCTTCAGTGACTTTCATGTTTCTAAACCCAAGGATCAATTGTTAAGTCTTCCTCTTATTTGACCGATGGGCAGCCTTTGACCCTCACCTTGAAATGACTTTGTTTGGCTTCCTGGAAATCTCACTCCCTTGATTCCGTACGGGTCGTCTCCCCCATCTCCTTTTCCGTTTCCTCTCACCAACCTAACTTCTAAACGTTAGGATGTCTTGTTCTCTTGCTGATAGTGCGCAGTCTTGTGTTTTTAAACGATAACTATAAGCCAGGCGTGGTGACTCACGCCTATAATCCCAGCACTTTGGGAGGCAGAGGCGAGAGGATTGCCTGAGCCCAGGGGTTCGAGACCAGCCTGAGCAACATGGCAAGACCTCATCTCTAAAACAACAACAACAACAACAACAAAATTAGCTGGCGTGGTGGCACTTGCCTGTAGTTGTAGCTACTTGGAAGGCTGAAGTGGAAGGATCGCCTGAGCCCAGCAGGTCACAACTGTAGTGGCTGTGAGCATGTCCCTGCATTCCAGCCTGGGTGACAGTGAGACTCCGACTCAAAAAAAAAGAAAAAAAAAGTCATAAATGCCAACCTCATGCTGATGCTCCCAAATGAACATCTCTAGTCTGGATTCTTGCCCTGAACTCTAACATCAGATGTCCAATGACATACTCAACAATTCCACTTAAAATTTGAGTATGGCCTATCAAATGTTGAGATGTTCAAAAGATAACTTCTGATCCTTTCGGCCAACATGCTCCTCCCACAATCCTGCCCATCTCAGTCAGTATCACTCAGGCCAGAGACTTCGAAGTCACTCCTGATTCCTCCCTTTCTCTCGCCTCCCACATCAAATCCATCGGCACACGTGTTGCTTTTACCTCCAGAATGTATCCCTAAACCAAGCAGCTTTCACGACCTTGACCACCACCCACACCTCCCTCAGATCCCAGATGAATTAATGAATTGCCTCCTCCTTGTTCTCGCTGCTTCTGTTCTTGCTATGCTGCGTCTACTCTTAGCATGACAGCCAGGATGTTGCATTTAAAATCCAACTCACTCTCTTCCTCCTCTCCCACGGACTTTCTCCACAGTTGGCACCATCTCCAGGAAAAACAGACACCCTTCCAGCGGGCCACAGACTCCATATGACCCGGCCCTATGCTCCTGTGGGCCCTCCTCTCCCCTACGACACTCTCTGTCTCTCACCCACTTCCTCCTTCCACACTGGCTTCCCTGGTCTTCTTCAACCGGTTAGACCCAGTCCTCTCTGCCTGGAATGCCCCTTGGGCAATGTCTTCTCCTCAGGGAAGCCTTTCCTGCCCGTTCTAGTCCCAACTTGATCATTCCTCTCTCCCGTTGCTGCTGTATTTTCTCATTGGCACAGTATCACTATTTATAAAACCACAAATTTGCTTCTTTTTTTTTGAGCCGGAGTCTCACTCTGTCACCCAGGCTGGAGTGCAGTGGCATGCTCACGGCCACCGCAGCCTCTGCCTGCTGGGACTCAGGCGATCCTTCCACCTCAGCCTTCCAAGTAGCTGGAGCTACAGGTGTGCGCCACCACACCCAGTGAATTTGTTTGATTTATTGTAGCGACGAGGTCTTGCCACGTTGCCCAGGCTGGTCTCAAATCCGTGGGCTCAGGTAATCCTCTCACCTTGGCCTCCCAAAGTGCTGAGATTACAGGCGTAAGACTTCTGCACCCGGCCATATTTTTATTGCATGTTTATTCAATATTCAACTCCTCATACGAGCTGGTCCAAATGGCCTCTTTTTAGATTTCTCTTTCCTCCCTCTTCTGTCGCATAAGACATGGTCTGGGAGCCTGGTGTGGCTCACTCATTCCAATGGTGGGTGGAGGAAGGAAAGCCAGGCAGAGAGCCTAGCAGCCTCACTGGTGGGATGGGAGGATCGGTCCCCTCCCAGGTCCCGCTGGGCTTTTTGGAGTGATGAGTCACTGTGCCCCCAGCCATGTAACCATCACCTCAAGTGGTTTTTTTTTCCTCCTGAACCAGGGCTCTGATACTCCGCAGATGTGCTCAGAGTTTCTTCGCAGGAGCACATGGGAACTCCTTCTATCCTGCTGCACAAGAATATATGATTTATGCATCTCCTAGGGGGTGTAGATTATACAAATGATGCATTACGCCATGAGTCCCAACCCTACTCCTGTCAGGATTTATTTGAGAGTCTGATGCCATATCATGAAAAATGATATGAACAGTAACAGCTAAAATTTATTGGGGCTATTTGAAACAATAAGATGGAGAACTTGTTGAAATAATAAAACACAAAGTGTTTTTCTTTTTAAGGAGAGAAAGAAATTTAGTATTCACATGGGATTTTGGAAACTAAATCTTTCTTGCTAACTCCTCATCTGACCAAGGTAGCAAAAATAATATAACATGACACAAACCATCCTCAAAACTGATTATCCTCTCAAATTACACGTTTTCTGGATTGCCATATATAGCAATTATCACCGCCCTGTTGTAAACAGACTACTTTACAATGAAGTCATATTAAATAAATTAATATATATACAGCACTTAGAATAGTGCCTGGTATACAATAAGTGACACATGTGCAATCAATTAGTATTAATTATAGAACACAAAGCTGGGTATTACATTATGCATTTCACTTTCCACATGAAAAAGTAGTTTATAGAAACATGACCCTGTAAATCTATCAATTTCATCCCAGCAGCTATTTTCGAACACACGTTGTTAAAACCATCAAGAATCCATACTGACATGCTATTGAATTTCCTGATTGTGTTGCCTTTTAGCCAGAATCTCGTCTTACATTTAATCAGCATAACTTTTCATAGTTGAGGATCACCAAAGTCCAAATTCGAGCAAAGTCTGTGCAGCCTTGTTTCTTTTTATTTGCTTTGTTGAAGCAGTTTAACATGTATTTTAAGAGAATGGATTTTGGCTTAGACAATCTGGGTTCTAAAACCATGTGACTTGAAACAGTTTGTGGGGTTTGTAAGACATGAAGAAGTAAAATACGACAATCACAGAAAGACCAAGAAAGAAAAAATGGGAGTATGGTCTTTTTTATTGTATGAGTTGTGGGGAGCATGTGAGAATTTACTACATAAGTAAATTGCATACAGGTAAGATCGAGGCTTCTAGTGGGTTCTCTCTCCCCCTGGGTACCCAGTGTGTGGTTGTGTGGCCCTTAACCCTCCTCCCTCCCACCTTTAGCAATATCTAGGGTCTGCTGTTCCTACCTTTGTGCTCATCTGACTAGTGATTGGGGTTCATTTATGAGTGAGAACCAGAGGTATTCAGTTCTTTGTTTCTGTGACAGTTTGGTTAGTGTGATGAGTCTCCAGCTGCATCCATGCTGTTGCAAAGGACAGCATTGTGTTCTTCTTTACAGCAGTATAATATTCCATTGAGTAGATGTACCACATTTTCTTTATCCAGTCCACTTTTTTTTTTTTGAGTTGGAGTCTCACTCTGTCACTCAGACTGGAGTGCAGTGGCCTCTCCCAGACACTGCAGCCTCAACCTGCTGGGCTCCGGGGATCCTTCCGCCTCAGCCTTCTAAGTAGCTGGAACTACAGACATGCACTACCACGCCCGGCTAATTTTTGATTTATTGTAGAGATGAGGTCTCGCAAAGTTGCCCAGGCGGGTCTCGAACCCACGGGCTCAGGCAATCCACTCATCCTAGCCTCCCAAAGCATGGGATTATAGGCTGAGCCACCGAGCCTGGCCTATCCAGTCCAGTTTCAATGGGCATCTGGGTTGGTTCCATGTTTTTGCTATTGTGAACATACACGATAGCAAAATGAACATACATGTGCAGTTGTCTTTTTGGTAGAGCAATCTATGTTCTTCTGGGTATATTCCCAGATGTGGTATTGCTGGATTGCTTGGAAGCTCAATTTTTCATTTTTGGAGAAAACACCACATTGCTTTCTACAAAGGTTGAACTGGCTTAAAAATTGGAGTATATGGCCGGGCACAGTGGCTCACACCTGTCATCCCAGCACTTTGGGAGGTGAAGGTGAGAGGATTGCCTGAACCCAGGGCTTCTAGACCAGCCTCGGCAACTTGGTGAGACTTCATCTCTACAATAAATCAAAAAATTAGCTGAGTGAGATGGCGCACACCTGTGGATCCGCTACTTGGAAGACTGAGGTGGAAGAATCCTCTGAGCCCAGCAGGTTGAGGCTGCAGTGGCCGGGAGCATGCCACTACACTCCCACGTGGGTGACAGAGTGAGATTCCGACTCAAAAAAAAATGTGTGTACATTCTTATAAGGGCCTCATAATATACAGGAAGTGGTATGATATTGCTTGAAAGTGGACTGCAAAGAGTTAAAGATGAATACTACAGAGTCTAAAACAACCACTAAAATAATAAAAACAGGTATAGCTCACTAGCTAATAAAAATAGATACTAATAGAATATTAAAAAAATATTTGATTAATATAAAAGCAGGTACAAAAAGAGAAAAGTGGAGACAAAAAGAATGATTGGAACAAATTGAAGACAAAGAACAAGATGATTGACTGAAAGTCAAATTAATAATCACATTAACGACAACTGGCAAGACACCATGATTAGAAGTCAGAGTTTATCAGATTGATAAAAAAATCAAACTCAATAACATGATACTTATAAGAAATACATCTTAAATGGAAAGACACACATTGGTAAAAAGTTAAAAGATGGAGAAAGATATACTATACTAACATTAGTCAAAAGAAAGCTGAAATGGTTTTGTTAATATCAAAGTAAAATATATCACACAAAGTAAAATATAATATCAGACAAAGCCAAAACTATTACCAACGATAATGATCACTTCATAAAAATAAAGGGGTCAATAACTTTTATCAAGAGGCCATAACAACTTTAACATTTCTAAATTCTAAGCATTTATGCACCTAATAAGAGAAGTCTGAAATAATTGATACAAAAACTAAAAGGAGAAAAAGACAAATTCATAATCATAGTGAGAGATTTCAATGCCCCTCATTCAATAGTTGGTAGAAAAATTCAATAGAAAATCAGTAAGCATGTAGAAGACTTGAACAACACTATCATTCAACCCGATCTGATTTATATTTCTAGAACAATCCTCCCCCAATTTTTTCAAGTACACAAGAAAATTATAAAAGTATTTTGTGTGTGTGTGTGTGTGTGTGTGTGTGTGTGTGTTTGTTTGTTTGAGTCTCACTCTGTCGCCAGGTTGGAGAGCAGTGGCATGCTCACAGCCACCCCAGCATCCACCTGCTGGGCTCTGCAATCCTCCTGCCTCAGCCTCCAAGTAGCCAGAACTACAGACGCGCTCTACCATGCCCAGCTAATTTTTTATGTATTGTAGAGATGAGGTCTCGCCAAGTTGACCGGGCCGATCTCGAACCCGCAGGCTCAGGCAATCCACTCACCTTGGCCTCCCAAAATGCTGGGGTTATAGACTGAGCCACTGAGCCCGGCCAGTAGTCTATATTTTATACCATAAAACAAGTTTCAATAAATTTAAAAGACTTCAAGTCAGCTGGGCGTGGGGGCGTACATCTGTAATCCCAGTACTTTGGGAGGCGGAGGCGAGAGAATTGCCAGAGGCCAGAGCTTTGAGACCAGCCTGGGCAACTTAGCAAGACCTTGTCTCTACAATAAATAAAAAAATTAGCCAGGTGTGGTGGCGTGTACCTGTGGTTCCAGTTACTTGGAAGGTTGAGGTGGAAGGATCGCCTGAGCCCAACAGGTCGAGGCTGCTATGGTTGTGAGCGTGCCACTGCACTCCAGCCTGGGTGACAGAGTCTTAAAAAAGAAAAGAAAAGAATTTAAGTCATACAAAATATATTCTCTGATCACAATAGAATTAAATAAGAAATTAATAACACTAAAATCTCTGGAAAATCCCCAAATATATAAAAACTAGCACACTGGCTGGGCTTGGTGACTCAGGCTGTAATCCCAGCACTTTGGGAGGCCGAGACGAGCGGATTGCCTGAGCCCGCGGGTTCAAGACACGCCTGGGCAACTTGGCAAGACCTCATCTCTACAATAAATCAAAAATTAGCCGGGCGTGGTAGCACGTGCCTGTTGTTCCAGCTACTTGGAAGGCTGAGGCGGAAGGATCGCCAGAGCCCAGCAGGTCTGGGCGACTGAGTGAGACTCCAACTCAAAAAACAAAACAAAACAAAACTAGCACACTGCTAAATGATCCAATGAACACAAAGGAAATAAAGAAAGAACGTATAAAACATTTAGAATCAAATGCAATAAAAATCACACACCAACATTTGTGGGGATGCTTAAAGGGATATTAATAGCATAGAAATCAATGACCTCTGTAAGCAAGAGGAAAATAGTGAAGATGAGAGAGGAATGCAATGAAACAAACAGGAAATCAATGAAACAAATCTTTCAGAAGATCAATAAAATTGATGGGTCTCTAGCCAGAGTGACATAAAGTATAAATTACAGGAACAGGAGCGGTGACATTAATATAGGCTATACAAACATTAAAAGGATAGTGAGGGGTTATTCTGAACAACTTTAGGTCAATAATTTCAACAACTTAGATGTATCGGGTCAACTCCTTGGAAGACACAAACTACTCAAGCTCATTCTGGAAGAAACAGATAAGCTGTGACTTATGAGACTTATAAGAATGTGACCACTTTATAGAGTCCATCAAGTTAAAATGAAGTCATGAGGGTGAGCCTTAATCCAATAACTCTAGATTTACTTTTAAAATTGCAGTTGTAATTAAAAATTCCTCCCAATGATAATGATGGACCCAAATGTCTTCAGTGGTGAATTCTGCAAAATGTCTGAGGAAGAAATAACAATTCTATATACAGCCATCCACAAACTTGGAAAAGAGGAAATATTCCTCAGCTCATTTATGAGGCCAGCATGACCCTTATACCAAAATATGACAGCAACACTACAAGAAAACAAAGCTATAGGCCAATATCCTTAATAACTATCCTAAACAATCTTTTAGCAGATCAAATTCTACAAATATAAAAAAGATAACGTATCGTGATTAAGTGGGGTTTCTCCCAGGAACGTGAGTTTTGCAACAGAATGTCGTCAATTATTCTGCTTGTGCACAGATACATGGGTCAGAGTGTTGTGGTTTTCTTTTTTTTTTTTTTTTTTTAGTTGAAGTCTCACTCTGTCACCCAGGCTGGAGTGCCGCGGCACCCTCATGACCACTGCGGCTCAATCTGCTTGGCTCAGGCAATCCTTCTACTTCAGCCTTCTATGTAGTTGGCACTACAAGTGCACGCCACCAAGCTCGGCTAATTTTTTTTTTTTTTTGTAGAGATGAGTTCTTGTCATGTTGCCCAAGCTGATCTTGAACCTATGGGCTCAGGCAATCTTCTCGCCTTTGCCTCCCAAAGTGCTGGGATTACAGGCATGAACCACTGCACCCGGCTTTAGAAGGTGATTACGTCATGTGGGTGGAGCTCTCACGACTGGGATTAACAACCTTATAAAAGGGATGTAGGGAACTAGGCATGACCTTTTTGTGCTTCTGTGCCTTCTGCCGTATGAGGCCCCAGTCCATGATCCTCCCCTCTGGAGGATGCCGGTGTTTAAAACACCGTCTTGCAAACAGAGACAGGTCCCTCACCAGACAGCAAACTTGCCAGTCCCTTGATCGTGGACTTCCCAAGCTCCAGACCATGTGAGAAGTGAATTTATGTTCTTTATAAATGACCCGATCTCTGGAATTTTGTGACAGCAGCAGGAGTGGACTGAGATGCAACCTGCCATCCTTCCAGCAGGGCTCAAATGGGCTCCAGACCATGCACCCTAAGGTGGCCCTCTAGTCCCTCTTCCACGTTACCCCCACCCCCATACCTATCTTAGGATCTTCCAGGGTGAGTCCAGCAGTGTTCCTGGAGGCTTTCGTCTTTTTTTTTTTTTTTTTTAATTTGGAGTCTCGCTCCGTTGCCCAACTGGAGTGCAGTGGCCGCTCCCAGCCACCGCAGCCTCGACCCGCTGGGCTCCGGCGTTCCTTCCGCCTCAGCCTTCCAAGTAGCCAGAATTACAGGCGCGCACTACCACGCCCAGCTGATTTTTGATTTATTGTGGAGATGAGGTCTCGCCAAGTTGCCCAGGCGGGTCTCGAACCCCGCGGGCTCAGGCAATTCACTCACCTCAGCCTCCCGAAGGCGTGGGATTCTTATTAAGAGTTGTTATTGCTCTCAAGGTCTTCTAGCACTAAAGTACTGGAGAGTGTTTTCTTCCCTGCATATTATTATCTGGATATTATAATTAAAAATATTCCCAACCCTTGGCCAACACCAGTCCAGCACAATATTACCCCTAAAGCTTTCTGTCCGGCTGTTACTTAAAAAAATCAAGCTTCCCAGGACCCGAACTCTGCTGGGAGGGTGAGACCTTCCAGGCTTTACAGGCTGAGCCACCGAGCCCGGCTTTCACATCCAAGGATGCTGCTGGGTTGTGTTTTGGAGATTTGGAAATTCCAGGCATGTGCATAATAAACTGCTTGTGTCCAATGTATGCAGGTAGCAGAGGATGAGTAGGTGAGAGGGCTGTGTCGGGCTGCTGTGCTGGAACGCGCCCCTAGTCTTGGACCCTTGCACGACCCCGTCCAACGGCAGTGTCTTGCCCATCTACTGAGCCTCGAATTCCCAGAGCCGGTGCCCTGCTGGGGTCAGAGGTCCACTGCCGCTCAGCTGCAAAGTCTAGCGGTGCCTGGTCTTCTGGACTTCCTAAAAGCTCATGTTAGGTCCTCGGATAGAGGATCCGTTATCTACTGCCCTGAAACCAAGTGCCGCCGCCTGAGTGGCTTAAACGGCAACAGTTATTTCCTTTTCGTGATTCTGTGGGCTGGCTGGGTGGGTCGTGTCGGTCTCTCCTGGGCTGGCCCACACCACTGCATTCAGCTGGGCCGGCAGGTCCCTGGCAGCCTCACTGTCGCTCTGGGCAGTGCACCACCTCAGTTTTTCTGCATTCGACACAGGCTAGACCAGGGGGTCTCCGGGCTCCACCAGGGCGAGGACGAGAGCCACGGGCCTCTTGGCTGTCACACCGGCACTCGGTTCCTGCGACCAGCCTCTGTTGGTAAAAGCAAGTTGCACGGCCCACCCAGATTCATGGGTGGACTGCGCACCTCAGCAGGAAGAGAAACAGTAGGAAGCGTGTCACCATTGCTGGGCAAAGGAGCCTGGGCAGGAGATGTGCTTCATCGTGGACCATGACTGGTGGTCTCCACAGACGCCAAGAGCAGATCCCACCCTCTTTAGCAAAGAATGAAGCTTCCTTTCCTTGACTGGGTCCTGCCTCTCAACACTCACGTGTGATTTGATGGCTGTTGAATCATGTCAGGATGCTTCATCAAAAGACTAAACGTGCCCTCTTGTTTTTACGCCAAGAAATGTGCTGACTCATTCTCAGAGCACGAAGGTTTATTGTGGGAAGTGCACAGAAATGCTTTTCTCTCTCTTTTTTTTTTTTCAGTTGGAGTCTCACTCTGTCGCCCAGACTGGAGTGCAGTGGCCGCTCCCGGGCACCGCAGCCTCGACCTGCTGGGCTCCGGCGATCCTTCCTGCCTCAGCCTTCCGAGTGGCCGGAATTACAGGCGCGTGCTGCCATGCCCGGCTGATTTTTTGACTGATTGTAGAGATGAGGTCTTGCCAAGTTGCCCAGGCGGGTCTCTCAGGCTCAGGTGATCCACTCACCTCAGCCTCCCCAGGTGCGGGATTACAGGCTGAGCCACCGAGCCTGGATCAGAAATGCTTTTCTTTTCCTTTTTAGTTTTTGAGTCAGAGTCTCGCTCTGCTGCCCAGGCTGGAGTGCTTGTGGCAAGCTCCCAGCCACCGCAGCCTCAACCTGCTCGGCCAGGTGATCCTTCTGCCTCAGCTTTCCACATAGCTGAAACCACAGGTGCGTGCCACCACGCCCGGCTACTTTTTTTTTTTTTAATTTATTGTAGAGACAAGGTTTCGCCAAGTTGCCCAGTCTCGGGCGATCCTCTCACCTCTGCCTCCCAAAGTGTTGGGATTACAGGTGTGAGCCACCGCACCCAGCTAGACATGTTTTTCTTTAATTCCAGAGTGACAAGCCAGGGAAAAAATGGAAGAAGTTTCCAAAAAATAGAAATAATTTTTATTTGGAAATTGAAATGAGATTTTTAAAAAGTTGCCTCTGCAAAGTCGGAGACCTATCTTTTTGGTGGGCTTTAAGTGTAAGATGGCTAACCACCAATCTTTAGAAAGAACTGAGAGCATGAATCCTCAGTAGGGCCAGTCGTCTAAGTTAAGGACACTTGTAGCTGGGCGCGGTGGCTTATGCCTGTCATCCCAGCACTTTGGGAGGCAGAGGTGAGAGGATTGCCTGAGCCCATGGGTTTGAGACCAGTCTGGGCAACATGTGAGACCTCATCTCTACAAAAAAATCAGCCAGAGCCAGGCTCGGTGGCTCAGCCTGTAATCCCAGCACTTTGGGAGGCTGAGGTGAGTGGATTGCCTGAGCCTGCGGGTTCGAGACCCGCCTGGGCTGCGAGACCTCATCTCTACAATAAATCAAATAATCAGCCGGGTGTGGCAGCGCATGCCTGTAATTCCGGCTACTCGGAAGGCTGAAGCGGAAGGATCGCCGGAGCCCAGCAGGTGGAGGCTGCGGTGGCCAGGAGCGGCCACTGCACTCCAGTCTGGGCGACAGTTGAGGCTCCAACTCAAAAAAAAAAAAAAAAATCAGCCAGGTGTGGTGGCGCATGCCTGTGTTGCCAGCTACTTGGAAGGCTGGGGCAGAAGGAGTGCCTGAGCCCAGCAGGTCAAGACTGCGGTGGCCGTGAGCCTGCCACTGCACTCCAGCCTGGGCAGCAGAGTGAGACTCCTACTTAAAAAAGAAAATAAAAGGACAGCACAGTTAGAGAGAAGAACAAAGAGGTCTGCCAGGGAAAGATATGCAAGGAGTTAAATTTGAATTGGAGGAAAACAACTCACTGGAAACTTTTTTTAAAAAAACAGCCTTAATGTATAATTTACACACCACATAATTTACACATATTGAAGTGTAAAATGTAATGTTTTTTAGTATATTCATAGGGTTGTGCATAGACCATCATCGCAATTTAACTTAAGACATTTGTCTCCTTTAACAGAAAAGCTCCTGACCATCAGTCACTCTCCGTTTCCCCCAAGACTCCTCATCCTGACAACTGCTGATCTATTTTCTGTCTCTATAGATTTGTCCATTCGGGAATTTCCAAACAATGTGCTCATGCTGTATGTGGTCTCCTAAGGACCGGCTCCTTTCACTTAGCAAAATGTGATCAAGGTCCATTCGTGTTTGAGCATGTACCAACAATCCATTTCCTATTATTGCCTTTCTGTTTTTGCTCTGTTGTGTTTTGTTTTTTTAGAAAGCAGGATTTATTGAGGGAACAGAAAAGCTCCCACAGTGGGAGGAGACCCGAAGGGCTTGCCCTCCTATAGTTGTTAAATAATTTTCCATTCTATGGAGACACCACGTTTTGTTTATCAATTTATCAGTTAATGAACATTTGGGTCCTCATTGAAATTTTAAAATGTACTTACTAAAATTTTAAAATAAATTTCTAGATTACATTTTTGTTTTGAATTGGAGCCTCACTCTGTCGCCTAGCTGGAGTGCAGGGGCAATCTCATGACCACCGCAGCCTCAACCTGCTGGGCTCAAGCGATCCTTCCACCTCAGCCTTCCAAGGAGCTGGAACCACAGATGCACACCATCACACCTAGCTGACTTTTTGATTTATTGTAGAGACAAGGTCTTGCCATGTTGCTCAGGCTAGTGTTGAACCCCTGAGCTCAGGCAACTCTCACCTCGGCCTCTCAAAGTGCTGGGATCACAGGCATGAGCCACCACACCTGGCTAGACTACCTTAAATGTTTGGACCAGTATATCATATTCTCGATTACTTTTTAAAAGTCTTTAAGCTGGGTTTGAGGGAAGCCTGCAGTCTCAGTTACACTGGAGGCTGACGCAGGAAGAACAGCAAAACCTCGTCTCAAAAACAGATTTAAAAATTGTTTTGAAGCTGGGCTCAGTGGCTCAGCCTGTAATCCCACGCCTTTGGGAGGCTGAGGTGAGTGGATTGCCTAAGCCTGCGGGTTCGAGACCCGCCTGGGCAACTTGGCGAGACCTCATCTCTACAATAAATCAAAAATTAGCTGGGTGTGGTAGCTTGCGCCTGTAGTTCCAGCTACTTGGAAGGCTGAGGTGGAAGGATCGCTGGAGCCCAGCAGGTCGAGGCTGTGGTGGCTGGGAGCGGCCACTGCACTACAGTCTGGGCGACAGAATGAGACTCCAGCTCAAAAAAATAAAATAAAAAATAAAAATCGTTTTGAATGCTAAAAGCATAATATGGACTCATGAAAAATTAAAACACTACAAACAAGTTAATGATAAAAATTGAAAGTCAGCCAGGCTGGGCTTGGTGGCTCAGCCTGTAATCCCGCGCCTTGGGAGGCTGAGGCGAGTGGATTGCCTGAGCCTGCAGGTTCGAGACCCGGCTGGGCAAGCGAGACCTCATCTCTACAATAAATAAAAAAATCAACCGGGTATGGTAGCTCGCGCCTGTAGTTCCAGCTACATGGAAGGCTGAGGCGGAAGGATCGCCGGAGCCCAGCAGGTCGAGGCTGCGGTGGCCGGGAGCGGCCACTGCACTCCAGTCTGGGCGATAGAGTGAGGCTCCAACTAAAAAAAAAAAAAAAGAAAGTCAGCCAGGCACGGTGACTCAAGCCTGTAATCTCTGCAATTTGGGAGGCCAAGGCGAGAGGGTTGCCAGAGCCCAGGGGCTTGAGACCAGCTTGGGCAACTTGGCGAGACTTCGTCTTTGCAATATGTCAAAAAGTTAGCCAGGTGTGGTAGTGCGTGCTTGTAGTTCTGGCTACTTGGAAGGCTGGGGTGGAAGGAACACCTGAGCCCAGCCATGTAGAGGTTGGGTGGTCATGAGCATGCCACTGCACTCCAGCCTGGGCGACTGAGTGAGACACTGACTCAAAACAAAACCCCAGACTGAAAGTCTCCTCCATGTCCTCCAATTCCCTTTTCCTTCATAAATTCTGTGTCTAGTGTTTTTCTCTACAGATACAACACGCACAGGTGATCCTCGTTATTTGCGGATTCTGTCTTTGCGAAGTCACCTGATCACTAATATTTATGTGCAACCCCTAAATCAACACTTCTCTGAGCTCCCGTGGAGATGCGCACGGCTGCGGCGCATGTGGGTGCCTGACATGCAGGTTCCCAGCGGAGCTTGACAAGGGTTTTCAGCTCTCAGAGGGTAAACAAGTGTCCTTTTCGCAGTCTACTTCGTGCCACCTATCGTGTATTTGGGGGCATTTTCTGGCGATTTCGCTGTTTACCATGGCTCCCAGTGCAGGGCTGCTGTGCTATCTTGTGTCCTGAGTGCAGGAGACTTGGACTTGTCTTACAGAGACAGCGCATGTGTTAGAGAAACTTCATTCAGGCGTGGGTAGTAGTCCTGTTGGCCATGAGTTCAAGGTTAATGAATCAAGGATATATATGAATAAGGTGCCTTTAAACAGTTAAACATATAAAACAAGGTTACGCATTGATTGACTGGCAAGAATGTTGTCACCAGAGGCTCTCAGAAACCTAACTCTGTACTTTCCCAGGGGGTCAGTGATTTAGTCTTCTCTAATTCACTTTATAGACCGTAACTGCTATGAATAATGATATACTCTCTTCTTCAAACAATTCGATAGTTTTGTTTGACTTCTACATATTTTTTAGACCCTTAAGTCTTCTCTTATTTCTGATTTCCTAGATTTTGCCTTAGACCACAAATAATTCTGTCTTTATCTATGGTCAATCAAAAATTCAAACTTTTTTTTTTTTTAGTTGGAGTCTCGTTGTGTTGCCCAGGCTTGAGTGCAGTGGCGTGCTCACGGCCACCTCAGCACTGACCTGCTGGGCTCAGGCAATCCTTCTGCTTCAGCCTTTCAGGTAGCTGGAACTATAGGCACGTGCTACCATGCCTGGCTAATTTTCTGATTTATTGTAGAGACGAGAGCTTGCCAAGTTGCCTAGGTTGTTCTCGAACCCGTGGCCTCAGGCAATCCCCTCACCCCGGCCTCCTAAAGTGCTGGGATTCCAGGCTTGAGGCATCACACCCAGTCAATAATTCAGACTTTTAAATGAAATCTTCAATCTTAACACTCATACATATACATAATTTTATGTGCAACAAATATATAATTTAAAAATTTCTAGCAAATCTGCTCTGATTTCTTTCTTTCTTTTGTTCTTTCTTTTTTTTACAGTGGTTCCTTCTTTTTTTTTTTTGCGTTGGAGTCTCACTCTGTCGCCCAGACTGGAGTGCAGTGGCCACTCCCAGCCACCGCAGCCTCGACCTGCTGGGCTCCGGCGATCCTTCCGCCTCAGCCTTCCGAGTAGCTGGAACTACAGGCGCGCTACCACTCCCAGCTAGTTTTTGGTTTATTGTACAGATGAGGTCTCACCAACTTGCCCAGGCGGGTCTCGAACCCTCAGGGTCAGGCAATCCACTCGCCTCAGCCTCCCAAGGCTCCGGATTACAGGCTGAGCCACCGAGCCCGGCTTTAAGGATTTTAATATAAAGAATTAGGGCTTGCAGCCAGGCTCGGTGGCTCAGCCTGTAATCCCGCACCTTTGGGAGGTTGAGGCGAGTGGATTGCCTAAGCCCACGGGTTCGAGACCCGCCTGGGCAACTTGGCGAGACCTCATCTCTACAATAAATCAAAAATTAGCCGGGCGTGGTAGCGCGCGCCTGTAGTTCCAGCTACTCGGAAGGCTGAGGCGGAAGGATCGCCGGAGCCCAGCAGGTCGAGGCTGCGGTGGCCGGGAGCGGCCACTGCACTCCAGTCTGGGCGACAGAGCGAGACTCCGACTCAAAAAATAATCATAATAATAATTAGGGTTTGCATGACTATATTTTTTTTAGTTGGAGTCTCGCTCTGTCGCCTAGGCTAGAGTGCAGTGTCATGCTCACAGCCACCGCAGCCTCGACCTGCAGGGCTCAGGGGATTCTTCCATTTAGCCTTTCAAGTAGTTGGAACCACTAATTAGCCCAGCTAATTTTTTGATTTCTTGTAGAAACAAGGTCTCTCCAAATTGCCCAGGCTGGTCTCAAATGCCTGGGTTCAGGTAATCCTCTTGTCTCCGCCTCCCAAAATGCTGTGATTACAGATGTGAGCCACCCCATGCCTGGCTTGCATAACTATAAAAAGGTGGGGGAATAAGCATCGGTAAGGTATCTGCCCACTAAAAATTTTAACCTGATGCCCCTAAGTGGGTGACTCTGAGGAAGAGTCCCAGGAAGCTGCTCCAGTTCTCATAAATCTCTGGAAGCTCTCACCATGAGAGGGCTGCTGTGCTATCTTGCGTCCTGAGTGCAGGAGGCTTAATGAATCAAGGACATAGCTTAATAAGGTGTCTGCATTCAACATCTGTTCCTGTTCTATTATAGCCACCACCACTGAATAACCGTCTCTCCCTTCTTCCTAATCGCTTGCAAGTGTCTTTCGTGGGCAGACACCCACCCAGAACCATTCAGGGAAGGACATTCTGGGAGATGCGGTCCCTGGCTCTTGTACAAGGCAAAGGCTGTAGGTGAAAGTGTCAGTGATGCCCGTTTGACAAGAGATGGCAAGGCACGCGAGGCTCCTTTCGTATGTTTCCTTCCGGGTCTGTTGAATTTGCTCATCTGGTCATTTTCTTTCTTACATTTTCACTGGGTTTTAGTGACCCAAGATGGCCAAGTGAGCTTTCACCCGTGTTTCCTGTGTGAAATTCCCACCTGTTCTTGTTCCTGAGGGCGTGACTAGGGAGCAGGCCCACACGACAAAGACACACATAACTGTCAACAGACAGCTTTATTCAGTGGGCAGTAGGTGGCCTAAGTTCATATCTACTTTTACCTCTGAGTGAGGTGAGTCTTTTTCCCTCAATTTCCTGTTGTTCCAAAATGACCTCATTCCCTCTCACGCTTCTCCAAGGGAACACCACACACAACTGTCAGGCGTGTACTTTGTTTAGGCTCCAGAGATGCTCTTGGGGCCTAATTTTGAGACAAACACCCATGTTGAGGCCGGGCACAGTGGCTCATGCCTATAATCCCAGCACTTTGGGAGGCGGGAGTGAGAGGACTGCCTGAGCCCACAGGTTCAAGACCAGCCTGGACACTTGGCAAGACCTCTTAAAAGTTGGTAAGGGCCTTCACAGTCTGTGCATTTGGTTGGGTGAAACACAAGGTGACCCACTGTGAGTGGACTGAAAATGCATAACCTGCCTTGGTTCAACATAGAGAAAGGGATTCAAGCGCTTAATGAAATCACTTCACTTAATTCATTAAAGCAAATTTATCATTTAAGACCGACATCCCTGATAGGTGGGCCTAGAAGACATACGGATCCAGAGACCCACTAATGTCTGTCTATGTTGCCGTAGCCCTTACAGAAGGGCACTCCCCGTGGGTAGCTTCAGGGGATCCTTGACTTCCTTGCAGACTATGCCCAAAGATGTAATTCCTATTTACTTCCCTTCTTAGTAATCATAGGTTTGAGCAATATAGTATCCATGTAATAATGTCTCGTGATTTGTGTAACTTTTGCATCAATGTATTCATGAGTCTTGTGACTTGTGGAACTTTTGTAATGCATGATAAATTTCCTTACTCTAAATGCCACTATCTAAATATAAAACACAGTTGTAACTCAAGTTCTATACAATGCCCTGCTGGTCACGTGGCTCATGCATAGGTACTGACAACTCTGGACTACAAAAGTGAACTGTAAAAACCTGGAGGTGAGCAGAACCATTTTAGAATGACCTTGAGTCTGGCTCTACTCCCTGGATTCAAACTCAGAAAGAAACTTCTTTCTACCAGTTCCCTGCCCCTTGATTTATCGGTATCAAGCGTGAGCAGCTGAGTGTTACTCGGACCATGACAACCCTTTTTTTCACCCATGATCTGAGTAATATATTTGTGAGGGTAGCCCAGCATCCTTGAAGACCTTTGTGAATGCTCTTTACCGCAGGCCACCTTTCAGTGAGAACTGTAGCCAATGAATTGGGACGCTTAAATGCATTCCCACTACACTTCAGGATGGCAGGGGCCAAGTGACAGCACTCAGTCATCAAAGGCAAGATTGTGGCTACCATATGGGACAAGAGAGTCAAAGCAGCAGTCGTGATGGTCTGGCTCACCCTGACCTACGGTGTTGGCAGGTTGATCATGGTGTTCCTAGAGGTGAAATAGATAAGAAGTCTACTAAATTCTTACTTGTTCTGCATACGCAGAAATGTCTTAGGTCCGGTGAACAAAAATCTAACTTGAATTATAAAAACAGAGTCATGGTCCCTCCATCAGTTTCCAGACTTAAGCCACTTAACAGACCCTTGAAAGAAAGAGAGGCTGGGTTCCCTTAAGGAACAACCCCAGTACACTTCCAAACTTTTACACCACTAATTGTTCTCCCAGACTCTCCCAAAGGGACCTATGGCCTTCTGCCAGAGTAACTGTGAACTGGGAAAAAAGGTATAACTAGACCTTTCAGGGACTACTGGACACTGTCCCTGAACTGACACTAATTTTAGGAGACCCAAAATATCACTGTGACCAACCAGTCAAAATAGAGTTTTTTGGAGGTCACGTTATCAATAAAGTGTCAGCTCAGATTCAACTCACAGTGGGCCCTGTGAGACCCCAATGTCACCCTGTTGTTACCGCCCTAGTTCCAGAATGTGTAGTTGGAATAGATGTACTCAGTAGTCGAGTCCCCAAATTGGTTTCCTGGCCCGTGGAGTGAGGGCCATTGTGGTGGGTAAGGCCAAGGGAAAAGCACTAGAATTGCCTCCCGCTGGGAAGACAGTAAGCCAAAAGTAATGCTGCGTCCCTGAAGGAACTGCAGAGATTAGTGTCACCTCAAAGGACTTCAAGGATACACCACCTCCCCACTCAGCTCACCTTTCTCCCCTGTGCAGACCGATGAGTCTTGGAGAATGATAGTGGATTATCATAAGTGTAACCAGGTGGTGACTTTAATTGTGATTTCATTGCTTGAGGAAATCAGTACATTCCCTGGTACCTGGTAAGCAGCTATTGATCTGGAAAATGCTCTCCATACCTGTTGGTGATGCCCTCCAGAAGCAGTCTGCTTTGAGCTGGAAGGGCTGGCAATACACCGTCACTTTCCCACCCAAGGGAATGTGGATGTCTGACCTTACATTATGATTTAGTTTGCAGAGATCTTGCTCACCTTTCCTCTCCAGAAGACATAACACTGGTCCATTCGCTGCATGGAGGACAACTTGCTGTTTGGATCTCAGAACGAAAAGCAGTATGTGCTCTGGATGTACTGGCACTGGTAAGGGGAGAGGAAGCAGCTAGAAAACAACTATGCAGACAGACAGGGCCGGTCCAAAGTAACAAGCCGAGAGGAGACAGCTAGTAAATAACTTGGCAGACAGACAGGGAGGGTTTCCCAGTCACTAAGTAACAAATTGAGAGGATACATCTAGTAAGCAACTCTGCAGGCAGACAGGGAAGGTCCCCACAACAAAGTAATAGACTTCCTGCTGCTGAGATTGGAAAACAGCCAATCAGCTCACAGTTAGTGCTAGCCAATCAGCTGGGACTTAGGGCTATATAAGCACCGGCTTTCCATGTGAAATTGGTAACTCCCTTGGGGTTCGTTCCCGCTCTGGGAGCTGTTCTGTCTCTCAATAAATCCTGCTTTCTCAACTTTCGGCTGTCTGTGTCCCTCCTTCCTCCTGGGCAGGAGACAAGAACCCTGACCCGAAGAGCTGCAGAAAGTTGTTGGAGCCGAAGAGCAGTGTGTCCCGGAGGATGGCTTGGCAGGAGACGGAGCTGGTGAATCAGGAGAGCTGCCAACAGAAGGCGAGACTCCAAAGCTGAGGGACCTCTTGGCAAGGCTTGCCAGCCCACCAAATCAGCAACACTCTCAGGGCTTGACCCGCCAGCCGGTCCGAGCCAACACTCCGGGGGCTGGGCTCACCCACCCGTCGAGCTGACTGACCGCTCTCTAGGGCTCAGCTAGCTGACCCGCTGAGCTGACACTCCCCAAGCCCAGGCTGACCCGGAAAATCCACGTCGGTAAGACATTTGCATGCCAGAGCGTGGGAAATAAATCCAGCAAGAATTCAGAGGCTTTCTGCCTCTGTGAAAAGTCTAGGGGTCCAGTGGTGTGGGGCATGTCAAGATGTCCTTTCCGAGATAAAGGAAAAGCTGTTTGCATCCGGCCTCTCCTAGAACCACAAGAGGCACAATGCCCGGCGGGCGGGCATCCTCGAAGGCAGCACACTCCTCGTTTGGGGGTGTTACTTCAACTCGCTTACTGTGTGCCCCAAAAAGCTGCACCGGCTGATTTGCTGCTTCACGTATGGGACGGCAGATCCTTGGGTGCTTGACCCAGCAGTGGCAGCGGCAGACAGGGATGCCCTCCATGGAAGAGAAGGCTTGAGGAAGGCATGGGCTGCATCTTCTTCGTGGAGAAGCCTTCCGAGGGACTTTCATGGATGTGTCTTTGGCCAGACCTTAATTAACCACATGGCGAACTGAGCGGCAAGAGACCCTAGGAAGCCAGGGCTTAGCTGACCTAGCTTCTTCTAAGGTCAAGCAGAGAAAGGAAGGCCATGGATTGGGTGCCGAGGGCGGTACTAAACAGGCTCTGCCTCCCACACTTCCTACAATCAATCTCTCTCTCTCTCTCTCTCTCTCTCTCTCTCTCTCTCTCTCTCTCTCGTTGGAGTCTCACTCTGTTGCCCAGGCTGGAGTGCAGTGGCATGCCCACGGCCACTGCAACCTCGACCTGCTAGGCTCAGGGGACCCTTCCACCTCAACCTTCCAAGTACCTGGACCTATGAGCGTGTCACCATGCCCGGCTGATTGTTTGATTTATTGAAGAGATGAGGTCTTGCCAAGCTGACCAGGCTGGTCTCAAACCCCTGGGCTCAGACAGTCCTCTCGCCTCCACCTCCCAAAGTGCTGGGATTACAGGCGTGAGCCACTGTGCCTGGCTTCCTACATTATCTCAATGTGCTAAGTGGATTTCTTTGGCAGGGAGCTCTAGGAAAATTAAAGTAAAACAAAATGCTGAAAAAATGTTCACTTGAAAAATCATTGAATTTAGTTGTAGAGCATCGATTCCTTCCAGAAACCTTCAGCAAGTCACTGACTACACACCAAGCATTAGGCCAAAAGCCCAGAGGCAAAGGCAAAGGAGGGCTATCCCCGTCCTTAGAAAGTTGAGAATAAATGGCAGAAACAGGCCTGTAAATAAATTGCCATAAAATGAGCCAACAAAAGAAACCCTACAGGGCGGTGAGAACTCAGCCTGGGATCCCAGAACTGTTTTCGAGAAATGTTGACTTCACCAGTTGGAAGAAAACAGCACAAACACAGACAGGGGCCCAAGCCGGCCCAGCAGAACCGCGAGTTGTCCCCAGGACTGCTGGCCGAGGAGTCTGCACGTGCTGTTAACAGAATCCCCGCTTTTCAGCTTTGCAGAAAATGTGCAAGACTTGGAGCCAGAATTCTTCTTCTGGTTTTGCTGCTGATGAACTCTGAGGTCGGTTTGAAATTTAAGCCAAGGAGCGGCTGTATTCATCACCGCGCTCTTACCACGTTCCTCCTCACGGAAGGACAGCGCGAGCTGTGTGCCCGGTTTTTCTGCCGTGTCCCTGCCAGGGTGGTTGGGATTGCATCCATCTGCTAGCACTTGGTATATTTTTTGCAGAACAAGCCAGACATAACTTACTACGGCAAATTTGTACCTGGAAGTCAGGGAGCTGTGATGGCAGACAAGCTCGGGGATCATCTTGCCAAACTGTGAAGAAACCTGCTTTTCCAGTGGGGGATTCCCGGGATAGAACCGGCTTCCGTGGTTGGCAACCCAAACCACTAACGGAAGGAAAGTATTTGAAATCAGGAAATATTGAAATAGCCCTGCGTCTGCCAGATTGAGAGAGAGTGAGAGATCACACAGTGTCATCAGCACTTCAATTTACTCTCTCTCTGTTTTTTTAAGATAGAAAGCCCTCACTTCTCCTTTTTTGGTCACTTAAGTTTTCGCTGGCGGTTTTAGAAACGTCTTTTATTCCGTGACATTATAGGAAAGGCGCTTTTGGAGTCATCGTTCAGTTATAAATGACTCTCCTACAACTGTTTTTTATTTCCATTTTGTTTCACTGGCTGAGAATGTAAATTGAACTTTAGTGCTATTGTGCTTTGTTCTGCCTCCCTTTGTGGAAATGTGTTCTGAATTAAAGTCCACGAATAAACCAGAGCAGTCCCAAATATTGCCCTTCAGCTTTTGAACAGCCTGAGAGCCAAGAAAAGACAGAGCATGTGGGTTTTATGAGCCCCAGATGGTGTAATGGGTGTCATGCGTGTCTTTATGCGGGGAGGTCATGGGTTCAGGTTCCATCTGGAGCTGTGTCCAGACACTTCATAGCTAAGGAATAAAGATGGGATCTTGGGCAGGAAACGTAGCCACCTGCGGGGAGGAGACAGGCGCCTTCTCACCCCAACACCCCTTCTTGATCAATGCCCATTCACTCATCTGCATCAAGTGATGTTGCTGTTGGCTCAGAACAAAGCAAAGTCACGAATTGTTTTCCAAAATCTTCTGTCTGCACTGACTACTTCTTTGTTGAGATCCTTGAATTAGTTTCTTCCCTTGTTCATTATTGGGAAACCCAAACCGTCTTCTCACTCCTAAAGCAAGTAGTGAGGTTTACAGAAATATTTTCTGGGCATGCTTATGCTGTGGTCCTTGGAGTAGGAATAACCAAAAGAAAGTCTTTGAGACCATTTTCTATTTCTCACCAGAGCAGACATAAATCTAGACATGGCGATGGTATTTGATTTAGCTTCCGAATAGTACTGGTATGCTACAACCATCATCGATTCGCGGCCACGTTATTAATGTATGTATATTTCTTCTTTCAGTTTTTAATCTGAAAACATTTTAATTGTGATAAAATATACATCATATAAAATTTACCATTTTAGCCATTCTTAATCTCACAGTTCAGCGGTATTAAATAATTCATATTGTTGTGCGACCATCGACACCATCTATTTACAGAACTCTTTTAATCTTGCAAGACTGAATCTCTGTCCCCATCAAACACTAACTCCTCATTCACTGCATCTGGTTTCCAGGTCCTTAATTCATATACATTTTCTAGACTTTTAGGTATGGCCTATAGAGAAAGTATTTTCCCTCTTTTTTTTTTTTGTTTTTAATTTTATTTTAAAGGTGTGGGGTACAATTCAGGGTTAGGTATACAAATGTTCATCATGCAGGTACCCTTGTTGATGAGGTGTGCCCCTCCCTCCCCTGGCAGTTTCCCACTACTGCCAATCCCTTTCTTATAGTATTATGATAATTGTTCAAGGTCCGCTTATGAGTGAGAACATGTGGTACTTAGTTCTTTGATTTCTGTGTTAGATCGCTCATATCATAGACTCTAAGTCCATCCAAGTTGCTGCAAAGTTCATAATTTTGTCCTTCTTTATGGCTGCATAATAATCATTTGTGTATGTGTACCACTTTTAAAAAAATTCAGTCCTCTATTTTTACTATTCTTAGTCTATGCAGGGGAGGAAGAAAGTGTCTTTTCCCTTTACCCATCTTAAATCGATTGGCTGGGGCCTGTCAATTAGACTAACAAAAGACAGATTAGTGAGGCCTGTAATCCCAGCACTGTGAGAGGCTGAGGGCGGGAGTTGAAGACTGGCTCTACAAAATTTGCTTCCAAAGTAGGCTGGTATGGTGGCACCTGTAGTTACCAGCTACTTGGGAGGCTGAGGCAGGAGGATCGCTTGAGCCCCGGAGTTTGAGGCCGCCGTGAGCTATGATCATGCCACCACATTTCAGCTTGGGTGACAAGCCTGTCTCAAAAAAAGAAAATTAGCATGTGTATCATGCTCATCCATTGGAGAACTCAGAGACGAGTACCTCAGAGGGGTGGGTAGAGCTTGGATTTCATTGCATCTTGACGAAGAGCAAGAACTTTTGTAGGGGAGCGGCAAGACAAAGGAAAAAGGGTCCGAGCTCCCAGGGTTTGAACTGTGGGGAGGAAATCGTGGATGGGAAAAGCGTGGGAGATGAGGGTGGCGGGAGGGTTTGCTTTGTAGATTCCTCTGGTGCCTTCTGATGGTGGATGTGGGTCTTGAGTCCCCTCCCGTGACTAGCTTTTGTCCTTCCTGGTAGAGAGAAGAGGGGACATCTTTACCAATTTACGTCCCACTTGTAGGCAACTGGGGCAGGACCAAGGGCTTTTCTTGGAGCTGTGTCTTCTCAGTTGCCTTCAGCTCAAAACAATCCTTATGTCCAATTTTGGGGTGACACGTTCTTCACCCCTTCACCCCTTCTCCTATGAATGAAGAATTTCTACTCTCTTCCCCTTCACTCCAGCCTGTGTAAGGGAAAGTGGGACATTTTGAATGGGTGTCTAGGGAGGAGAGGCTGAGGGCGGCCGGCCCTTCCACGATTTTTGGAAGTAACAGGCTCTCCAAGACATCCTCAGGCGGTCTGTGGCTGGTCAGATAGGACCGTGATTGGGCGGAGCTGGGGTGGGATATTAAGAACACACTCATTATAAAGCAGAGAAAAAGCCTTTTTCTCCAATCACCTTTTACACAAATAAAAGTGGCATTTTGGTCCTTGTCTGTCTGATTTTCCTTTTTCTTTTTTTTTTTTGAGTTAGAGTCTCATTCTGTCGCCCAGGCTGGAGTGCAGTGGCACACTCATGGCTACCGCAGCCTCGACCTGCTGGGCTCAGGCCATCCTTCTGCCTCAGCCTTCCAAGTAGCTGGAACTATAGGCACGTACCACCACACCTGGCTAACTTTTTTTTACTTATTGTAGAGACAAGGTTTCGCCAAGTTGTCCAGGCTGGTCTTGAAAAGAATGGGCAAAGAACACTGGGCTCAGGCGATCCTCTCACCTCTGCTTCCCAAAGTTCGGGTGTGAGCCACCGCGCCTGGCCTGATTTTTTAGCTGGCTCAGAAGTCAGGAAGAGAAAAGAGGGGTGTTACCTGGTACCCCCTCCCTGCGCCCCTAACCCCAACACGAGTTTGAGAACATTTGATGCCAAATATTTTACACGAGGAACACATTTTGGCCAGCTTGCCTTTGGAGCTTTGAAGATCCTTTGGCTTAATTTCTGCCTGTCATGCCAGCTCTTGGTGAGCAAGAGCCAATTCCCTTATCACGAATACCCGGCACCTTCCTATGCTGCGCAGAACAAGATCCATCCGTCAGTTAATCCTGCCACGGTCCCCCTGCGGGTGCGACAGTTTCCCTATCGAGAAGCAGACAGATCACTCATCGGTGGCACCAGTGGAGAGCAACTGCCTGGGAAGGGTGATTTGGGACTGAGGTGGGAAGGAGCCATCTTCTATGTAGCCAACTCTTTCTTGCCTTTATATTTTTTTGTTCTGTTCGAGCCACTGAACTCCAGTCTGGGTGACAGAGTAAAGCCCTGTTTAAAAAGAAGGAAAAGCCGGGCTCGGTGGCTCAGCCTGTCATCCCGCGCCTTTGGGAGGCTGAGGTGCGTGGATTGCCTGAGCCCGCGGGTTCGAGACCCGCCTGGGCAAGCGAGACCTCATCTCTACAATAAATAAAAAAATCAGCCGGGCGTGGTAGCGCGCGCCTGTAATTCCGGCTACTTGGAAGGCTGAGGCGGAAGGATCCCCGGAGCCCAGCAGGCCGAGGCTGCGGTGGCTGGAAGCAGCCATTGCACTCCAGTCTGGGCGACAGAGTGAGACTCCAACTCAAAAAAAAAAAAAAAAAAAAGAAGGAAAGAAGGAAAAGGAAAGGGGAAAAAAGACTTAAAGAAAGTAGCATATAGATGACAGAATTCAGCAGGTAGAAATCTTTAAAGGGGAAATATTTGAAGAAGGTACACTTAATGCTTAAATATAATAATGAAATAATATCAGACTTACAGAAAGTTTGTACAGACAGGACGGCGAAGAATCAGCTTCCCTGACATTCGCATCTTCCACGTCCAGTGCAAGATGACCTAACCCAGGAAATGAGCATCCATGATCTGGCTACTAAGCAAACTACAGAACTCATCTGAACTTTTCCAGTTTCCCGACTAATGGCCTTCTTCTCTTCCAGGAGTTCCCTTGTAGTTAGTTGTCACAGCGCCCTGGTCTCCTCCAACCTGGGACAATCTTAATCTTTCCTTGTCTTTCATGGTCTGAACAACTTTTGAAGAAGACTGGTCAGTCGTGGCTGTGGAGCATCTTCTGATCTGGGTCTGTCTCACGTTGTCTTATGAGTTGATCGAGGTTACACATTTTTAGCAAGAGCACTGCATAAGTTGCGCTGTACCCTTCTCAGTGCAATGTGTCCCTACAGGGCTTATCATTCACTACGTCTTCTTGGAGATGTTAACCTTGACCACCTGGTTAAGGTCACACCTTTTGGCTCCTTCACTGTGCAGTGTAATTATGAAAGAGGGAGCTTTTGAGATGATGCAAATGTCCTGTTTCTCCTCAAACTTTTCCCCACAGTTTTAGCATCCATTGGTGGGTCTTGTCTACAATCATTATTGCTACAAGATTTGTCTAATGGGGATCCCCCCCTTTTCTTCTAACTTTAGTCATTGAAATTCATTTGTAAGGAAGAGCTGATCTTTATTTCTCATTTACTTATTTACTAAAATTTTTATTTTTTTCAGCGTGGACTCATGGATTCTTATTTTAAGGGCGATAATTCATTACTACTATTATTTATTTTGTTGCTCCAATTCTAAGCACTTTGTTCCACCTCTCCGCGGGATGTGTAACTGAGTGCAAACCAGCTCTAAAGTCAGATACAAGCATTGTTTGACATTATCTGCCATTTCAGTAGGTGTTTCAGGGAGAAGTTGCTGAACTTTTTCCTGCCTCTTAATGTAATATTCTATGAATTTATCTAGATTTAATGATTATATTTATTACTCATAGCAAGTTTGGTAGTCATGGGAGTTTTTACCTGGTTTTTGAGTTAAATAAGCACTTGACAAATTGTAGGGGCTCATTAAATGTTAATCATTATTATTGTCACTGTTTTTATCATTTGTATGCAGTATAATTATAAATAAGACAATTCACAAATATTCTAGCAGAAATTCACTCACAAGAAATTCCTCATTTATGGGATGGGAATAATACCTATCTTACAGAATTAAAAAATATGTAAATATATACATTCACTATTATTATTATTATTTTTTTTGAGTTGGAGTCTCACTCTGTCGCCCAGACTGGAGTGCAGTGGCCACTCCCGGCCACCGCAGCCTCGACCCGCTGGGCTCCAGCGATCCTTCTGCCTCAGCCTTCCAAGTAGCTGGAACTACAGATGAGCTACCACGCCCAGCTAATTTTTGATTTATTGTAGAGATGAGGTCTTGCCAAGTTGCCCAGGCGGGTCTCGAACCCGCAGGCTCAGGCAATCCATTCACCTCAGCCTCCCAAAGGTGCGGGATGACAGGCTGAGCCACCGAGCCCGGCCACTATTATTTTTAAGCGTCAAGTGTACCTTCCTCAAACATTTCCTCTTTAAAGATCCCTACCTGCTGAGCTCTGTCATCTATTATGCTACATTCTTTGTCTTTTTTTCCCCTTTCTTTTTCCTTCTTTCCCTTTTTTTTTAAACAGGATCGGGCTCTGTCACCCAGACTGGAGTTCAGTGGCTTGATCGTGACTCTCTGCAGCCTTGAACTCTTGGGCTAAGGTGATCCTCCTGCTTTGGCCTCCTGAGTAGCCAAGCAGGCATCACCACACCTGGGCGATTTTGTTTCAAGTCTTTTTTAATTTTATGTTTTAATTTTAAAGATGGGGGCGGTAGGCACGATGGCTTAACCTGTCATCCCAGCACTTTGGGAGGCTGGGGCAAGGGGATGGCCTGAGCCCGGGGTTTTGAGACTAGCCTGGGCAATTTGGTGAGATCTCGACTCTACAACAAATCACCAAAAGTAACTGGGCATGGTGGCATGGATCTGTAGTTCCAGATACTTGGAAGACTGAGGCGGAAGGATTGCCTAGACCCAGCAGGTCAAGGCTGTGGTGGCTGTGAGTGTGCCACTGCACTCCAACTCGAGAGACAAAAAGTGAGACTCCAACTCAAAAAAAAAAAAGAAAAGATGTGGGGTATGATTCAGGATACAAGTGGACATCATACGAGTAAAGGTTTTGGCCTCCCTTGGTCCCCACTTTGCCTGATTTGAGATCAGGTACCCTTATTAATGTTGTGTCCCCACTTTTTTCAAGTCTTTTTTTTTTTTTTGAGTTGGAGTCTCACTCTGTCGCCCAGACTGGAGTGCAGTGGCCACTCCCGGCCACCGCAGCCTCGACCTGCTGGGCTCCGGCGATCCTTCCGCCTCAGCCTTCCAAGTAGCCAGAACTACAGGCGCGCGCTACCACGCCCGGCTGATTTTTTGATTTACTGTAGAGATGAGGTCTCGCCAAGTTGCCCAGGCAGGTCTTGAACCCGCGGGCTTAGGCAATCCACTCACCTCAGCCTTCCAAAGCGCGGGATTACAGGCTGAGCCATCGAGCCCGGCTTTTTTTCAAGTCTTAATAATAATTTTTTGGTTACCTACATTAGGTAAATTAAATGTGTTTTTTGTATGTGATACTGTCCTGAATTTTAAAAGTATTTACACACTAAACATGTATTTCTTCTATTATAATAAAATGTTATTTTATTTTATTATATTTTACTTTTTGAGTTGGAGTCTCACTCTGTCGCCCAGACTGGAGTGCAGTGGCCGCTCCCGGCCACCACAGCCTTGACCTGCTGGGCTCCGGCGATCCTTCCGCCTCAGCCTTCCGAGTTGCTGGAACTACAGGTGTGCGCTATCACGCCCGGCTGATTTTTTGATTTATTGTAGAGATGAGGTCTCGTCCAGTTGCCCAGGCGGGTCTCGAACCCGCGGGCTCAGGCAATTCACTCACCTCGGCCTCCCAAAGCGCGGGATTACAGGCTGAGCCGCCGAGCCCGGCCATAAAATGTTTTTAAAAATATTTTATAATGTAACCCTTAAGCCCTGCTCAAAACGAAGTAAAAAATCTCACTTTGTAGAGGAGACATGATACTTGTTTTCTGTTTCTCTTATTGAGATGCACAGTTCTTTCTCCTCGGGCCCACACACTTGTTTGTTTACACGCTAGAATGGTGTTAGGTAGATTATGTCTCACTCTTTGTCTCCCACACTCCCCTGTTAGTGTGTAAAATGTACACAATTTTATTCATAATTCTCCTTTTGAAAATAGTACCACTGGGAAAATGTGATCGGTTAAAATTTCCCCAATACAGTGGAGAATTTTAGTTTACTTCTGTTTTGGCTTTGAGAAACTGCCTTGCCAAAGCAAACTCCCTCCAGACCTTGCAGTGCTGTGGGCCAGGAACTGGATCAAACCAAACAAGTGGTATTTCTTCACCTAAGTGTCACTGTGTAGGAGTTAGAGCTGCATTAAAGCAGCACTTGCTCACCACACTCTGGTACTTTCAACGGAGTTTTGACCTAAATCGGTTTAATTCAGACGACTGGACCGAAGGAAGCCTTAAATAAGCGTTGTCAGTCAAGAAAACGTTTGGAGCAAAACCACCCACCCTTCCTTCCGGTTGGGATGCAGTGAACTGGGCAGTGGCAGTGTATCTTCCTAAGTTCTTCAGAGACCAGGGATGGTTTAGGTAAAGTCCTCAGCCAGGGGCAGGGACAGGGCCCGACCCTGAGAGGGTTCCCAGCGAGGGCCCAGATTTCGGCTGCCACCGCTTCTGGCAACGCAGCAGGTGCCTTCGAGTCCTCAGAGTGCTTATTCGCCGAGAATTCCCATTGCAGCTCCAATCTCTGGCTGTTTACCTGTCTCATGAGGGTTGAGGACTGACTGACCAAAATGGGGCCCTTGAAGAAGACTGGCGGGTTGAGGGGCGACGTGGAGCCCCTCCCCAGTTGCCTCTCCGTCAACCACACACAGGCAGCACAGGGAACGCTCTTCATTGTGAGAGGGAGCGAGAAGAGCGGTGTCTGTCAGCTTTTTAAGGGGAGTCTAAGATTTAGACTGGTGGTTTGTTTGGTCAATTAACCGTGTTTGGAATGATGAGCCCCTTTGAGGATCTGAGGGAAGCTATGGACACTCTTACTAGAAGAAGGTCCACAGACACATGGTGTAGGGAGAAGAGTTGCTCCTTACAGTCTTCAAAAGCATTTCGTGCGAACCTTTGGAAGATGTGATGGGTGGTTTTAGGTGTTAACTTGCCTGGGCTAAGAGAGGCCCAGATGGCTGGTAAAGCATCATGTTGGGTGTGTCTGCGAGGCGTTTCTGGGAGGGATGAACGTGTGACTCAGTGGACTCAGGAAAATCCGCCCTCCCAGTGTAGACACCATACGACTAGAACACAGAGGCGGTGGAAAGGTGGGTCTTCTCTCTCTCTCTTAAAGCCGGGGCACCCATCTTCTTCTGCCCATGGATGTCGGAATTCCAGGTTCTCCAGCCTCCGAACTCCAGGACAGGCACCCGCAGCCACTCAGTCTCTCAGGCCTTCGACCTCGGACCGGCAGTTGCCCACTGGCCCTTCTGGGTCTGCAGCTTGCAGGCGGCAGGAACTTCTCAGCGTCCATAAACGTGTGAGCCAATTCCCGTGGTAAACCTGCTCTTTCATCTCTTGCTGTCTGTCTCCTCCACTGGTTCTGCTTCTCCGGAGAGCCCTGACTAACACAGGAGACAATCAGTGGACACTGCCTGGGGCACACTGGGGCTGGGGGGAGGACTGGCAGTGTGTCTGGGTCTGTGGCTCCTCTCAGCTTGAGGAGGGACTCCAGGGAACTTGAGAAATCTGTGCGTTCCGCCGCTGCTGGAGTCCCTGGAAAACAACTGGGAGTGGGTATCAGCCGTGGTCTGATGACCTGCAAGACTGGCTAACACAGTCTAAGCAGCATTACTATTTTTTTCTTTTCTTTTTTCCTCACACTGGATGGTTGTGACCTGACTATCTAGTAGATTAAAAAGCAGTCTTGCTTGTCCATTCCAGAATGTCTTAGGCAATGTTCAGTCTCTTTGTTTCTCAGTTTTCTCATCTGTAAAACTGGAATAACAATAGTGCATATAGCACAGCAGTTTTTTTTTGAGTTGTAGTCTCACTCTGTTGCCCAGGCTGGAGTGCAGTGGCACACTTATGGCTACCGCAGCCTCGACATGCTGGGCTCAGGCGATCCTTCCATCTCAGCCTTCCAAGAGGCTGAAACCACAGGAAAGTGCCACCATGCCTGGCTAGCACAGCACTGTTGTGTTTGCTTGGCTAGTATGTGTGGAAGCCTGGAAACAACCCCTAGGACGTAGTAAGTGTTGTCTCAATATCATTCATTCACTGAGCAACACATTCAATGGTTTCTTCGATTCCTTCTTGCTCTAAGAATTTATGCATCTCATTAACACGTGACTCTTAATATCTCTGCACATTAATTGACTAGCCTGTCTCAGATGTCAATGGGTGGTTGACATGCTTTATTTCGCTGAATGCTCCAAACAATCCTGTGAGTGGGGTTATCAGGTTATTGCTCAATTAGCCACAGAGGAGACCAAAGTCGCATAACTTGCTTAAGATCCCATAATGGCGGGTTCAATCCCCAAGATGGTACAGCCAGAATTCAGACCCCCATCTGTCCAAATCACAGACTGGAAGAAGTTATCTGCAACATAGAGAACAAAGGATTAGTATCAGAAGACAAAAGAAACCTTACATACCAGTGAGAAAAGAGACTAGGAATTGAAAGTACCTCAACTGAATGGATAGTTCCTAGAAGAAGAAACCCACAGGGCTCACAGATCTGTGATAAAATGCTCAGTCTCACTGGGTATCGGCAAATGCAAACCAAAATGATGAGCTACCACTGCACACCCAGCAGAAGGGCTGGCGGAGACAGCAGGGAACGGGGGTTCTTACCCCCTGCGGATGGCGGACCGTCTTTCTGAGCCTTGAGGACAGCCTTCCCTATCTCCTAACTTTCCACATTGCTGCTGGGATGTCTTATACTATTCTTATTTCTGATTCTTTTATGTGTATTAATTAGGATGCCTTGGATAGCAAGGAACTATAGAGGAGGAAAAGCTCGTCCTCTGCTCTTCCAGGTTCTGTAGTTGGGATTTGTGAATTCACCTGACAAAGGACAGATTCACAGGAGAAGAGGCACACCATTTTTTTTTTTGCGTTGGAGTCTCACTCTGTTGCCCAGGTTGGAGTGCAGTGTCACGCTGCTCATGCCCACCGCAGCCTCAACCTACTGGGCTCAGGTGGTCCTTCCGCCTCAGCCTCCCAAGTAGCTGGAACTACAGATGCGTGCCACCACACCCGGCTAATTTTTGTGATTCATTATAGAGACGAGGTCTCACCAAGTTGCCCAGGTTAGTCTCAACCCCTGGGCTCAGGCAGTCTTCTTGCCTCGGCCTCCCAAAGAGCTGGGATGACAGGCTGAGCCACCGTGCCCGGCCCGCACAAAAATTTTATTTGATGTTCATTTTGACATGTACATAGACGCCTTCATGGAATAGAATCGGAGACCCAAGGAGGAGGCCAGACCCAGGGGCTTATATGCCATTTTAGTAAAGGGCGATATATTGTGGAGACTGGACAAAGGAAAGGTTTGTGCTTCCAGGGTGGCAAACTACATGGGGGAAATCAGTGGCTGATGAGGGTCATTTAACAAGGTCTGTCTGTGCGGACCCCTCTCAGTGCCGTTTCCAGTGGTAAAGGTTGTCCTTCCCTTCTTGATGCGAGCATGGGAGACATCTTCACAAAAGGAAACTCATGCCTTGCTTTCAAGGAGATAGGAGAGGGTAGAGAGCTTTTTCTGAGGGTGCTGGTTTTTGATTGCCTTCAGCTCAAAACAATCCTTATGCCAAGTGGCATAGCTCGGAGTGGTGTATCCTGATCTCCTTCCGAGCATAACATCTAAGAACAGCACAAGCACAATTATCGCCTCCTTCATGGGAGGTCTGAGAGTAGGCAGCCCCAAGGCTGGACTGGCACTGCACCGTGCTTGCCAGGGCCCAGGCTCCCTCCAGCTCTCTGCCCTTCCATCCTCAAGGTGTTGGTGATGCCGCGCTTAGTGGAGATAAGGTGGCTGCCCGGCTCCAAACATCACAGCCCGAGTCACAAAGAGAGGAGCAATAAAGCTATACCATTCTCAGCCAGGGGCAGTGGCTCACGCCTGTAATCCCAGCACTTTGGGAGACTGAGGCAAGAGGATTGCCTGAGGTCATGGGTTCAAGACCCGCCTGGGCAACTTGGTGAGACCGTGTCTCTGCAATAAATCAAAAAATAAGCTGGGTGTGGCGGCACACGCCTGTAGTTCCAGCTACTTGGAAGGCTGAGGTGGTAGGATTGCCCAGCAGGTTGAGGCTGCGGTGGCCATGAGTGTGCCACTGCACTCCAGCCTGGACAACATTGAGACGCCGACTCAAAACAAAACAAAACAAAACAAAACTCTACCATTCCCAGCAGGTGCCTCCCTGAATTTTCTTGATCAGGACTGTGCAGTGCCACACCAAATCCCATAGCTGGCCAGGGGGTCCCAGATGACCACGACTGGCCCCAGCTTGATTCCTCTCTTGGGAGGCCATGCCGTAGGCCTCCAAACCTGCGTTCTGCTAAGCCAGAAAAGGGAGATGGCTGTTGGCAGACAACGTGCAGTGTCAGTTGCTGTAGAGGACCTGTGTTTTTTCCTCTCAGGAAACTTGAGACTCTTTGTTCTTTCTGCATTTGGTTTGAAGTGGATAACTCTGAGCCTTATTTCCCTGAATACAGACTCGACTAGAACATCTAACTGAAGTGGAAGCATTCAGTGAAAAACCTTGAAATCCGTTAAAATAGATTCCTTTAAAAAATATTTGTATACAAAAAAAATTTGTATGCATTTAAGGGGCGGGCGCAAGTGCCGTCTTGTTACATGGACAAGTTGTACCGTGGTGAAGTCTGGGCTTTTAGTATATCCATCTCTCGCATAATGTACATTTGTCCTTTAAGTAATTTCTTATCAATCACCACCTCCCAGCACCCCCCTTCCGAGTCTCCAACGTCTATCATTCCACACTCTATGTCCATGTGTACACATTATTGGGGTGGTCATTTATAAGTGAGAACGTGCAACATTTGACACTCTAAGACAGACACTTTCATTTTTTATTTTTGAATCAGTCTCACTCTGTCTCCCAGGCTAAAGGGCAGTGGCACAATCACGGCTCACTGCAGCTTTGACCTCCTGGGCTCAGGCGATCCTTCTGCCTCAGTTCCCAGGTAGCTGGGACTACAGGTGTGCACCACCACATCTGGCTAATGCAAAAAAAATTTTTTTTGTAGAGATAAGGTCTGGCGATGTTGCCCGGGCTGGTCTCAAACTCCTGGGCTCAAGTAATCTTCCCGCCTTGGCCTTCAAAGTGTTGGGATTACAGGGATGAGCCATCGTGCCCAGCCTGAAACAGACACTTTTAAAAGAACAACCTTGAACTACACAGATATTTATAGATTAGAAACAATTCAGTAACAAGCTGATTAAAGCCACACTTTTTCTGTCTTGTAATCATAGAGGTGAGCTTCTGACTAAGTCTTTGTATTAAGAAGTGTAAGGGCTTTCTTGTAATATCAATAGTCTTGCATTGATAATCCCAAGGACTGTTTTCTTGTTCCCTTGAGACTAGAGTGTGTCTGACAAAACAGTCTGAGTTTTTAGACTATTAGGTCTAAACAAGCATGGGTTTGTTTACAAAAGTTATAAACCATATTCCTATTAAAGCCTAACTTTCTTGCCATCCTTGGTGACTCGTGATTTATTTACTTAGCTCTCATTAACTTCACAACTTTAAAATAACCGTACCGATTCTCTGAAATTTAGAAACATAGGTCAGGGTAAAGTCTTCTATGAAAAAGTATTTACAAATAAAATAGCATGTCTCTAACAGATTAACTTTAAAACACAATTCAGAAACTCAAGTGTTATGGTATTTGAAGTTTCATAATGATGTGCTTTGGTATGTGTCTTTTTGTTTTTTTTTCCTTGAGTTGGAGTCTCACTCTGTCGCCCAGACTGGAGTGCAGTGGCCGCTCTGGGCCACCGCAGCCTCGACCCGCTGGGCTCCGGCGATCCTTCCGCCTCAGCCTTCCAAGGAGCTGGAACTACAGGTGCGCGCTACCACGCCCGGTTCATTTTTGATTTATTGTGGAGATGAGGTCTCGCCCAGTTGCCCAGGCGGGTCTCGAACCCGAGGGCTCGGGCAATCCACTCACCTCAGCCTCCCAAGGCGCGGGATTACAGGCTGAGCCACGGAGCCCGGCTGGTATGTGTCTTTTAAACTTTTTCTTTGAGTCAGGGTAGCACTCTGTTGCCCAGGCTAGAGTGCAGTGGCACGGTCATGGCTCACAGCATCCTTGACCTCCTAGGTACAGGCCATCCTTCTGCCTTAGCCTTCCAGGTAGCTGGGACCACAGGTGTGTACCATCACACCTGGCTAATTTAAGTTTTTTTTGTGTGTGGAGACAAGGTCTTGCTACGTTGCCTAGGCTGATCTCAAACGCTGGGGCTCAAGCAGTCCTCCCACCTCAACCTGCCAAAGTGCTGGGATTATAGGTGTGCGCCACCATGTGCAGCCTCTTTTAGGCTTACTTTCTGAGGTATCCAACAGGCTGTTTAAATATGGAAATTCATGTCCCTGGCTCTGGGAAATGTCCATGAAATTTTTGAGGATTGTATGGGTTATGTATCCATTTATCCCTTTATCATTCTAGAAGGCCCAACATCTAACCAGTATTTTGGTTAGTTAAGCTGGTGATATTTTAGGCAAACATTTTCTTTTAAAGATGTGGGCTCCAATTCAGGGTTAGGTACATAAGTGGTCATTGTACAGGTAAAGTGTGGGCACCCTTATTGATGTTATGTTCCCTCTCCCCCAGCAGTGTCCTACCCTGCCGACAGGCCCCCTTTTTTTGAGTCGGCGTCTCACTCTGTCACCCAGGCTGGAGTGCGGTGGCATGCTCATGGCCACCGCTGCCTTGACCTGGTGGGCTCCGGTGATCCTTCTGCCTCCGCCTTCCAAGGAGCTGGAACTAAGGTGTGTGCCGCCACGCCTGGTTAATTTTTGATTTATTGTAGAGACGAGGTCTCACCAAGTTGCCCAGGCTGGTCTTGAACCCCTGAGCTCAGGCAATCCTCTCCCCTCCACTTCCCAAAGTCCTGGGATGACCGGCATGAGCTACCATGCCCGGCTCAATTCCTTTCTTATAGTACTATAATAACATCCAGGGTCCACTTATGAGTGAGTACATGTGGTACTCAGAAGTAAACATTTCTGGCTGGGCTTGGTGGCTCAGCCTGTAATCCCAGCACTTTGGGAGGCCGAGGTGAGTGAACTGCCTGAGCCTGAGGGTTCGAGATCCGTCTGGGCAACTTGGCGTGACCTCGTCTCTACAATAAATCACAAAAATGAGCTGGGCTGGGCTCGGTAGCTCAGCCTGTAATCCCGCACCTTTGGGAGGCTGAGGTGAGTGGATTGCCTGAGCCCGCGGGTTCGAGACCCGCCTGGGCAGCGAGACCTCATCTCTACAATAAATCAAAAAATCAGCCGGGCGTGGTAGCGCATGCCTGTAATTCCGGCTACCTGGAAGGCTGAGGCGGAAGGATCGCCGGAGCCCAGCAGGTCGAGGCTGCGGTGGCCGGAAGCGGACACTGCACTCCTGTCTGGGCGACAGAGTGAGACTCCAACTCAAAAAAAAAAAAAAAAAAAAAAGAAGCAAATATTTTCTTTTTCTTCCTTCTATCCCCAGTTCATTTGATATTGTTCCACCTAGAATGAGTCTGTAATTTTGTTCTATTTTCTCTTCTACTTTGCCTCTCTCTACCCCTCTTATCCTGATATTTCCTTAATTTTATCTTCTACCCTAACTTACAGAAATTTGTAAAATTAATAATAATTTAGGCTGTTTCTGCAAGCCTCTGCCCTCCCTTTTTTTAATTTAATTTTTGATGCTTGTTCACAAATCAGAAATGCAGAATGTTCTATTTCTGTTGATATGCAACCATGGATAAGGGGGTGTGTGACTCATTTGCCACCTGGTCATCTTTGTTTTGCTTGTTCCTGTGTTACTCTCCCTCCTGTGCTGGTCATCTTTATCCATCTGTTCATGTTTAAGAGGAAGGTGGGCCAGAGACACCATCCACACACTCCCTTCAGGCAGGCCTCCTGAGGAATGGGCTTCCATGGCGGGTCCTCACAGGCTTCTTGGGCACCTGTCCAGCCCTGTGCTGTCTGTGTGGAGCACTGAACTTGAACTGCCCAAGGGGGCCTGTTGTGCAGAGACCAGGAGGGCAACGATGCCCAGCAGGGACCCCCCGGGGGCCTCTACAATGGAGGTGAGCAGCATCCCTGGGGACTGGTCATTGCCGGAGGCAAGCAGGTTTATGGGGAATTGTGAGTCTTAGAGGTAAGCAGTGCCTATGGGAACCGGTCAGAGCTGGAGGTGACCTGCTGGACTCTGGCGTTCCTTCCACCTCAGGCTTCCAAGTAGCTGGAACTACAGGCACGCTTCGCCATGCCCAGCTCGTCTTTGTGATTTATTGTAGAGACGAGGTCTCGCCAAGTTGCCCAGGCGGGTCTCGAACCCGCGGGCTCAGGCAATCCACTCGCCTCGGCCTCCCAAAGTGCTGGGATGACAGGCTGAGCCACTGAGCCCGGCTGGAAAATGTTTACTTCTGAGGGCCACATGTGTCAGGGGTGAAGGCTGTGGTCGGCTGCCTGGTGTCTTTATCCCCAGAGCAGGGCTGAATCAACTTTCCTCCTGCCGGGCGGTGGACAGAACGTCCTCAGGGCTGCACAGCCGTCTTCTCACCAGGCAGTGGGCGGAGGTCTCCAGGGTCGGCCCAGTAGTAGTCATGGCAGGGCCTTTCCCCTCTTCCACTCCCTGGAGAGACTCTGGGGTCTCCCTTCCCTTCTCCCCATGGGCTTTCCTGGATCCCCTCCTCGAACACTGCCTCACTCCAATCCTGGTCCCAGGGCAGCTCCCAGGGGGTCTCGACTTTAGCTGGACTCACCTCAGAGGGCCGGGGATCCTTCTGCTGGGCTGTCGGCTGGAACTGACTCCAATCGTCATCCTGCTCTTGTTGGACGGCCCGTGGGTACTGCGGGGTAGAGTGCATCACTCCGTTTCACAGGTGGGGAAACTGAGGCTCCACAATTCGCCGGAGGTCACTGTGATTTGCAATATGACCCAGGAGCTGTTAGAACCTTTCCAAAATTCTTCCTGAAAATCTGATCTTTCCGTCCAAGCCCTGGGTACTTCATGTGTAAAAGTCTGTTCTGCCTGGAAGGAAGTCAGATGAAAAGCGATTCAAAAATAACCTCAGAATATTAGCTGACAAGGTGAAGCTCTCAAGACTATAAACACTTATTGTCTAAAAAGTAATCAAGAGATTACTGTTTGTTTAAGAGTAAATTTTTATAAACAACAAAGTGTTTTATTCTTTTGTGTCTCAAAAGAGAAAAACAAACACCATCATTCGAAGGGGAAAAAGGGTACATTTAAAAGCAGAAGGGAGGGGACGGACACAGGATATCTTACAGCTTAGCGGAGCAAAAGAAATTCACAGTGGGTTAGAAGTCACGGAAGATTCAAGAGCCTTTCGAAATTACCATCTTTCCAGGCTTTTATCTTCCTGGGCTATTTCTGGCCCATCTGCATTGTTGGGTGGTAAAAAGCCCCGTACAGTAAATGGGGTGAATAGAAGTCGCGAGCCGGGTTGTGCCCTGGCTGTAGGGTCAGAGGCAAGTTCATTAGCTTCTCGGTCTCTGTTTCCTCGCCTACACCTGGATTTTGCGGAGTTTAAAAGGAGATTCAATCTATTAGAGCGCGTGGAGATATAATACTGCAGACGCAAATATCCTATGACGGGTGTCTTTGGTAATTTTAAGGTAGGTCTTGGGGAGAAGAGTTAAGGGGCTCCCCTTGGGTCCTTCGGAAGGACCCTTATCATCGCGTGCGCACAAGAACCTGCATTCCGGATCTCCAGAGCTGACCTCAATTCCCTCTTAGTGCAGAATCTCTTCCCAAAACATTTTCGTACAAAGCTCTTGACAAGTATGAAAGTCCATCAAAATATCCCATTCATCTTTGAAACATAAACGGAGTTGGAATTTTGTTTCTGTGAAATTGACAAATGACTGTGTGACATTATTTTTGAAACAATATAAAAGGAGTACAGACAGTTAGTAAACTGTTTAGATGTGAAAGTGATGTTTCTTTTTAACCGGACTTTGATGCTGAGTATCAGACATTCTAGAAATCAGAAAACAGTATATATCAGCTGTTGAAAACTGGGGTTGAACCCAATTTTGTATCTTCTTGTTTGACTTCAGTTAGGGAGGGAGTGGAAAAGAGGGTTTTATTTTGAACTCTTGACCACTGGAAATGTTGGTAGCCACAAATCTCCCTCATCTTTTCCCAGAGCACCTGCCTATATTTAATGATAGGTTATTTGGGAGTACTTTCCCACCCATTAAACAAACATTCATTGAATAATCTATTTAGTGTCACTTATGCTTCTGAGGAAAAAAAAAATACTAAAAAAAGATACAGGTTTAATTTATCTGTAGCATGAAGACCATTGTAAATAAAACAAAAAAGGTAACATTCTACATATAAAAATGAAGCACTGAAACAACAAAGTCAACGATGAATATGAAATTTCTTTCTAAATATTTAGAGCCTATATTAACTTCACAAATTATCTCAGGATATAAGGTCTGCCCGCAGTAACGGTTTCATAGAGGAGTGGATACCAGCACCCCCCAACCTGATTAAAAGTAATCAAGTCCAGATGCTGTTGCCAAAAAAGGGGTCTGCTCCCTTCACCACTGTGACCTGGATCATATTTCAAAGGTGTCAAATCAAAGCTGTCCCACCAAAGCCTGATTTCTTAATGAATTCCTTATGTATTTCATCTTTTAAATACAAAAAGTGGAGTATCCATTGGGGAGGAGAATTCAGACTTAAGAAAACAGAATCTGGTGGGTGTGACCCTTTGTGAGGCACACCCCCACAACTCGTCTCTCGCTGTAGAATTATTTGTTGCTTAATTAAGATGCTTTTATTTAAAAAGACACATCTGAGAGTCATCATGCTATTTACAAAGAAAAAGGAGTGTGAGCTGAACAAAATCTAGCAGAAATCTTGACAATTAAGTCTTTAAAAAAGTGACATTCTGTCATGTTAATCTGGCACGATTCAGGGTAAAATCTGAAAAAATGTCATTTCTACATGTTAGGTACTAGCATCTTTTCAGAAGAGAGATTCAAGTTAAGTACCTTCTAGTACTAACTTATCATGCTAAGTGTGTCTGGATACTGAATCACAGATGTTCTTTTTGGAGAAAAGAAAAATTATCTCTAAGGTGATCATACAGACAGATTGTCCACTCATCCAACCGACTGACAGATGGACCAATAGCTCAATGGACGAAAGAACAGATGGGTGGATGAAAGGCTGGAGAGATAGATGGACTGATGAATGGATGGATGGAGAGGTAGAAAAATGGATGGACGGGTGGATGGATGAGTGGGTGGATAAACGGAGAGATGCAGAGGTGGATGAATGCATGAATGGATGGGTGGGCGAATGAACAGATGGGTGTGGATGGATGAAGAGAGAGATGGATGGTGGACAGATGGATAGCGAGGTGAATGGATAGATGGAGAGGCGAGCGGACGGAGGAATGAATGAATGGATAGATGAGAGATGGATGGATGAATGTTTGAACGGGTATAAGTAGATAGCAGTGTCATTGGCTTTTGGAAAATAGCAGCAGCCTCCTAGCTTTCGAAAGATGCAGCCTTAAAGCCCCAAGAGATACTTGTTCAAGAATTCAGAGAAAAAGGTCTCTGTCTGGCAAATGCCTTCAGTACACTGCAATTGAAGTATAAAGAATCTGTTCATTCATTTATCCAGCAAATAATAACGGGGAGTCCTCTCTGTACCAAGGCCCAGAAGTGACTCCTGCCACAGAGAGTTTCGGCACTTCATTCTCCTTTCCACGTTAAAATCTTAAATGTTACTTCCAGTTCAAGAACAGGAAAGCACAAACTCTTACCGTTCCCTCTGAAAATAACTAAATAGCCTGGAAATAATTCAACGGACAATAATAAAATAATTCTGAGTGCTTGAAAGAAGAAGGCAGACGAGTTAGCGGCCTTCGGACTTCAGGGACAGCAATGTGGTGAGTTCCCTGGGTTTTCCTGTTATCTCCATGCGACCCAGACTGGGTGCCAGGAAGGTCTGAAACCTCCAACAGGTGTGGACAATCAAACAGACAGACCGGAAAAGCCTGGCTAAAGAATCAGGAGAGGGGAAGCCCGGGGGAGACTGAATGGGGAGCTCTAACCCCTGTTTCCCAACAGGTTACAGAGGGGGTCTGGTTTTCCTTCCAAACCCAGCAGAGCGGACCCGATCCTCGCTCTCGGCCTGGGTAATTGGTGGGTGGGCTGACCCATCCACAGGGGCCTCGTCGGGAAAGCCTGGCGTCTCCTTACCCTGGATCCAGGCGCTCAAGAACACACAGGCCCTTGACTTGGGCGCCCACGTGGCCCAGGAGAGCAACTCCCACTCCTTCAGGCAGCGCTGGCAGGAGTTGAGAAACCCAGACAAGCCAGGAGGAGAAGGAGGCGGTGATACTTACACTTAGCAGGTTGCTTGCAAATTAGAAATATAATTTTCAAGACGATGCCAACATGTTATTCACAAAATAGAAGGAGTTAGGTAAGAATAAGTGTTTATTTGAGAAATAAAACACAGATATAATAAAGCAAATCTTATATAGCAACTAAATATATCCCATTTACTCAACAAAATATATATATATTCTTTTTTGAGCTGGAGTCTCACTCTGTCGCCCAGACTGGAGTGCAGTGGCTGCTCCTGGCCACCGCAACCTCAACCTGCTAGGCTCTGACGATCCTTCCGCCTCAGCCTTCCAAGTAGCTGGAACTACAGACGCGTACTGCCACGCCCAGCTAATTTTTTGATTTATTGTAGAGATGAGGTCTCGCCAAGTTGCCCAGGTGGGTCTCAAACCTACAGGCTCAGCAATCCACTCACCTCAGCCTTCCAAGGCGCGGGCTTACAGGCTGAGCCACCGAGCCCAGCTTCCACAAAATATTTTTAGCAAGTTACAAGAATATAAAAATACATTAATCGGAACAGAATGAGAGTGAAATAGATGTAAAAATACAAAAATGAAGAGCACATAATAGAAATGAATACATCTTTAATCTATAAAGGATTTTATAACTTCTAGAGCATGTTTTTTCTAATGCGGATTTCCATTTTTGTTCTAAAAATAAAACAAGTATATTATTTAATTTCCAAGTAACAACAGAAAGTTATAAAGAAGCTAGCATCTCCCAACATCCCACCATCCAGATGTATCTACATTAGCTGAACATCATTCGGACATATTCCTTTGGGAATCTATGTCTCACACAGACCACACACACACACACACACACACACACACACACACACACACACACACACACACATTCAACACACAGAATGAGCATTATGAAACGTAATCTTGCTAAGAAAGCAGTGTCACTTCTTGGTGGACAGTAGCACAGACATGGGACCCAAACTTCTGGACTCCATTCAGAGTCTGCCGTGAGAGTCACCCCACCTCTCTGTGCTTCAGTGTCCTTACCCATAAGATGTGGGTGTCAACAGCACCCACCTCACAAGGCTTTCAGGAAGACTACATGAGCTGACACATTAGAGTGCATAGCACGGCATCTGGCACATGGTGGTTCCTTCAGCCTTCCGGTCTGATTTCCGCTCTGATTTCTGGCAGCCAAGAAGCAACAGGAAGAGCAGGAAGGGAGACTATCCCGGGTCCGGGCTCTGTGTGTTCTGGACGCTGTGTCTGATGTTCCAAGCAGAGGCTCCTCCATCGTGTAGAGAGGCGTTCTCCCCCCGAGGCCTGCGGGGATCCTGAGAGTGGAACGTCTCCTGCCTTCTCCAGGGCCTTCCCTGGGTGGCTGGATGTGTGCGGTGGACGGTGGATAGAACGCTTTCATTTCTCTGCTGGCTTTTATCTGTGTCTCCACCCCTCTTCGTTTCATGAGACATGGCACTCCAGGCAGTGTATTTCCCTAACTGCCGGCCCATCACACCTGGGGCTGCGTCAGGTGCTAGGATCACCTGGGCGGTAGGTGGGCAGGTGCGATTGTTTCTGCATTACCAGTGGTCACAGAGGTGAGGCCCGTTGCTCAAGGTCACACAGCTGCTATCAGGAAGAGCCGAACTCTTGGGAATCTACCTGGAGCTCTCTGCCCTCGCTGCAGGCATCCATCATGATGTAAATGTTTCCTGAGCATCTGCTTGGGACAGGTACACACAGCACAGGAAGCCCCCTGAGGAACCTAGCTTATCAGGTCTGGGAAGCACAGCTCCTTGGAGCATTTTGATCTCACTGGGTGGTTTGTAACTGATTGTATCAACGTCTGTGAACCCATGGGAGGCAGGAACGGTAGCAGACACAGGCAGGCTGATTTTAACACACGACAAGCAGATTCTAGAGTTCTTCTGGAAGAGACAAAGTATGAATGCATGTAAAGATGGCTGAGAATCTTTTGAAAAAGAGAATGGTAAGAGATGTTTCACTAGGTACAAAACCATTGAAATCTACGATAACTGGGAAGTTTTGGCATTTATTGGCCAAGAGGCAGACAAGCAGCTCACCAAGCACTTGTGACTACATGGGGAGCACCTGAAATCACTGCGGGACAGGATGACTTTATTATTCCGGGCCAGGGACAATGACCTAAGCAAGGCAAAACTTCCGGAGACTGGCAGATCTGACAAGACAAAGACTTGAAACAGTTGGGAAGAGACAACAAACTCTGTAACAGAAGGGAAGGGTATTTGGCAAATAGATAACAAAGTATTTGTTGGTATCCATCACAGGCTGTGCAAGCCCTTTGACTCAGGGATTCAGTTCCAGGAATCCACATCCCAGAAACTCCTGTAGCTTTACATCAAGTTGCACGCTCAAGGATGTTGACTTCAGCAGTTTGTAATGGGAAAGAAAAGAAGAAGGAGAAGGAAAAGAAGACGTAAATGCCTAGGAAAAGAAAATGGCTCATTTGTACATTTGAAAATGGCTCAGGCCAGGCGAGGTGGCTCATGCCTAGAATCCCAGCACTTTGGAGGCCAAGGAGAGGGGACTGTGTGAGCTCATGGGTTCGAGACCAACCTGGGCAACTTGATGAGACCTCGTCTCTACAATAAACACAAAAATTAGCCAGGCGTGGTGGCGCGTGCCTGTAGTTCCAGCGACTCGGAAGCCTGAGGCATAAGGATCACCCGAGCCAGCAGGTTGACGTTGGGGTGGTTGTGAGCGCGCCACTGCCCTCCAGCCTGGTTGACAGAGTGAGACTCCGACTCAAAGAAAGAAAAGGAAGAAAAGAAAATGGTCCAAACGTACATTCGAACTGCAGAGTACTCTGCAATAATGAGAAGGGATGAGGTCATGAAGTCATGGCATGGAAATGCCTCTCCGTGAAGCCAGAACTGGGAGGATGCTCTGTGTGTGTTTTTCAGGAACTATTAGACTGCGGGTGTACGTGTGAATGTTTAGAAACCGGGCTCGGAGGGTAGCCAGCAAACCGTGAGCAGAGTCTGCCTCTGCGGCGGGGGGGAGCCAGGCAAAAAGAAGATCTTCAAGCTTTTCTCCTCACGCTTCCTCATGGTCTGGATGTTTAACACAAACGAACATCACTTGTGCAAATTTTAAAAACGTAAACAGCAGAGAAGCCAGGCTTCTTGTCTCTAGGGACCACAAACGAGGAACTTGCACGCCCACGTGAAGTCAGCGTTGGAGGAGTTACACAGCCGGAGCCAGGAGAGCCGCACAGGCACCAGGGGACGAGAAACAGACATGGAGGGACAAGAGACAAAGCACGATTCCCGGCCTGGTTTGCTCAGCACCAGGCCGAGACTGGAGGCAGCCGGCCCAGGGCACAACGTGGCTTAGGGTCGCTTGAACAGAAGACATCGAGAGTCACGAGACGGTTTCTCCCCTGAAGCTCTTGAGGCTGTGGCCACGGGAGGCTGAGATGCTCCTTAAACTGACTGTCGGGTCCGGTGCCAACTCACCTACCCCTTGGAAGGATTCACGAAACCTCAGACAGGAATGGGACAGGGCGCTCTCCTGGGGGCCCAGGCCCTCCACGTGGAGGGCGGCCTCACACTCACTTCATCTACTGCGAGCCTGTGGGCAGAGAAAGGGTTAAGAGCAACAGGAATCTCTGGGACCTGGAAGAGGCCTCCGACACACACCAACTTCATCTCTTACCCACTCAGGGCGTGGCGTCCCTTTATCCTCTTCCCTTTTCGGTGTTCGTGCTGGGTGCGGTTAGGAATCTGAGCAGAGCCCTCTGTTCCTTGTTACCTTCCTTCGGTGGAGCCAGTCAGGTGTGTGTCACCCTCTGTATGGGCGATGCCGGGCTGGATGTGGGACTCTGCCGGGATATCTGGACTTCTTGGAACTTTCTGGGAAGCTGGTTCTAAGCCAGGTGTATGAGTGAAAGGGGGCCGCGATACTGTTTTCCCAGGAAGCCTTCGGTATTTGGAGTGGATTTTGTAATCGGTTGCAGAAAGAATCACAGACCTGGATTTCGTTTCACTTACAAGTTCCTACTAGAGGGGCTCCCTCCTGCCTCCAGTAGGACGTAAGAGACACACGGTGTTTTTCTAACCAGCTGGCCATTGTCATGCTGTTATCATCCATAATAATCATTGACACAGACTTAGTCATTCCTGCGTGTCAGGCAGGTTTAAGTATTTGCATGATCGCCTCACCTGATTCTCACAGAGTCCCACGGGCTTGGGTGCGGCCACTTCTCCTTTTGCAGATGGGAAAACGGAGGCGCAGGAAGTTTAAGCAACTGTCCAGGCTCAGGCTGATGGTGAGACCGGGCGCCGGGGTCCCGGCCTGCGCTGGAGCTCCCCCGCTGCATAGCCCGTTCTGGCCTCCTGGGGCATCCAGCGTCTGCGGAGGTAAACCCAGTGACCCGTGGGAACGATGGGTATCTCCGGAGGACACGCAACGGGAAACACAGCTGGGAAGAAACCTCTTTGAAGTCGTGAAGCAGGGGAGGGATGGCGTTGGGTTTTGGCGGACAGAGACACTTCGGACAAGTAGCAAGAGTCTGGAACCCACTGTGCCAAGCATTCTGGTTTAGGCAGTTTCATTAAAATAGAACCTTGGCTGGAGTGAGCACAGCCAAAGGGCGTCTGCACCTCCTTGGGGTAGAGGTGGGCGATTTCTCAGTGGCTGAGGGCTGGCTGGAGCCACGTACAGTTTCCCACATTGGTCTGGGGAGAACTATCAGAAAGAGAGGAATCGAGATGGCTCCCGTCCTCCAGCCCAGACCCTGTTCCTGGGTGAGGACTGGCCTCGCGAGGGCGAGGGCTGCAGCCCCGGACTCCTGCCTACCGAGTCACCAGCGGGCAGCAGACTCTGGCCTAGAGCTTTCTGTTTTCAAAGTACCCTTGTGCTGCCTCCTTGTTCTCGGCTGGGCATGCTGTTCCCACACAGAGACACGCCACTGCCCCCAGGTCACAGTCTTCTTTCTAGATGCTGATTGTGGGCAACCCAGATAAGAAAGTCTTTGCTATCACTGCCACAAGTTGATTTGTTGATACCCCTGCACACTGTCCAAGGTTCGTGCTTGTTCTCAATCCAACAGTCTTTAGTCTATACAGAGCTGTGCGCCCATCACCCCCAGCCAGGTCTAGAACCCCTCCAGCACCCTACAAAGACCCCTCCTGCTGACTTTTAGTCAATCCCATTCTCACCCCAGCCATGGGCAACCATTATTCCATCTTCTGTCGCTGTCAATTTTCTTCTTCTGGACTTCAAATATGTAGAGAATCATATACTATGTGGTCTAGTCCATTCAGTTTCCTTTAGTTAGAATGTTCTCAGATTCATGTTGTATCATTTGTCAATAGTTCGCGTCTTTTTATTGCTGGGATGTATTCTGTTGTATGGATATACCACGTTTTGTTTATTACTTCAAAAGCTGGTAGGCATTTGGACTGACCCCAATTTCTGGCCATTATGAATAATGCTGCTGTAAACATTTGTGCACAGACTTTGCATGAACATGATTTTATTTCTCTTGGGAGTGGGATTGCTGAGCCATATTGTCTTAGTCTGTTTGGACTGCTAAAACAAACACCACAGATCGGGTGGCTTGTAAACAAGGAGGTGTTTATTTCTTATCGTTCTGAAGATTGGGAAGTCCAAGATCTAAGTGCCAGCAGGCTTGGTGTCTGCTGAGGGCCCGCCTTCTCAAAGACGGCGCCTTTTCGCTCTGTCATTATGTGCGGGAAGGGGCCACCAAGCTCCCTGTGGCTCATTTTCCAAGGGCACTAATCTCATTCACGGGGGCTCCATCCTCAGGACCTATCGTCACCCGAAGGCTTTATCATTTAACGTCATCGTACCGGGGAATAGGTTTCCACGCACACATTTCAAGGGGACACAAACATTCAGACTATAGCACATGGTAAATTTGTGTTCACTTTTTCAAGCAACTACCAAATTATTGTCCAAAGTAATCAGACCCTTTTACATTTCCACCAGCCATGTATGAGGTTTCCAGTTTGTCCACAGCTTGCCAACACTTGGTCTTAGCTATTTATCTCAGTATTCTAGTGGGTGTATAGTGATATTTCTTCATTATTTTAGTTTGCATTTTTCTGATGACAAGCATTTACTCTCCCGTGTGCTTATTAATTTGTATGGCTCTCCTGTTGAAATGCCAGGTCTTTCACCCATCTGTAAATTGGGTTTCTTTATTTCTCACTATTAAGTTGCAAGTGTTCTTTAGATATCTGGAGACACATCATTTTTCAGATATACAGTTTATAAATATATTCTCATGGCCTATGGCTTGTTTTCTTTTCCTTCATGTCGTCTTTTGACGAGTAGACATTTTTAATTTTTTTGGAAAGCAGGATTTATTGAGAGGACAGAAAAGCTCCCACAGTGGGATGGGACCCAAAGAGGTTGCCCATTTTTAACTTTAGTAAATCCAATTTATCAAATTTTTTCTTTTCTATCTCATGCTTTTGGTGTTATATACAAGCATTTTATTTATTTATTTATTTATTTTTTGGCCAAACTCAAGATTTGAAAGATTCTCTCTTATGTTTTCTCCTAGAAGTTTTACGGCTTTAGCTCTTGCATCGAGGCCTTTGGTCAATTTTCAGTTCACCTTTACATGGTGCGTGACGTAGGGCTTAGTGTTTGTTGTTTGCCTTTGCAAGTGGATTCTGTGTTGGTGTCCTATGACTTCTATAGCAAATTAGCACACACTGGTGGCTTACAACAATAGACCGGGACACTCTTGGGGTTCTGGAGGCCCAGTCTGAAGTCAAGGCTACCTCCCTCCGGAGACCCCAGGAGAGAATCAGTTGCTCGCCTTGCCCACCTCCCGGGGGCTGGGGCATTCCTCGGCTTGGAGCTGCCCCCTCTGGTCTCTGTCTTCCGCAGCCTTGTCCTCTGAGGGATCCCCTGTGTGTCATCTCCTTCTGCCTCCATCTCACAGGGACACTCGTGAGGGCATTGAGGGCCTGCCAGTATCACTCAGGCTCAGCTCATCGCAAAGTCCTTATCCCTTTTTCCAGAGAAGGTGATATGTACAGATTCCAGGGATTAGTACTTCGTTCTTTGGGTGGCCGTTTTCTAACGTACTCTAAGATCCAGTTTTCCCATCAACATTAGTTAAAAAGAAGATTTTTCCTTATTGACTATCTTGGTACTTGAAAATCAATTGGCCATAAATATGAGAGTTTCTTTATTTCTGGACTCTCAATTCTGTTCCATTGACGTATCCTTGGATCAGTAGTAATACATTTTCTTGCTAATGCAGTATTATGTAAGTTTTGAAATCAGGTAATATAATGCAAATCCTCCAACTTTGTTCTTTTTAAGAACAAAGTTTGTTTTGGCTACTGTAGGGCCTTTGTATTTTCACATACATTTTAGAATCACTGTATCAACTTCTGTGTAAAAATTTGCACAGAATTTTGATAGGGGCTGTATTGAATCTATGAATTAATTTGGGGTAACTTCCAGCTCATAGAATCGCTCTCCATTTACTGAAATCTTTAATTCTTATAGCAATGTCTTGTAGCTTTCAGTGTAAAAGTCTTATAAATTTTTGTTAAATGTAATTCTTATTATTTTATTTATTTTTGATATTATTATAAATGGAGTTTCTTTAAATGTGACTTCAGATATTTTTGTTGCTAATATATATAGGAAAAAACTCATGTTTTGTATTGAGCGTGTATCCCCTTGTATCCCATCTTGCTAAACACATTCATTAATTCTTGCAGTTAGTACAGTTCTTAGGATTTTCTATATATAGTATTGTCATCTGCAAATAACAGTATTTTTTTGTACTTTTTCCTTTCCAATCTGGATGCTTCTAATTTTCTTTTTTAACCTTATTGTATAGGCTAGATTCTCCAATACAATTTTGAAAAGAAGTTAAGGATATTTGTGCCTGTGTTCCTGAGAGAAATTTGAATGTAGTTTTCTTGTAATTTGTCTGAGTTTGGAATCAGGGTAATAATAACCTTATAGACTAAATTGGGAGATATACTCATTGCCTCTATTTTCCTTTAGTACTTACATCACCAGCTTTAGACAGAAACCTCTATTTTTCTGAAAGCAATTTGTGAATAATCGGTATTTCCTTTTACTTAAAGATCTGATAGAATTCACTAGTGTCTACCTGTATCTGGACATTTTTGTGAAAAGATTCTAAATTGCTAATTCGATTTATTTAGTTGCTGTAGGTCTATTCTGACTTATTTATTCTAGATTTTGTTTTGATAATGTGTGTCTTTCTTGGAATATGTTCATGTCATATAAGTTGTCTAATTCCTGTAGGATTGGTTGTCATTTTGCATCTTTACCTTCTGATTTTGGTAATTTGTGTCTTCTTTACTATTTTCGTGGCCAGTTTAGTCAAGGATTTGTCAGTTTTGCTGTTCTTTTGGGTTCATTTATTTTCTCTATTTTTATTTTATTGAAAGCAGGATTTATTGAGTGGATAGAAAAGCTCCCAGAGCAGAAGGGGACCCGAGGGGGTTGCCCTTCCCTATTTTAAAAAATTTCCTCTCTAATCTTTAGCAGTGTATGTTATTGATTTGAAATCTTTCTTTTCTTCTTTTCTTTCTTTTTTTTTTTTTTTTGAGTCGGAGTCTCATTCTGTCTTCCAGGCTGGAGTGCATTGTACTCTCATGGCCATTGCAGCCTCGACTTGCTGGGCTCAGGCGATCCTTCCGCTTCAGCCTTCTAACAGCTGGAACTACAGGTGTGTGCCACCATGCCTGGCTAATTTTTTGTAGAAATGAGGTCTTACCGTGTTGCTCAGGCTGGCCTCGAACCCATGGGCTCAGGCAATTCTCTCGCCTCTGTCTCCCAAAGTGTTGGGATTACAGGTGTGAGCCACCATGCCCGGCTTCTTCTTTTCTGATACAGGCATTTAAACCACTTAAGCCACTTAACCACTGCTCTCTCTGTCTCACATACATTCCGGTATGTTGGCTTTCGGCATATTCCTGATGGCAGGAGTCATGGCAGGACAAGAGTCCAGAAAGTTTCTGCCACTCTTTTTTTTTTTTATGGAGTATTTATTGTGAGGACTGAAGAGCTCCCAGAGTGGAAGGGGACCCGAGGGGGCTGCCCTTCTTCCACTCTTGGACTGAGTGTTGGCTGAAAGGAGTGTAACAAAAACTGTAACCAAAGGAGACATTTTGTTTCTGGAAAAATCTCAAGGAAAAGTATTGCAAGCAACAGTAGTAGCTGTTAGGTTGGTCTCTAAGGGAAAGCTGGAAAGATTCAGCTAGTTAGTGTGCGAGAATACAGAGATGCTACGTGGGGATTATTTCTTATTTAGAGATGGCAACATTCTTGGGAATTACGTAGACGAAAATGAATCATTGTTGAAATGGCGTCTACACGCAGTCGCCCATTCCACTGAAGTTCTAAAATCTTTCATCATGTAATTCCCATGTCTTCTGTAATAAACAAATGAGCTCTAAATCTTTTAAAGCATATTGTATTTAATTCATTCAGCTCATAACATTTAAAAAACTTCCTCTGTGTACTTCTTTGGTCCTTGGTGTATGTACTTAGGCATATGCTGGTTAATGATTAGATATTTGAGTTTTCCAGTTTCCTTCCCCTTTGTGGGTCTCTGCTTTAGTCAAATTGTGGCCAGGAAAGATATTTATAATTTTGATTTTTTAGAATTTATTAAGAGTTGTTTTATGGTTCAGGATGTGGCCCATCCTGGAGAATGTTTCCTGAGCACTTGAAAATACTATGCATTCTGGATTATGTGTGAAGTGTTGTATACATGTAAATTTGTTCAAGTTGGATGATCGAGTCGTTCAGGTGTTTTATATCCTTTCTAATTTTCTTTCTGGCGGTTCTATTAGTTTTTTAGCATGCTCACACCAAACGTTATTGTTAAACTACTCCTTTCCTTTATGCCAGTCTTGCTTTACATATTTCAGGACTCTGTCTTGTCTTATTTCTTGTCTCTATTCTTGTCTTAAAGTGTTTTTTTTTTTGTTTTTTTTTGAGTTGGAGTCTCACTCTGTCGCCCAGACTGGAGGGCAGTGGCCGCTCCCGGCCACCACAGCCTCGACTCGCTGGGCTCCGGCGATCCTTCCGCCTCAGCCTTCCGAGTAGCCGGAACTACAGGCGCGCGCTACCACACCCGGCTAATTTTTTGATTTGTTGTAGAGATGAGGTCTCGCTGCCCAAGCGGGTCTCGAACCCGCGGGCTCAGGCAATCCACTCACTTCAGCCTCCCAAAGGCGCGGGATTACAGGCTGAGCCACCGAGCCCGGCCAAAGTGTTTTTCTAATATTAATACAGGCCACTTTAGTTTTCTTATGGCTACTGTGTGCATGGTTTATCATTGTTTTGCTTCTTTATTTATGTGTACCTTGAATCTAAACTGTGTCTCTTGTCGACATCATAGTTAGGTCTTTTTGTTTGTTTGTTTTTAAGTTGTAGTCTCACTCTGTTGCCCAGGCTGGAGTGCAGTGGCATGCTCACAGCTACCACAGCCTTGACCTGCTGGGTTCAGGTGCTCCTTCCACCTCAGCCTTCTAAGTAGCTGGACCACAGGCATGTGCCACCATTTCCAGTTAAGTTTTTGATTCATCGCAGAGATGAAGTCTCGCCAATTTGGCCAGGCGGGTCTCAAACCCCTGGGCTCAGGCATTTCTCTTGCCTCAGCCTCCCAAAGTGCTGGGATCACAGGCATGAGTCACTATGCCTGGCCATAGTTAGGTCTTCAAAAACATTTTTTGTATTCAGTCCCTCAGTTTTGGTGCTTTGAATGAAGTGTTTAATCCATTCCCATTTTAATAGGATTATAAATATGGCTGGGTTTTGCTATTTATTTTCTATTTGCTTTGTATTTTTTTGTACCGTTGTCCCTCCTTTACTGTTACATATTTTTTAATTTACTATTTTAATTCCTCTTTTAGCTTTTTATTATACTTTTTGAGTTGGAGTCTCACTCTGTCACCCAGGCTGGAGTGCAGTGGCATGCTCACGGTCACCGCAGCCTCGACCTGCTGGGCTCAGGTGATCTTTCCGTTTCAGCCTTCAAATAGCTGGAACTACAGGCACACACCACCACACCTGGCTAATTTTCTTACTTATTGTAGAGACGAAGTTTTGCCATGTTGCCCAGGCTGGTCTCCAACTATGGGCTCAGGCAATCTTCTTGCCTCTGCCTCTCAAAGTGCTGGGATTACAGGTGTGAGCCACCATGCCCAGCTTTTATTATATTTGTTACTTTAAAAAAAATTTGCTCTAGTGATTAGAATTTGCTTTTTAATTTATCATAATCTACTCCAGAGTATGAGTAACTTAATTCTGGTAAAATATAGAACTTTCCTTTTTATTCCACATTCCTTTGCGCCTTTATTGCCTTATGTTATATCTATGTATCATAGTTTTTAAAAGAGTAAAGGGAATGAGAAATAATTTTTAAAAAATTTACTCACGTACAATTTTTAGAGCTCTTCTTTTCTTCTTACAGATTTGACTTGCTGCCTGATGCCACTTACTGACAACTTCTAGAACTTCCTTCAGGTCGAGGCTGTGGTGGCCGTGAGCGTGCCACTGTCTTCAGCCTGGACAACAGAGTGAGACTCCAACTCAAAAAACAAACAAACAAAAAATTTTCCTTTAGTATTTCTTTTTTGTTGTTGTTAATAGAGGTGGTCTTGTTGTATTGCCCAGGCTGGTCTCGACCTCCTGGCCTTAGCGATCCTCCTGCCTCAGGCTCCCGAGTAGCTGGAACTACAAGTGCACATCACTACCCCTGGCTAGTATTTCTTATATGAAATGTCTGCTTGCAATGAATTCTCTCAGTCTGTTTCTGGAAATCTTTTTTTTTTTTTTTTTGCCTTTGAAGGATTGTCAAATATATAAATCTTGGTTGACAAGCTTTTTCTTTCAGCACTTTAAACATGTCTGCCCACTAGATTCTGGTCTTTATTATTTCTGAGGAAAAATTGGTCATAAACCATGCAGTGGTTCACTTCTACAGGATGAGCCATTTTCTTTCTTGCTGTTTTCAAGGTTTTCTGTTTGTCTGTATCTTTCAATATTTTGACGATGATGTGTATGTGTGAAACGCTTTATCTTTGTTTGCTGACCTTTTTAAACATGTCAGTTTTTTTTTTTTGAGTGGGAGTCTCACTCCGTCACCCAGACTGGAGTGCAGTGGCCACTCCTGGCCAGGGCAGCCTCGACTGCTGGGCTCCGGCGATCCTTCCGCCTCAGCTTTCCGAGTAGCTGGAACCACAGGCGCGTGCTACCATGACCGGCTAATTTTTTTGATTTATTGTAGAGATAGGTCTTGCCTAAGTTGCCCAGGCAAACCTGCGGGCTCAGGCAATCCACTCACCTCAGCCTCCCAAAGTGCTGGGATTACAGGCTGAGCCACCGAGCCCGGCTCAAGTCAATTTTTAAAAAATCAAATTTGAGAAGTTTTTGGCCATTATTTCTTCAAAAATATTTTTTGGCCTTTTTTTTTTTTTTTTTTTTTAGTTGGTGTCTCACTCCGTTGTACAGGCTGAGTGCAGCAGCATGCTGTCACTCTAGCCGGACTCCGGCAATCCTTCCTCCTCAGCCCTCCAGGTAGCTGAAACTACAGGTGTTTGCTACCACGCCTGGATAATTTTTTGATTTATTGTAGAGATGAGGTCTCACCAAGTTGCCCAGGCTGGTCTTGAACCCCTGGGCTCAGGCAATCCTCTCTCCTCGGCCTCCCAAAGTGCTGGGATTACAGGCTTCAGCCACTGCACCTGGCCTTTTTTGTCTGCCTCTCCCATTACAAACAAGTTGGTATAAAGAATGCTGGACATGCCCCATGGGTCTCTAATGCTCTATTTTCTGGTTCCCGGGGAATCCCCCTCGGGTCCCCTCCCACTCTGGGAGTTTTCCCATCCTCTCAATAAATCCTGCTTTCTGAAAAAAAAAAAAAAAACTTGGCGCTCTCTCTTCTTCAGGCTGGCTATTTACTGCAGCTCTGTCTTTAAACTCACTCATCTTCTGTTGTGCCTCTTTTAGTAAATTTTTTTTTGTTATTTTATTCTTCAATTCCAGAAATTCCATTTAACTCTTTTAAATTTCTCTTTGTTGAGTTATTGTCACCATGTTTTCCTTTCATTTTAATCATGGTTTCCTGTAGTTTTGGGAACAAATTTGTAACAGCTGCTTTAAAACCGTCTGTTAAAACCAACATCTGATAACAATAAACATACCTCATTTTGACTGCACCCCCCACCTATGGGTCACACCTTTTTCATTTCCTTGAAAACCTTGTAATTTATAAAACTAATTCATGCTTTCTAACGAATGACCAATAGCCGTGAAATTCCATGTTTGAGAATAAGTCCTATTTTCTGATATGTGGGTATATACTGATAAGATATAACCCATCTGTATTATACATAATACATACACCCACATACGTGTATGTGGATATATACATATATTACACCCACCTCGATACTACAAAACTTGATATGCTGCTGTATGACAGATCTTACTGCTTAGGTCATTAGAGCCCTACTATCTTTTGCCCCCTTGACTTTTCTAAGACGGCAAGCTCAAGCCTCCAAACTTTCCCCTGAAGTGCCATCAGTATGCTTTGTGAATGTGGGTTGTTGTCGTACTTCATGCAAAAATATTCCTAACTGTCGAATCATTATTTTGGGTAGTGTCCTTTACATGCTTCATGTCTACTGACCTGAATTCCACCTTGTGTGAGATCAGCATTTGCCTCTATTTTTGTTTATGTTTAGTTTTTCTGAGTCATTAAGTTTAGTTCAGGTGTCTTTGAGTTTATGTTTTGCTTTGTGAACCAGTTTGAAGGTTTCTTGGAGTAGAAATTAATGCACATTTACTGGTATGATTAACATGTTTGGCCTCAACTCATGCTATTTTGTTTTCCTCTTTTCCCCTAAATTTGTATAAATTTAGGGATACAAGTGCAGTTTGACAGTTATATTTTTTGTGTATGTTGTGTTATATATTTTTTCCCTCTTTATGAGGTCTATTTTTTTTCTGAGAAGGGCTGTGTTTGTTTTACTGGCTATCCTTATAATCAAAATTTCTTATAATGTTCTTAATCCCCTATTTTCTTATTTATCTTCTAGTATTCCCTTTGTCAGTCTAAATATCGGTGTACTCTACTTATTAGCTACATAATGAGCTTATTTTGCATTATTATTAATTTCTGTATTTCTTAGGTGCTTTCCCCTAGTAGATTCCTCAGGAAGAGCTCATGAGTAAGTACTGAGTTCTAATTTTAAACTGTTTTTCTAAAACTTTGTTACCTGAAAGACTGCCTTGAGTATGTAAAATCCTTAATTCACATTTTCTTTTGTGTGTTGCTTTTGAGATGACTTATTTTTAATAAACTTCCCAGTAAGCTAGGCACCTCTACAGCTTAACCCACATAGTAGGTGTAGATTATGGATATTTCATTTGCTTTCATCCTAAGGCTAGTGTTTTGGAAAGATGGAGATATTCAGATTTAGATGGTCACCGTCATCCTTGGACGTCTCCATCTTCTGGGACGAAGGTTTTATGTCCACAAGGAAAGATGGCGGCATGAGGCTCACACATCAGATGATTACTGTCTTATTTCATAGATTTTAAGATGTGCCTTCTCCATCCATTCTATAGTATCTCTGATGCTGGAATACATCTTATAGCTGACAGTGTACCAGAGATGTTTATTTTTAGTGTATATAAAGCAAATATGGCACAATTAGTGATGTTCTGAGCTTGATGAAATACTGGTTTATTTTCTGTCCCAACTTGCCTCAAAGTCCACTTGAAAACAGTGGTTTCCTACTCTCCTGTGGACGATTTTGTTTACTGGAAATGCCTGTAGTGCCAGCTGTTCGGCAGGCTGAGGCAGAAGGACCACTTGAGCCCAGAGGCAGAGGCAGTGGTAAGCCCTTGACTGTGCCACCGTACTCTAGCCTGAGTGACAGAGACCTCCAACTAAAAAAACCTCCAAATATATATAATATTTACATACATATGAGTATATATATATCATAAAAATATGGCTCTGATATTTTTGTTGTCCTAAGAGGTCAGCAGGAACCCAGGACGTTTCAGATACTGTACATTCCTTAGTTCGTTGGATGTGAAAAAAGGAACTACAAAATTCAGTTGTTATTTTCTAAAACAAAACAACACATACACAGTACCACCCTAGGTATGCAAAAAGTTAAAACGAAGAGACCATTCTACTGAATGCTAGATGCAAATACACCGATCATCAGGAATGTAGGTTTATTTCACTGAAAAAAAATCCATTCCCAAAGAATACTGTATCCTTTAAAGCAGCAGCAATCACAAGGCACATCAGTACGAAATACCTCAAGCAACACAGAAGCTGAACGTTAAAAAAATACATGTTATTTAAAAAGACGCTGAAGATCATGTTCATATGAACACAGATTATAAAAATGAAATTTTTTTTTTACAATTGTATCCCTTTACCTTTAATACGAAAAGGAATAATGTTGTAATATTTATATGCTATCTTGTGGCACATATCACAAACCTTTACACCACTTCACTTGATTTGCTAAAGGAAAAACAGGTAAAGTACAGTTTAAAAATTGTATTTTAGTCCTTTCACATCTTTTGTTGATATTTGGAATTTGTAACCTGGAAAGAAAAAACATTCTCATTTTTCTTAGCTTAGAAAAGCCTGTAGTTATATGTCCCTAGGCAAACCCACCATACAAAAAAGGAATACATTTAAGACACTCTACAATATAAAGGATGTGATTTATATTTTGGAATAAACATCATAATAATAACCAACCCTCTTCCCACAACAGATTAGAAGCCCACATGTACATAATAAATTTAAAGGTCAATTATATTAAAATAAAATAGTACTGGATTGAAATTATTGCTCACTTAGGTAGTATAATGAATATTCTCTGGCTAGGGATGCTCAGATTAGAAATGGTATAACATCAATATTTAGTGCATATAAAAATTCTAGGATTCAAATGCAATGCAAAGTTTATACAAAAAGTGTTCCTTTTAGCCACCACTGAGCTTACACTATGAAGACTGGAAAATATGTGGCTGAATTAGATCTTCAATAACAAATTTTGTATCACACACGTTGACGTGTTGCTCTCAGTTCTAATGTGGCCAGGTCACTTTTCCACAAAACACTATGGAGTTAAGGAGTGCTCACAGAGTCGTTCCTGTTAGAAGGGAGAGAAGGTGAAGCTCCAGTTTTAGACGCCGACAACAAAAGGAATATAAAATGCTAGTACAATAAAACATTTAAATAGTACTAAATGTGTACTTTAAATACCAGTTATACACTGCAATTAGTTTTTCTTTTAAAAAAACCAGCTCCTGGGCTTTTAGATGTGTCTTCTCTTTAAAGCAGTAAGCATCCTTCCCACGGTCACACCACTGGTCCGCATCCACACCCCCTGGTAACAAGCCTCCACGTACTCCCCTCTCCTCCGGGTCATGCCCTGGCCAGAGGACGGTCTCGAGTCCTGTCGCATGCTGTGCGGTAGGAGGCCACTGCCCTGGGACTCAGCCTAGAGCAGGACAGCCTGGGCCACCTCCTTGATGGTGGACGCAGCTCTCTCCAGTTCTTCCTCCGTCTGCTCCACGGTGACCACCACCCTAATGCTGGGAAACAGTCAAGGACACCAAGAGTCACCAGACGAAAATCGACACCAACGGCCCGCCACCTACAGCCAGAGGGCCAAACCCAGTGCCACTGTGTCTGTGAACAGTCTCATGGGACCCTGCCTGCCTGTGCGTGCTCTGCTGCCCCCAGCTGCCTTTCCCCCATGTGTTGGTGGGCCGCTGCGGCAGGCTGCAGTCTGCTGACCATCCATCGCATCTGGTCAGCATCCTGTCCACCACTTCCTGCTGCAGGCACGCCAGGCACCAGGGGGGAGTGAACCTCTCTCGGATCGTGCGTAGCTGGTTGTTTGTAGTTGTCAGTCAATAAACAACTCACAGTTGAAGTTCTATAATGCTCTGAGGCACGGCAGAGATTTTCAAGTTTTCAGGAAGCTGCAGAAGTGTGAGTTTGACAGGATGGTATTACCTCCACCCCCTCACTTCCTTCGCAAACATCTGCTGCATGCACTGGACACGCATTTATTGAGCCGTACTGTGCTGGGCATGGAGTCCAGAGGCCACAAAACATGCATGGCTCTCATCCTCACGCATCTATAAGCTTATAAGTAAATACAGGATGACACGTTGGGGTGGGTGCAATGAAAAACAAGAGGACGGGCTCTGTGAGTGACCTGGAGCTGTGGCCAGAGTGACCTTCCCATCCTGACCTGGCCCTCTAGGCCTGCAGAGTGTTCAGACTGGGTTCTTGCATAAAACCCGCAGCGGTGGGCTCTCCTGCAGTCTCTCTGACTTGGCACCAGTCTCCTCCGGAATGCTTCTCTCCAGCCCCTGTGCAGCTTGCGCTCTGGGACCTGGAGATGTCCACACCACGGGAGACCCTGAGCAGGGCTCACACCACCCCTCTGCTGACACCCACTGGGGCCTGATGTGCTGTCTCTCCAGATTCGGCTCAGGCATCAGAGGCTCGCAGAAGCCCCGAGCACTGCCTAGGGCAGAACGGATCATGCCCCTGCTGGGACTACTTGGCCCAGGGTGTGTGTGGGTGGCCACCTCCGTGGACCATCCCGTAAGCAGTGAGGACAGGCCAGTGCTCTTTAACATCTTTCACCTGTGGCGTGTTCTGTTGACTCTGCAGATCTCGCCTTTCTTCGTCCTCCTGGGGAGGGTCAGTGATTGTTCACTGGCTGAAGCACCCGCAGAGGCGACATGCCGAGGGGCAAAGGTGGGGAAGTCTACAGAGTCCACAAAACGCCAGGACTGCAGGCCTTCCTGCAGCATGGTTCTTGTGGCAGGCACCGCCTGCAAGGCACACACCACCTCGAGTTGTGGTAGGTACGAGCTGACTGGACTTGGTTTGTCCCAGTTCACGCCCAGAGACCAGACGTCTCTTGGAGCTAACTGGGATGTTACATTGGGAGTCCTGAGGGACTGTGCAGCTAAAATGCAAAAACTTCCAGTTTAAGAGCAGAAAACAGGTGATGTACTGTATTTTAACGACAGACATTCTTCCTTATCCAGTGGTAGTCTTTCAAAACCTAAAGTATTTCATAGAGTTTAAAGTAGAAAAAAAGTAAGGTTTCATTTCCATTTAACTAACCTGGGTGGAGGGAGGCACTTCTCTTCTTTCTCCAAGTAGCGTGCCTGCGTCAATGCGATGCTTCTGCTCATGCACTGTGTAGAGAGAAAGGAGGACCTCTGTCACCCGGACTCCGGACACACAGTGGTTAAAATGAGGGAACATGAAAATCCCAGGTCAGCAGCTTTAATTCACTGTTCAACTCCAGCTGCTAGAAGGCAATACCACGCACCAAGCCCAGCCTGGGGAGCACTGTCCACAGAGGCCTCTGCAGTGGCACCTTGTCCCCGAGTGTCTCAGCGCTTGGAGACACGTGGGTGCTACGGGGGTGTTGCAGTCCTCACTTCCTCACGCTTGCTTAGTTTACATTTAAACAGCCCAGGCAGAGCTAGAACGCAAGGAGCATGGGAGCAAAAGCCTGCAGGTCAACCAGGAGCTGGGCCTGAACGCCATGGCAGCACCGTGTCAGAGCAGCTGCTACACTCAGACCCAGCCAAGGGCCAATCCCCACGGATGCCTCTGGTGGGTGATGAGGGCGCCTCCGAGTCTGGTGTTAAAGTTTGCACAGTGCTCCCATATACAAGCCACCAGCCAATGTTTTTAAAAATTAATACATTTTCTACTAAAATAAAGCAAGCATAAAACCCACAGCAAGGTCATAGGTCATGGGGGCTTCTTTTCGGGGTGATGAAATGTTTTGCAATTAGACAGTAAGGGCTGCACAACCTGTTGAATGTACTAAAATCCACCTAGCTGTCAAAAGGGTGAATTTCATGGTATCTGAATTATATCTTAAAACATCAACAGAGCAGAGGGTGGTGCCAAGGAAAGAACAGTCACTCCATGGCGTGGCAGTACAGGCATCTGCCTGAAGAGCAGGCGTGGGGTGAGCTGCGAGAGAGGTGGAGAAGCAAGACAGGGCAGTGACAGCAGTCCCTCGCTGTCTGCAGGCTCCGGAAGCACACTGGAAACTGAACTCCTGGAAACATCTGGACTGGCTCTGTCTTAAGAGACACTGTAAACAATAGCTCAGTTTGTAAAAACAGTGTCCTGTTGAGCAACTCAACGTAAACCTGGCAAAACCTCTCGGTGCTACAAAGCTTAAACAAGAGTTACAGCACCATGATTCTTCTCTGTCTCCCAAGTATTGAAAAGAAGACAATGATTTTAAAGATTTTAAAATGGAAGCGGTGATTACGCAAAGAAATGGTAAGATCTTTCTTTTTTCTTCCTGTCGATGGAAAGTTTCCAGGTAGTATTCTGTTCCCTACCACACACTACTCTCTTCTCCTTCCACTCTCAAGTGGATTTTCTTAAGACAGTCTGTATCAAACCAGGCCCACAGACAGCATTTTGGGATCTGTGAGTTATCCACAGACTTCTACTCTTTCTCTTTTGTTATGTTATGCTCGCAAGCATAGTAAATAAACACCAAGCTGCTGGGCACAGTGGCTCACGCCTTTAATCTCAGCACTTTGGGAGGCTGAGGCGAGAGGATTGCCTGACCCCACAGGTTCGAGACCAGCCTGGGCAACATGGCGAGACCTTGTCTCTACAATAAATCAAAAAATTAGCTGGATGTGGTGGTGCACGCCTGTAGTTCCAGCTGTGTAGAAGGCTGAGGCAGAAAGACAGCCTGAGCCCAGAAGGTTGAGGCTGCGGTGGCTGTGAGCGTGCCATTGCACTCCGGCCTGGGTGATAGAGTGAGACTCCGACTCAAAAACAAACAAAAAAACCAAGTCATTTCGCTCACACCCTCCTGTGTCTCTTAGGCACAAAGCGGTAGAAAGACTTTGAGGCTATCTGATGACAAAGGAACAGAGGAGATTTAGTATGAAGTTGATACAACTGGCTCTAAGAGGCCTCAGACAGTACAAAGTCCCCATTAACCCATTATTCCACATTATCAGATTACGTGGCTCAAAAACCACCGGACATCAGGTGGCAGAAGCCAACCGTGTGGCCAGATGCTGTCTCCATACTGGTCTACACCGAACAGGCACGTGACTGAGAAGAGCCTGCCTGAGAGGATGCATGGCTAGGCGAGGTGTGGGACAAGGCCTTGCAAGGCACTGCCATCACGGCCCCAGGGGCCTGCAGCACCACTCAGAGCAAGAGCCCTGGAAGAAGCCTCAGCAGGGTGAGAAAGCAGAATGGCACTCACTTCATTCTCAAATACACACTAGGTGCATGTCAGCTTCCACCAAAAGGCAGCATCATCCCAGGGCACACGTGGAAATAACTAAGCAATGATTAACAGTTAAATGGCTTTTGGAAGACAGAGAACTTTAAATAACTCTCCCAAATTAGGCGTTTTGCTGGCCTTCCCTCCAGAGTATTCTGACTGCAGGGAGGCAGGCAGTGAGCTGCCACCGAGCTTTGCTGGCGACTGCCCACAGACCGGCCCACTCTCGGGCAGTGTGTGACTCCCACACATGGTGCCTCCCCAACTGCAGGATGAATGCCTGGCTCTGCAGATGGTGGGCAGTGAGTCTTCTGCAAGGCTGATTATTCAGCGCTCTCAAGGAGCCAAGTGTATCAGAACACGACATGGCTCACAGGGCAGCAACTTTGGAGGGAGGTGAGAGATGACCTAAGGGGAGGGCTGCCGCCGTCACCATGGCCAGACCCCAAAGGGCAGAACCTGGAGCAGCAGGACAGCTCCATGTCATCAGCAGGCAACCAGCAACTTCTGTTACTCCCGCCCTCTCGGAGCAAGAAGACCTTTCTTAAAAACGATGTACAAAATGGCTTGGGAGAGGGCAGAATGGTGGGGGGCATCCCTCGAGCACCTGGATACTTACGCGGTCTACAATTTCCTGAAGCAGCTTCACGTCTTGCTCTCGAGACCCGGCGCTCTCCTCCAGCTGTAGGTGAAAGGCTGGCGAAAGGGACTCTCCCACCACCTTTAATCCAGAGATGCTGGGGGAGGGAAGCACACACACATCCACAAAGGCCTCCAAGCTCGAAGACAGTTACGTGGACGTCACCTAGCATCACCCTGTCAGTCACGCTGACCGGGACAGGTGCGTGACTCTGCAGGAGCACCGTGTGCTGCTGTCCCAGCTCCCACAGACAGGTGGGCCGGCACTCCAGGCAGCACTCCCAGTCCAGGAAAACACCTGCAACACCAGCTCTGGGAGGGCAGGCCTGGGCCTCAGCCGTGCCTCCCGCCAGGCATCTGCACGACCGCTGCTGCCTCCTCCCCAAAGGCCCTCAGCTGCTGTTCCTCTTCCCGGTCTTCGCTCTTGCCTGTGCTGGGAGCACGTGGCGGTCTCAGCTCTGGGGTTGCCCTGGGTGAGGCCCCTTCACCCACCCTCTTTAAGGCAGGGTCCGCTCCACATTTCCTATGATTCATCCTGTCTGGTTCCTTCAGGGACCGCTTGCCACACTGTAATGTTAAGCTTCTTGCTTACCATATAAGTCTTTAGTTTGTATTTTGTTTTTCATAAATTATAGGGATAGTTTCTGACATTAAAAACATATTTTGACCACTAGCAATATGTTTTTGTTTTTTAGTTGGAGTCGCAATCTGACACCCAGGCTGCAGTACAGTAGCATAACTACGGCTACCGCAGCCTTGACCTGCTGGGTCAAGCGATCTTTCCATCTCAGTCTTCCAAGTAGCTGGAACTACAAGTATGCGCCACCACACCTTGCTATTTTTTTTTTTTTTATTTACTGTACAGGTCTTACCATGTTGCCCAGGATGGTCTTGAACTCCTGAACCCAGGCAACTCTCTTGCCTTAGCCTCCCAAAGTGCTGGGACTACAGGCGTGAGCCATCACGCCTGGCTAGCAATGTATTTAGAGTAAAAAGTTTCTTTCTTATTTGAATGTTTAGTTTCAGATTCTACTTGGATTATTTTCTTCTTAGGGTTAACAACACAGAAAAGTGCAGCCTCTCAGGGAGAAAGATTTCTTTAGGGGTAAAATGCTATATGTTCACATGATTATTACAGATGTCATGAGAACTCTGTCATATTATTTAGTCAGGTTCATTTAAAATCCATTTTATCCTATAATAACAAGAGTTGCAGAACCATGATTCTTTTCTCTCCTCCAAATATTGAAAAGACAAAAGATTTAAAATGGACACAATGATTATACAAAGAAATGGTACGATCTTTCTTTCTTTTTTCTTCCTACGGATGGAACGTTTCCAGATAGTATTCTGTTTCCTACCACAGACTGCTCTCTTCTCCCTCCACTCTCTAGAGGATTTTCTTAAGATAGCCAGTGTCAAACCAGGCCCACAGACAGCATTTTGGGGTCTGTGAATTGTCCACAGACTTTCATTTTCTCTTTTTGTTATGTAGCAAACGTCCATAAGTGTAGTCTAAAAACACCAAGCCAATTTGCTCGCGCCCTCCTGTGTCTCTTTGGCACAAAGCAGTAAGGAAGACTTTGTTGCTATCTGCTGCTATCCTATAAAAACAAATACTGTTTAATTCTTACCCATTTCCTAGAATAATGGCGATACATGTTTATTTGAAATCAGGCTAAACATTTTAGATTGTTTTCATTTAGTCTGCTTTGCCTAGAAAGATTTGCTTTTCTCTTAGAATGACCATAAAACGCACTAAGTAGTACAACAGAAACTTCCCAGTTCAGGACTTACTAAGCTTTAATAGAATAACTACTGTGTGCTACCATCACGTGAGGTACGACTAGAAGCTAATCTCATCTGGCTCTCAAGCCACCCCTGGATGTTATTAATTTTTATCTCCATTCTTTAAATGGCATACATCGTGCTAGGATTGCTCAATAAAGCAGGCTGCAGGTCAGAATCATGGAATCTTAGAATTTAGAGCATCTAGAATGTGAGAGAAGCTTCGAGATCAGGGGTCCTCAAACTTTTAAAACAGGGGGCCAGTTCACTGTCCCTCAGACTGTTGGAGGGGCGGACTATAGTTTAAAAAAAAAACCTATGAACAAATTCCTATGCACACTGCACATATCTTATTTTGAAGTGAAAAAACAAAACGGGAACAAATACAATATTTAAAATGAAGAACAAGTAAAGTTAAATCAACAAACTTACCAGTATTTCCGTGGGAACTATGGGCCTGCTGTTGGCTAACGAGATGGTCAATGTCCGGTTCCATACTTGTCACTGCTGGTTGTAACAAGTTAAGGCGGCAAAAACACCCGGCGGGCGGGGTAAATGTCCTCGGCGGGCTGCATGTGGCCCGCGGGCCGTAGTTTGAGGACCCCTGTTCTAGATTATTCTACCAATGTGGAAACTAAGCAATATGCTTTCAAACCCCATTTTCTATGTGAATTTTGGATGTGTTAAACTCATACACCAAGAAATATCAATCTTTTTTGGTCATGGATTTTCAGACTGAATTTAAAAACTGCTTTTCAAATAGCCCTTCACATGAGTCAAATGGTTTGAATTTTCCTCAATATATACAAATTACCTAAAGCCCACATCTAGCTTGTGCGTTGATCAAACAGCCTCATCTCACCTGTTGGGTGGGGCAGGCTGGTGGCAGAAGGAATTAAACAAAATGCCCCGTCTTTGGTTCCCTATACGCCGAATGTCAGATGACTTTAACTAAAACCAAATGGACACAGATTTACAGCTCAAGATCAGAAACTTAGAAGCTGTGTTTCAGAGCCTATTATATATTCTTTAAAGAAAAACTTTGACAAACATATAATTTTATCCAAATGGCTAAATACTGAGCACTGGGCTAGGTCCCAAAGACTGAGCATCCATCAAGGTAGCCCCTCGTCTCCACCGTGCTTGCAGTTGAGGGAGAGAACCAGACACTAGTAACCATCACCAGTCCCACTGACACAGAGGAAACCAACACAGGCTACTGACTTCCTTTCCCAAACTTCATCTCTGAGATGAGAGACTGGAGAGAAGTAAAGATACTGCCTCTTAAAATCTTTATCTTTAACATGTCTACTGAAAAATAAGAAATAAAACAAATAAGCTAAATGTAAGAAGCTGAAGAATAAGAACAATGCACTGAAGCAAAAGTGTATAAAAACAAGGAAGTAGCCGGGCTCGGTGGCTCAGCCTGTAATCCCGCGCCTTTGGGAGGCTGAGGTGAGTGGATTGCCTGAGCCCGCGGGTTTGAGACCTGCCTGGGCAGCGAGACCTCATCTCTACAATAAATCAAAAAATCAGCCGGGCGTGGTAGCACACGCCTGTAATTCCGGCTATTCGGAAGGCTGAGGTGGAAGGATAGCCGGAGCCCAGCAGGTCGAGGCTGCGGTGGCCGGGAGCGGCCACTGCACTCCAGTCTGGGCGACGGAGTGAGACTCCAACTCAAAAAAAAAACAAACAAACAAACAAAAAAAGGAAGTAAAAATCAATAAAAGAAAAGACAACGATAAAAACACAAGAACTGAACTTATAAAAATACAAAGGAGAAACAATACAGACACAAGAAAGATAATGACAGACTACCCACCCCCAATTCAAAGGCCTCAAACCTGGAGAGGCTTACAAACTGCTCAACTATGAAGAAACAATCAAGACTGGTTTTACTCAGTGGATCCACGAAGCAGAAAGAGTGGAAAATAGCCACATCATTTATTGAAGCTACCATAACACTGATTCTTGTGTTACTTAAAGTTGTATACCATACGATTATAGACCCACATAAATTATAAACATAGATATAAAAATTCAAATTAAAATATTAACTAAATAAGTCCAACAGCGTAGAAAAATATGTTGTAATCAAGTAGGGTCTTTCTCAGAAATGCAAAGATATCAGAAAATATGGCGATGTAATTCAGCCAGAACACAAATTTATAATTTATTTTAACAGGCATAAAGATATTTAATAAAGCTCAACATATATGAATGATTTTAAAAAAAGGTTTTCAAATCTAGGAGTAATTTAGCTGGGCATGGTGGCACATGGTAGAAAGATTGCTTAAACCCGGAGATTGGAGGCTACAGCAAGCTATGATTGTACCTGTAATAGCCACTGCATTCTAGCCTGGGCAATATAGCCTTAAAAACAAAACAAAACAAAAAGCTAGGAATAAAAGGCCACATACCAAAAACCTAGAGTACAATATTTTATATTTAATGGAGAGATGCTTCTGTCCTGGGAATGAGAGAAAGATGTCTGCTAATGTTGCCACTGTTCAATACAGAACCAAAGATACAATAACGAATGTAATACAAGAAGAACTAGGATGTATAAGAATGGTAGGAAAGAGACAAAAACATTATTGCTGATAACAGGACTTCTGTGCACATCTTCACAGCAGAATGCAACAAACGACCGGAGCTTTCTAATAAGAGTTTGGAAAGACTGCTGGACATAAAATTAGTTTAGAGAAAACAATTATATTCTTGTAAATCTTCCCTTGCTCACTCATGCTGCACATGAACTTCTGCCAAATCTAGCTCGCTCTCCCTTCCAAATATATCCAGAATCCAAACACTTCTCATGGCTCCTACCAAGGTCAGAGTCACTGTCACCCACTGCCCACATTCATCTCCTAACTGGTCTATGTGCTTCTGTTCTTATTGCCATACGATATATTTCTTCGTATCTTCATGTGTTTAGTATAAGGTGCCCGTGGAGTATCCAAGCGTGGACAGGGAATAGGCAATTGGCTGTGAGACCTGGAGCCCTGAAGAGGGGCAGAGTCTGGCCAGGCGCAGTGGCTCATGCCTGTAATCCCGGCACTTCCGAGGCTGAGGTGGGGAGACTCCTTGAGCTGAGGAATTCGAGGCCAGCCTGGGCAACACAGTGAGACCTTGTCTTTACAAAAAGTTAACAAATTAGCTAGGTGTGGTCATGTGCCCTTGTAGTCCCAGCTACTTGGGAGACTGAGGTGGAAAGTTCTCCTGAGACCAGGAGGTTGGAGCTGCAGTGAACTGTGATCGTGCCACTGTACTCCAGCTGGGTGACAGAGTGAGACCCCGACTCAAAAAAGAAAAACAAAACAACACTACCAAAAAAACAGTGGTAGAGCATGGAGATGCAAATCTGTGGCTGTAGACATGTAGGTGACACGAAACCAATGGGACGCTCCAGGTGTGGAACATGCAATTCTTCAAGAAGGTAATGAGAAGAAAAGAGGACTGAGGACTAAGCCCTGAAGAGCAGGGTGGTGGAAAAAAGCCTTCAAAGGAGCCTGCGATTAAGCCTTTCAAAGATGTAGAAGGAAACCCAGAAGTGTAGCGTAGCAGAGTTCAACAAAAGAGGCCACCGGTGCCGAAAGCTACAGGACACAAGATAAGCTCTGAAGAGAGATGAACCACTGGACTCGGCACAAGGCAGACACTGAGGCCCTCCACCCAACGGTTCAGGGAAGTGCAAGAGCAGAAGCCAGATCTAGTTTCCAGTGTAAACGAAGGGTGGAGATGTGGAGAAAGTATAAACTCTTGAGAGGATTAGTTATAAACAAATATAACAAAGAAGGGGGTAGTTGCTAGAGGGCACTGTGGGGCTCTGGCAGGAGGAATTCAAAGTGGACTTCATTGCTAACAGAACGATGAGGAAAGAGGAGAACCTAACGACAAAACAGAGAGGACAAGCAAAGGCACACAGTCCTTAGCAGAGAAGAATGGCTTGTGATAACTGGGGAAACGCTTCGTGCACTATACAACTGAAGGGAAGACTGGTTCAGATACATAGGTAGATGTAGGTACATAGATTTCTTAGGAAAATGGGAGAGTTCCCAAGAGACGACACAAAGTCAGGCTGCTAGCTCAAAATGGGTGGAGTGATAACAGAGAGTTTGGAATTTTGGAAAGAAGGAACGGTCTGATAGGGCTGGGGAAAGTGAAGGACTGGACTTAAAAAGAACAGGTTAATACCACCAGACAGAGTGAAGGGAATCTGAGGTTGGCATTGATAAATCTGCAGTTGATAAATCCAAGTGCTGGGCTGTGTTGGCATATTAATATTTCACAAACCAATGTAGCTGGAATCAATACAAATATATCTCTCTACCATAAATCATGCAAGAACTTCTGTTACTATTATACAGACACACCCAGAACTTTAATTGTCTCTGCCCACACTTTATCTGGAACAGCTGTGATCTACTCATTTATCAATTGTCCTTTTCTTTTAGTAAAGTCTCTAGTTTCCATATCTGGTAACAGAGACAGGACTTTCATGATCAAAAAACACACTTCATCTTAGGAAAGGCAGAAACACATGCCTCGAAGAACATGAGATCAATTTCTCTATGACCAGAAATGTGCCTGAAGATGTCACCAGCCTCAATTTTTCTAACTTTAGAGGAATCTTAAAGAATGACCCTTGCACAGTTAAAAGCAAAAACAAAAACAAAAAAAAAGGAAAAGAAATATAGGATTCACTTCCATTTTACTTTTCTTAATTTAATATAAAACTGGTCATTTACTAAAAAGTCACACGGGATGGATGCACCCACTGCCATCTAATTACATAATACATAATGACATTTTTCTATCTGTACAGATGGGGAGAGAGGCTTCAGTGTTTACCCTGGTTATTTCTGGTATAAAGATGGTGGTTTATTTTTATCCTTGTATCTTCTTTATTGCTATGATGTTTTATTAATGAGTCTCTTTATGTTCAGAAAAACAAAGTCACGATTCTTTAGAGCAATAATAAATGGTGCTCTGGTCTTATGTAAATAAACTTATTTGAGTGAACTAATTTTTGGCTTTTAGTTGTAATTTGGTCAAACTGACCCAAGCCTGCCAGATTCAAATCTCTTTATTAGTTGTTTAAGTGTGATGTAGATAAACTTTATGTTGGTTGCACAAATATAAAACTTACCCTTGCAAAGCTTTATGAATTTGTCTGCACTTCTCCTTCAACACTGCAAAAATACCTAAATGGAAAACATGCATTTGATAGTCTATGTGGAACACCTGATAGTACTATCCTAGAAATATTTTTAAAGATCCAGTTCAAGTTCATCAAATTCAAATGCTGCCAATCCTTCCTGCATAATCACAAAGAGCCAGGAACTTGCGCTTCTCTCAGGGCCCATGCTTTGACTCTGGTCTCTGGCACTTGCTAACTGGCCCCTTCTCACCTCCAACCTCACTTCAGCAAAGCCTGGGACGAAGCTTTCTGACAAAACAACAGCTCTTGCTTCCATCAAGATTCTACAGATAGTCTGGCTAAGAATCAAGGGGTACAAGTCTATCACTTGTTTCTTAATCTTACCCAATTTGGTGAAAAATCAACTGTAGTAATTTTTACAACCTTTTGAAATTTTCCATTAATTTAAGGAAGATTCAAAACGAAAGTATCAGATCAGGAGGTGAGAGTGCCAGGCTATCTGACAAGCCCACATGTGAATGTGCCAGACATACATTCTGATTTTCTGAAGAAACATCAACAATGGAGATTCAGAAATACTGTATCAGGTAGGGCCTGTTTCTCCCTTTCTGTTTTAGGCTTTGGTATGGTGGCAATCACAGCCAAAGTCCAAATTTAAAATTCTTAGTTGACTTTTTATTTTGCTCACTCAGTAGGTTCTCTTTGTCGGTTAACCAGGCCTTGCTTCAGTACCAGCTGATAATTCAAAGGCTGAAGGGAAAAACTAACAATATTTGTAGAATTATGATGTCCAAAAAGCAGTCCCCTTCAGCTAGTTTCACATATAACTACAAACCAGACAATGGGCTTATTTATACCACTGGCAGTGTCGGGGCCAAAACTGCCCAAGAGCTGCTCCTCCTCCCAGCATCCAGCCACCACCTGAGAAAGTCTCAGCTAGCTCTAGCTCTGAGCATAGGAGGGCAGGTCTGACTCAAGTCCCCATGGCAGGCACGGCTTCTTCACTAGCCTTCTTCCTGTAGTGCCAGGCAATGTAATTCAGAGGCAGAGTTTTGTCTGGCAAATGATTTCCTCTACCTAATTCCTCCCAAAAGCAAATCAGTAACCCAACTGACATAACCTGAGATTCCTTGATTTCCTGAATTTAAAAGGTTATACCTGGATTCTCTTCCATGATGTTGAGGGCCTCAATTGCTGCGGCAGCTAACAGAGGTGGTAACGAAGCTGAAAAGCAGTATCCCTGGCCGGAAAGTCTCTAAAAAGAAATAAACAAGTTAAACACATTATTCACCCATTCTCTACCTTGCCTGCTAAACAGTCAGTACCTGTGGTGAGGAGGTAAGATCCTGCTATAAATAAACGTTATACATGTAACAAAAACAAGACTGTTTTAAAAAGTGTGGTAATTTCTTTCTTTTTTTGAGTCAGAGTCTCACTCTATCGCCCAGGCTGGAGCGCAGTGGTACGCTTATAGCCACCGCAGCCTTGACCTGCTGGGTTCAGGCAATGCTTCTGCCTCAGCCTTCCTAGTAGCTGGAACTACAGGTGTGTGCTAACACGCATGGCTAATTTTTCCATTTATTGTAGAGATGAGGTCTCGCCAAGTTGCCCAGGCTGTTCTCAAACCCGTGGGCTCAGGCAATCCTCTCACCTTGGCTTCCTAAAGTGCTGGGATTACAGGCTTAAGCCACTGCGCCTGGCCAAGTGTGGTAATTTCTAACTATATTTTGAGGGCTTAAAAAACCCCTGACTTTTAAATAAAAATTGTGTGACAAAATAAGAGTGAAATTTTTTATTTTGAAGTTATGTGTTGAGGTGACGGATGAAATCAGTTTTACCTTTTACTTTTAAAAAGTGCCTACCTGATGGTCAATTACAAAAGACCTGCCGCAGCAGAAACCTCCAACAGAAGCCAGAGAATTCTCCATGTTGGCGCTGATAAGATCAATGTCATCAATCTGCCAGAAAAGTAGGAGTGAGAGTTATTCCACAATTTGAAGGAAAAAAAGAGGTAGTTTCAAGTCTGGAGACAACGTTTCAACATTAAAAATGTCTGTTAACAACTGGGTTGAAACAAGCTACTTACATGGAACGGAAGAATAAACCATACAAAATCTATTACTGAACAAACTAGAGTTTCATGGCCCAGCTCTGAAACTTTCATTTTATACTTTTCTGCCATTCCATACTGCATTGACTACTTTACTCACAGTGGAAGAGACAAATAAATTAAAGAGAGATGAGGTACAAAATAAAATTATTTCCTTGCTAAACAAGTGGTCTAATCAGTATTCTCCATGGACTGTACTTGAGATGAATAAAGACAAACCGATCAAGGTTGTGAGCACTTTATTCCCGTATTCAACCCATCTCTCAGCATTTTACCAATAAAACGGAATGACTCAAATGTCATGGCAAGAGAAGTTTTCTACCAAGCTGGACCCCCCACACGGTGGGTGCCCCAACAGCCACGTGCGCCCTGAGAGTTCACATCCTTCCGAGTCCTCAGAGGCCCTTGGCCCTCACCTCGTGTTCTGGCCCCAGCGCCGAGTTCCACGCTGGATTCACGCAGGCATCCAACCATGACTTACTGACAGCCACAGCAACGGCTTGCCCACCACACCTGCTGTTTTCCTAAGTGTTCCATAGATCCAACAGACAAACCTCTGTGCTCTTGCTCTTTTAAAAAAAATTTTAGGCTGGGTGCGGTGGCTTGCATCTGTAAGTCCAGCACTGTGGGAGGCCAAGAGTTCAAGGCTAGCCTGGGCAACACAGCGAGACTCCAATCCCACAAGAAATCCAAAGATCAGCCAGGCTCATGCCTACAGTCCCGGCTACTTGGGAGGGAGCCCTGCCTGAGCCCAGGACGCTGAGGCTGTGGTGGGCTGTGATCATGCCGCTGCACTCCAGCCTGGGCAACAGTGATGCCCCAACTCAAAATAATTTTTAAAGCATCTTATTATAAAAAAGTCTCAAGCCTATACAAAGTAAAGAGAATAAACCAAAGAGTCCTCATGACCCAGATTCCACCACCACCACCTTCAGGACCGATAGCCTGGCTTCCTCTACCGCCTCTGCTGCTCTCATTGCTTCTTTGCAGCAAATTCCAGATTTCATGGCATTTCAATGTATTTTTAAAAGATATGGACTCTTTCAAAAACACAATCACAAAACTATTCTCACACCTAAGATGTTCACAGTTTTTTAATGTCATCAAGTATTCAGCATTCAAATGTCTCTGTCTCACAAAGTATTTCTGAAAACAGTGTTTGTTTGAATCAGGATCAAGAGAGTGAATTCTGCACTCTTACGTTAGGCCCTCATGAGTGTTATCTCAGGGACAGTTGCTGAAAGCATTTAAAAACTAGGACAGTAAAGTGTGTTTTCCTTTAAAAAAATGTTTATGCCTTAGAGATGGCTCTAGCATACTGCTACATTTTCTTGAATGATGTTTTTCCATTTCTCTTAAACCCCTCAGTGTGTTTAACTGCTGAACGAACGTCTGCCTGCCTTGGAGGAGTGTGCTTCTACCGAATTTCACATGATGTTCTCTCTGCTGGACTCTGCACCACACTTTTGCTCTAGGACTGTGTGGTAGCAAGATGCAGATAATCTAAGGTGATGTTGCATAGCTCAACTCTGTAACACAAGTTGCAAAGTTTTTATGTACCTGTTTTGGAGAAAAAGTTTCCTGTAACCCTACAACATGATAGCTGGTAAAGTGGGGTGCTCGCAACTGGCCAGCTTCCTCGGCCCTGAGGTTCCAAGAGCACGGCCCCCTAAGCACTGAGGGCAGTCTGGGTCCATTCGCCTCAGCAGAGGACACATGACAAACTCACTCCAACTGTTTGAGACCTTAAGGGGCTTTGCTGAACCCATGCCGGTGGTGTTGTTGACACTACACGCATAAAAAAAATAAGGGATAAACTGTAGGTACCTCCCACAAACACACTATACAGACCACAGAGTTTTGGGCTTGCTTTTTTTTTTGAGTCAGGGTCTCACACTGTCATCCAGACTCTCATGGCTCACCACAGCCTCGAACTCCTGGGCTGAAGGGATCCATCCTCCTCAGCCTCCCCAGTAGCTGGGAACTACAGGCATGTGTCGGCATGTGTCACCACACCCAGCTAATTTTTTGGTAGAGACAAGGTCTCACCATGTTGCCTAGGCTGGCCTCCAACTCCTGGCTTCAAGCAATCTTTCCACCTCAGCCTCCCAAGTAGCTGAGACTACAGGTACACCACCACATCTGGTTAATTTTTAAAATTTTTGTAAAGATGGGGTCTCACTATGTTGCCCAGGCTGGTCTTGAACTCCTGGCCTCAAGCAATCCTCCTGCCTCAGCCTCCCAAAGTGCTGGGATTACAGGCATGAGCTGCTATATCCAGTTCAGAATAGAGTTTCAAATATTGAAAGAACATCCTTTAATTGCCATCTACTTAGGAAATTCTTAATTATTTTAAAAAATAAACATAAGGCAAAATTTAACCATTTCTAGAGAAGAGACACGAAAAGCCAGGATCAAATGCTAATATAAACAGAACACAAACCATGACTAGCTACTCTGAGTTTATAAATTCAAAGGGAAGATGGGGCACCCTAATCTGGCTGGCCAGACCCACCCTGGCTCAGGGAGGTGACAAACACCAAAGTTTCATGACTCTCCAAATCAACGAGGAACACTGTTCTGTGCCTATAAAAATATGCCTAGCAGAATGGAACGCCATGCTTCCTATATGAGAGGACTGTTCCAAAAAAGGGAGCACTTACACTGATTCCGTAGTGTTCAGTGACTCCGCGGCCATGCTCCCCTAGGACGCCGAATGAAAGGCTCTCCTCCAGGAAGATTCTTGCTTTGTATTTGTATTTTAACTTAACCTAAGTGTTACATAAAAGGCAACTTTAAAACAGATGATCAGCAGCACACAGAACAGGAAGAAAAAAATTAAACTTAGGATTAAAAAGTATGTACAGTTGACTCTCAATATTCACGAATTCTGAATTTGCAAATTCACCTACCTGTTAAAATTTATTTGTAACCCTCAAATCAATACAGGGGCATTTTTTAGTTATTCACAGACATGCGCATTACAGAGCAGTGAAGAATTTGAGCTACCTGGTTGCATTTTCTCAGCTGATGCTGAATGGATGACTGTTTCAGTTCTGATACTGAAAACAAGTGTCCTTTTCATGGTCTATTTATTGCCGCGTTTTTCACATTTTTGTGCTTTGTGCCTGTGATTCTGCTGTTTAAAGTGGCCCCTGAGTATAGGTCGAGATGCTGTCCAGGGTTCCTAAGTAGAAGGAGTCTGTTATGTGTCTTATGGAGAAAACATGTGTTAGAGCTTTGTTCAGGCATGAGTCATATTTAACACTGTTGGCCATGAGTTCAATGGTGATGAATAAACACTACATATTAAATAAGGCATCATTAAACAGAAACACACACAAAACAGGCTTCGTATTGAAGGCTGATGAAAATGCTGTGACCTGAGGCTTGCAGGAACCTAATGTTGAATGTGCCCTGGCAGCAACAGTTCAGTATTTCCTATTTCAGGGTTCACGACAACTTAATGCCACGCAACCACTGTGAGTAAAAAGAATTGATTGCATGTTGCATGGTCTAAAATGGTTTGATTTAACTCACCAGAGACAGCATAATATTAATTTTTAAAAGGAAACATTAAGACGTTTATGGATACAGACATATAATCTAGTTATTAAATATCAATCTGACAATACGCAAAAACTCCTAGGGAAATGTGGATATTTCTTCCTCAGAAGTTCTGTTTTAATGTGGACACCCAGATTTTTCAAATGCAGAAAGCTTTATTACGTTTTTCAGTCTGCTTTTCCCTGTTTTTAGATTTACAAAGTCCTTTCCCATCAAGGGTTTAGGTGTATATTTATCTATGTGCTCTTCTAATTATTTCATAGTTTAAAAAAAATACAGCCCAACAATCCATCAGGAAGCTGATTTATGCATGTCTATGTATAGGTATTTTTTTCCCTCATATGTAACTGATTTACCCATATAAGATTTGTGCATAATTAGCTTCACAACTGAATTAAAATTAAGCCACCGTGTACCACTAAATTTTTATATACATGACATGAGAAGCTGTTGGGCTCTCAGATCTTCCTCTAACTCATGAAATACAGTCCAGAAATAAACCTATATATCTATGGTCAAATGCTTTTGATAAGAGTGTCAAGTCTAGCCAATGGAAAAACAATAGTATCTTCAACAAATGATGCAGGGACCATTGGATTATCACATGCAAAGGAATAAACTACTAGACTACTATATCACAGCACATACAAAAATTAACTTGAATGCCAGCCCTAAATGTATAACCCCAAACTATAAGCTCTTAGAAGAAAACAAAAGAGTAAATCTTTAAAATTCTGGATTAGGCAAAGATTTTTGGGTATGATACAAAAGCACAAGCAACAACAAAAGAGATAAATTGGACTTCATAAAAATTAAAAACTTTGTATGTCAAAGGACATTATCAAAAAAGTGAAACAAAACCCTACATAATAGGAGAAAATATTTGCAAATCATGTATCTGATAAGGTTCTAGTATCCAGAATATATAAAGAACTCTCATAATTTAACAAAAAGACAAACTCTTCAATTTTAAAAATGGGCACAACATTTGAATAGATATTTCTCCAAAAGTATACAGATGGCCAATAAGCACAAGAAAAGAGGCTCAATATTATCAGTCATTTGGGAAATGCAAACTAAAACCACAATGAAATACCACCTATCCATCAGTAGAATGGCTAACAAAAACCTCAGAAGATGACAAGTGTTGACAAAGATGTGGAGAAAGTAGAACCCTAGTACATAGCTGCTGGGAATGTAAAATGGGTGCAGGCACTGTGAAAAACAGAATGGCAGTTCCTCATTAAGTTAAACACAGAATTAGCATATGATTCAGTGATTATACTGCTTGGTGTATACATACAAGATTGAAAACAGGGATTCAAACAAATTCTTGTAAACAAATGTTCACAGCAGCACCATTCACAATAGCAAAAAGGTAGAAACAACCTAAATATCCATCAGCAGGTGAACGGATAAACAAAATATGGTTTTATCCATACAATGGAATATAAGAAGGAATGAAGTACTGACACCTGGTACAATGCAGATGAACTTTAAAAACTAAGTGAATGAAGCCAGAAACAAAAGGTCACAAAGCATACAGTGTCATTTATAGGAAACAGCCCAAATTCTATTTATAGAATACAGGAATTGGGGGGGAGGGATAGTGAGGAGTGAATGCTTAATGGACACAGAGCCATCTTCTGGTACAATGATAAGGTTTTGGGACTAGAGTTGATGGTTGCACAATGTGGTCAATGTACTGAATGCCACTGCCCTGTACACTTTAAAATGGTTAATTCCGTGTTATGTGAATTTCACCTCAATAAAATCTCAATGATAATTTAAAAAAACCCAGAAAACAACAAGCGTTGGCAAAGATGTGGAGAAACTGGGACCCAGGTAAGCAGCTGTTAAAAGCCTGAGTTTAGCTGGGCACAGTGGCTCATGCCTGTAATTCCAGGACTTTGGGAGGCAGAGGTAAGAGGATTACCTGAACTCAGGGGTTCGAGACCAGCCTGACAACATGGTGAGATCTCGTCTTTTCAATAAATAAAAATATCAGTCAGGCATGGTGGCACATGCCTGTGGTTCCAGCTATGTGGAAGGCTGAGGTGGAAGGATCACTTGAGTCCAGCAGGTTGAGGCTGTGGTGGCTGTGAGCATGCCACTGCACTCCAGCCTGGGCAACAGAGTGAGACTCCAACTCAAAGAAACACCCCCAAAACAAAAAAACCTGTGTTTACAAAATACACATATACTTCCATTTATATGAAATTCTACAAAAGGTAAAACTAATCTACAGGAACTGAAAGCAAATCAATGGTTGCCTGGGCTAGGATGGCAACTAACTACAGAGACACACGAGGGAACTTTCTGGAGTGACAGGAATGTTCTGTAACTTGACTGTGATGGCAATGATAACGGGTGTATACATCTGTCAAAACCTATCAAACCACACACTTAAAGGAAATATATCTTATTATTTGTCAATCTTGCCTCAATAAAGCTTGTTTTTAAAAGCTCAGTCTTGATATCTCTTCAAAAGTCAGCACTGGCATTCAACGTCTTTCTACTTCCCTTGTATGAACAAAACACTCTTCTGATGCCTATCATGCAAAGCAATGCAGATATCATACATTACAAGTGGGCAAAAACAAAAGGTGCATCTGCCAAGCAGTTCAAATGCTAAAATAATTACTAAATATGGTTGCTTACCAGTTCTGGAAGAGGACAAATAGTTCCAGTATTCATATACAATCCTTCTACCACAATGAAACGTCGAGTTACACGAGCCTTGCGAGGATTCTTTGAAAGAAAAAAGCAGACATCTTACATGTCACTACCTCCAAACACAAATCTATTACATATTCTCTAGCACTTTCACCTTATAAAATTTATTACAAAACAGTCTGAATAAATTTAGAGCTCAGTGTTTGAGACTCAGTTATTCTGAGATGAACAACGGCGCTATGAAGACACACTTTTCAGTTCACAACATCAATAGGAGACCTCACAAACACAAACTATTTAAGCACTCTGAAAATATAACACAAACAAAACCTTCCAGACCCAGAATGACTGGAAAGGGGCCTGAGGGAACTTTCTGGGGAGATGGGAATGTTACAGACCACATAGCAATAACCATTGGCCAAGAACATATGGCTAGGATTTTCATGTTTCAATGCCTGCAAACTTTCCCTAAAGAGAACGATCATGAAGATCACTGTCATGAAGACGATGTGAGCAGCAGGTAGTGGTACAGATGGTACAAGAGTGGCAGAATGTCGGTAACAAAGTTAGGAGAAGGTACTACACTGCTGTGTCATATGCTGGCAACACAGATGCAACCCTTTTCCTTTCTTACTCCCCACGGACCAACCTATCACTGGGTCAAGTAAGACTTGACTGTGACCTTGTCTGGTGATGTTTCCAGGTGAGTCGGGTGGAGAGGCCTCTTCGAACAACACACACAGCTCCCTACTCATGGTAAGTCATTAATAAATCTCATTCGCATACTCCGTAGATGCTGCAGGTGTGTTGAACTGAAAAAATCCTAGGATCCACAGTTTGTCACTGCTTTCCTACTCAAAGTTTTCTTGCATCTAAGCTTCTGCTCCAGTGGAAAACTAGAAACTATCAGAATTAGAAAGTATCAGAGCAGTGCTTTAAGGGGTATTTACCCACAGTAGTAGCACAAAAACAATGTGTCTGTTGAGGTACAAAAGTATACATCACTGAAGCTGTGCAATCATCTTCACTCTCTGTCAACCCAAGACTAAATGCAGGGGGAGCTAGGACTCAGTGAGAGGCCATCTTCATTTCAACACAGGGTATCCTCCCTCTGCCAGCCTTTTCAAAAATAAAGTACTTTTCTTATCATTTAAAAATATTCAGTATAGGAATCTCAGGAAACAGAAAAGTACAAAAAAAGAATTTTAAAAATTACTTAGTCATACTATGCAATGATAATTTTTGTCTTTCTTGTATATACGTATATTTATAAATTACTTTGTTAAAAATCAGGATTTTACTGTAATCGTTTTAGGATCTGATTTCTAAAAATACTATGTTGTAAGCATTTCCACATTATTCAGTATTATCTAAAACATGATTTTAATGGAGACATTCTACGCTGTAGGCAAATTGTAAATTACTTACTACTTCCTAATGTTAGATTTAGGTGGTTTCCCTCATTTTGCTTTTTAAATATCATATTATGAATATCCTTCAATCTCTGACACCATTTCTGATTATTTTCTAAAGATAACACCGTAGGTATGGGTCAAAAAGCATGGATATTCTAGAATCTTATACATATGTGCCCATTTGCTTTCTAGAAAGGTGGTGACAACTCCAACTCTTCCCAGGGTTACAGGAGTGCCTGTGCTGGCAATGATTATTACTATTAAAAATGTGCCCTAATTTGACAGTCAAAACCTTCTAGCTTAATTTCCTTAATTATTGTTGAGGCCAGGCTATTTTTCACTTATTCAAAGTTATGAGCATTCCTTCTATGAACTGTGCTTATATCCACTGCCTATTCTTTTTTTTTTTTTTTTAATAGAAGAGTTAATATGAAACAGAAGAATGCTATAGGAAAAGGGATGAAAAACATCCATGAACCACAACACCTGGGAAACTGACAAAACATTTAAAGTTAACAATCTGATTTATTATTTATGTGAAAATGAAATTGAAAAACAGAATAATTCTAAAAACCAGAGTGTAAAGTTATTCAGATAGCCTACTCTTGGTAAGAAAATGTAGTATAAGTTAATTAGTATAAAAAGAAAAATTATAAAGTAGAAATAAATGTCAAGATACTTAATTTTATTTCTTGTTATTCATAAAAAAAAGTTCCATGGACTACAAATCTTGTAAAAAAAAGACACACATAAAACTTGAATATGATGTTTTTCAAACTTATACAATACTAACTTGGCAAAATAAACCGCAGCAGACTGGCTCCCTGGTCATACTTTCCAAGACAGTGTTCTTCAATCTGGTGGCTAGCATTCTATTACTGAATCAGAATAAGAGACATCTTTTTACAACTGTAGAAAGAAAATCAGTGGAATAGTCTCAATTTTAAGACTTTCCCTGTAGGTTTTTCTTAATTGTGCAAATATAAAACACGGGCCTGTAGCAGATCTGTCATAAAATGGTGAATTCATGCATATTCATCACGAGAATGTACATATTCACGAAGTGCCGTGCTTAGGCTGACACCTGCATGGAAATGACAGAATCCTAAATGAATAATGCAAATATTTGGAAAAACAAATGGACACGAAATCATGGAACATGAGGAGCATCTTTTAGCGGTTATCCCAGGGATGGCAGAGTCCACCTGGAAGTGGCGATTGAGATGAAGGCTGTGGTGACCAGCTTCCCACTGCCGCCCACATGTCGTGACGTCCTGCTCAGAACCACAGATCAGAGCTACTTCATCATCCATGTTGCCAGGGGAAAATGAAATAGAAATCTAACAGGGATGCCTTGAACACACTTCCTCTGTTCCATGCTCTAATCAGAACACTAAGGAACCACCTTCAAACCACCATTACCAGGGGGGCTGTGTAGATTCGTGGGAAGGAAAAACTGAAAACAGGGGCTGTGTGTTGTGAGGAGACCATGTTAGGGACTGTCATTTCCCGTAGGCAGCAGTTGCTCAGAACTCCAGGATAAAGGTGGGTGGGAGAAAGGGTCTTCCTTTGTTCATATATTAGTTTATTAAGATTTGCTTCTAGTCTTTCCTCCATGTAGTTGACACATGATTTATCCTGACATGAATAAACCTATTTTGAATTCACTAGGTGCATCTCATTAAAGCCCTAGTGAGTTTTGGTGCTTAGTTGAGAGAATACATCTCCCTTACTCACCAAGTGCATGCTGTTTCTCTCTCCCTCTCTCAGGCAGCAGCCTGGATTACCTCCCCCAAAATTTGCTCTATATAATTATGGCATGTAATAATGTATGACAAGGCAGTTATAGTCATACTTGGCTCTCCAACACAAAATACATTTAATAAGTGGGAACGCCCTTGCTTAATATCCAAATGTGACCCACAGGCAAGTTTTCATGACAAATTACCATTTCATATATAATTTAGCTGGTTAGAAAGCACAAAAGAACGGCACAGTCTTCTTCAAAAGAATCATACCTTTTGATCTTCAATCTCTTGTTCTTTTAGTAGTCGCTCCAGGTCAGCCATATCATTATGCTTAAATAACTTAAGGTCACTACGTGATGCCTGTAATCCTTTTTGAATAGCAAAGCAGGCCGCTCTATCTCTGCAAGGAAGAAAGACCCACCAGACTGGGGTTTAAGATATCTTGTCAACATTCTCAGAAAAACAAATTATGAGTTGACCATCTCCAATTGTTAATATGAAAAAAAGACATGCATAAATTTCAGTCTCATGAATAAGCCTATTTTGAATTCATTAGGTACATCTCATTAAAGCCCACGATGAGCATTTATACACGAGTGTTTGTTCTCCCTCTGCAAGAACTTTTCACACAATTACCACATTTAATCTATTCCAAGAAGCACACTCTTGCCATATTTTAACCTCTCTGAAATCAGCATACATCTCACCACGGATGGCGTTTCAGTTTATTCACATACTTTGCTCTTCCTAAGAAATATATAAAATACTGGTGTACCTTATCATCAATGGCATCTCTGATTTGACTGACACCTGACTCTGCCACTATTCTCCCATGAGCAGCAATACTGGCAGCCCAGCCAGGCAGGAAACTTTTGAACAATAACCACTTTACTGCAGCCCAACACCACACAGAAAAAGTGGTCCTAGCCCCACCCACACCAGCCAAGAGCCTAGACTTTGACCCTAGAGAGGATACAATAAGGCACCCCACACCCCTCCTAGGGCGATGCCAGAGAAGGCAAGGCAGGGATGAGGACTTTATCCCTGTCAGCTGGTGACAAGTAGACACCTCAACCCCTGTGGCAACCGTGAAGAATATACGAAAAGTCCGAACTTCTATCCCCTACCTGGTAGTTGCAGGGGACTCTCCCCATCTCTGCTTGGATAGTAGAAAGTCAGGACTGGCATTGCCACCCAGCAGCTAGAGAGAAACCTCTGCTGAAGGTGTCAACAGAGGCTGGGCAGGGAACCTAGACTGTACCTCTCCCTGGCAGGAATGAGGCAGCAGTTCCCCAGCCCCCTCCCCTGCTGGAATAGTGTCAGAGAAAGCCAACTAAAACCAATGCTTTAAACAAGGTACAGACTGTAACTGTAATAGGAAAATGTCTAGGTTTCAATCAAACATCACTTATACCAAGAATCAGACAGAATGAAAGAAAATAACAAATGCTAATAGTGAGATGACAGATATATGAAGATTATCTAACAACAATTTTAGAGCAGCTATGATAAAAAGTTTTAATGAACATTCATGAACACGCTTGAAACAAAATCATAGAAAGCTTCAGAAAGAAATGGAAGACACAAAGAAGAGTCCTCTGGAGATATTAGAACTGAAAGACAAGACAACCAAAGAAAGCAGCTTAGTGGACAGGCTCAGCAGTAGAACGCAAAGGAGGCAGAGGAAGGATCAATGAACTAAAAGACAGCAACAAAAATTATTCACTGGCACAACAGAAAGAATACAGACCAGAAAGAAATTAACAGAGCCCAAGGACCTGTGGGATAATCCTCCTCTTCCTCCTCCTCCTACTAATAAAATCTAACATTTGTGTCACTGGAATTCCAGAAGGAAAAGAAGGCGGAGCTTAAAAAGTACTCAAAGAAATAATAGCTAAAAACTTCCCAAATTTGCCAAGTGGTTTAAACCTATAGATCAAAAAAGCTGAGCAAAATCCAAACAGGTAAACCCAAGCAAACAGATGCCAAAACACATCATAGTCAAACTGCTGAAAACTAACAATGAAGAAAAAAATCTTGAAAACAGCCAGAGAAATATGACATCTTACATACAGAGAAAAATGATTTCAATGACAGCATTTTTCTCATGAGACATCATAAAAGCTAGAACAAAGTGGCACAATACATATTTCAAGTGCTGAAAGAAAAGAAATGTCAACCAAGATGCCTACAACCAGCAAAAATATCCTTTAGTAATGAAAATCAGGACATTCTCAGTTGAAGAAAATTTGTCAATAATAGACTTACCCTAAAGAAAGTTCTCTAAACAGGGCAAAAGTCATGAAAGAAGAACCTTAGATTATCAAGAAGAAGCATGGTAAGTAAAAATGTAGGCAAATACACTACAATTTTCTTTCCCTTTGGAGTTTTCTAAACTATTTTGAATAGTTAAACAGATAATGTAATACTTAGAGTAATGACTAAAAAAGCTATACAAAGAGAAAAACTCAAAAACACTATAAATAAGTAAAACTGTAATTCTAAAACATGCTCAATTAACCTACAGAAAGACAGGGAAAACAAAGAAACAAAAAGTAGAGGAAAAAAACAAGAAACAAAAAACAAAAAGGAAGTTTAAAATTCTAACATCTCAATGATTACATTTAAGTGTTAATGGCCAAATACACCTTTTAAAGACAGGTTGAGTGGATTAAACAATATGACCCAACTGTATACTGTCTACAAAAAACTCACTTCAAACATACTAGTATAGGTAGGAAATAAAATAATAACACACACACAAATACACATAAATGCATAAAATACATACACAATGAAAGGCCATCCAAAAAAAAACAGACTTTGGAACAAAGAAAATTACCAGGGACGTAGAAAGACATTATATAATGCTAAAAGGGTCAATTCACTAAGAAAACTTAGTAATCTTAAATAGGTACTAAATAACAAAGCTATAATGTGAGAAGCAAAAACTGATAAAACTGAAAGAAGAAATAGACAAACTCACTGTTACAATTGGATACTTCACTACCCCTTGTCAACAATAAATAGAACAACTAGATAGAAAGTCCGCACGGAGATAGAAAGAATAAACACCATCAACACCATCGACCAAGAAGATCTAACTGACATTTATAGAACACTCTGCCAAGCAACAGAAGAATCTCTTCAGATCATGTAAATCTTTCGCCTTTTACACATCCTTTTAAAGTACCCGTGGAACATATTCCAAGACAGGACTACATCATGAGTCACAAAACAGTAACAAACTAAGAATCTCCAAACATCTGGAAAGTAAACAATACACTTCTAAATAATCTATAGGTCAAAGAGAAAGTCTAAGCTGGGCACAGTGCCACATGACTGTAGTCCCAGCTACCTGAGAGGCAAAAGTGGGAGGAATCCTTGAGTCCTAGAGTTCAAGGCCAGCAGGAGCAACATAGTGAGACCCTTTCTCTATGAGAAAAAAAAAGAGAATGTCTAAAGGCAGATATAAAAAATAATAAAGAAATAATAAGAAATAAACTAAATACAAATTAAAACATATCAAAATTTGTGGGATACAACTAAGACAGTGTTGAAAGAGAAATTTACAGCACTAAACTGACATTTTAGAAAAAAGTCTCAAATTAATAAACAAAGCTCCCACCTCAAATCTGAGAAAAAGAACAAGATAAACCAAAAGGGAGCATAAGGCAGGAAATAATAAAGAGCAGAAATCAATGGAACTGATCACAGAAATGCAACGGGGGGGGGGGACAATTATTACCAACACCAGGAATGAAACAGAGGATATCACTACAAACCCTGCAGACACTAAAATAATAAGGAATACTATAAAAACAGTACTATACATGCAGATTTGACAACTCAGAAGAAACAGAGCAATTCCTTGACAAACTAACTTGACTCACTCAATACAACAAAGATAGTTTGAATAGCCCAGCAAGGAAATTGAATGCAAATTAAAATACTTCCAAAAAATAAATCTCCAGGCCCAGATGGTTTCACTGGAGAATTCTACCAAACACAATGAAAGACCATCCAAAGAATTAAAAACAATTCTAAGTAATCTGTTCCAAAAAAAAGAAGAGAACACCTTCCAACTGGTTCTATGAGGTATTACCCTGCTTCCAAAACCAGTTGTCAAAAAAGTATACTAAAGAACAATCTGCCTCGTGAATACAAACAAAAAATCCTTACCAAAACATGAGCAACAAACATGAGAATAAAAACAATTATACACCATAACCAAGTGATATTTATTCTAGGTATGCATGACTGGCTGGTTCAATATTTGAAAATAATCAATGTAATCTGCCAAATTAACAGACTAAAAAAGAAAAATACATGACTATATCAGCCAATACAGAAAAAAATTTAACAAAATTCAATACCCATTCAAGAAAAAATGCTCAGCAAAGGTTGGGTGCAGTGGCTCAGCCTATAATTCCAGCAGTTTGGGAGGTGGAGGCAAGAGGATGGCTTGAGCCTGGGGGTTCAAGACCTGCCTGGGCAACTTGGTGAGACCTCATCTCTACAACAAATCACAAAAACTAGCTGGGCATGGTGACATGCTTCTGTAGTTCCGGCTACTTGGAAGGCTGAGGTGGAAGGATCGCCTAAGCCCAGCAGGTCTAGGCTGCAGTGGCCGTTGAGTGTGCCACTGCTCTCTAGCCTAGGCAACAAGAGTGAGACTCCAACTCAAAAAAAAAAAACTCAGAAAAATAGAATGGGGGTAGTTAAGAGAATGTGATAATGAGTTCCTATAAGAAATCTACAGTTAACATTATACTTAATAATGAAAGATGAATGCTTTCTCTCTAAGATTAGGAACAAAGCCAGAATGTCTGCTCTTACTACTTTTGGAAGTTCTAGCCAATGCAATAGGGCAATAAAAGAAAAGAAAAGAAGAGGTAGACAGATAAAAAAAAAAGAAAACTTCTTGTTTGCAGATGACATGATTGTCTATATGGAAAATCCTAAGAAATCTATAAAAGCAATTCCTAGAACTAGTGAGTTTGGCAATGTTGCGGGACAAAAGGAGCACACAAAAACAACTTTATTTTTCTATATTAACAATGAATAGGTGAATATCAAAATTTGTATTTGCAAATGACATATGTGATAAAGGACTAGCAGTTAGAAAATGAGTAGGACATGAACAGACATTTCACTGAAGAGATGGCAAGCAGGCATATGAAAGGATGTCCAGCATCAGGGAAGTGTAAATCAAGACCACAGTGAGGTGTCTCTACACATCAACTGGACTGGCTGAAATTTTTAAAAACTGACAGCACCAAATGCTCCGAAAGATGTGAAGAAGCTGGACTACTCACGCATCGTTGATGGGAATGCAAAAGGGGACAGCCACTCTGGAGAAGAGTTTGGCAGGTCCTTAAACACCTGCAATCCACAAGCCACTGCATTCCGTGGCATACATCCCAGAGAAACAAAAACTTACACTCACCAAAAACCTGTAACAACTTTAACAGCCCCAAACTTGAAACAACCCAGATGTCCTTAAAGGGTAACTGGTTCCACTGGCTGTGGTACATCCATGCCATGGAATAATATTCAGTCATCAAAAGGAACCAACTCTTGAAACAAGCAACAACTTGGATGGATAACCAAAGAATCATGCTGAGTGAAAAGAGCCAATCTCAAAATGCTACCTACTGGACAACTCCATCTGTATAACATTCTTGAAATGACAAAATTACAGAAATGGAGAACACATTAGCGGTTGCCAGGGTTAAGGAGTGGGCAAGGTGGGAGGATCCTGAGTGTGTCAACATGAAGGATCCTTGTGTGATGGAAATACTGTGTCTTGACCACAACAAAGTCCATATCCTGGTTGTGGAACCTGTGCTAGTTTTGTAGGTGGTTACCACTGGAGGAGCCTTAAAGAAGACACAGAAATCTCTGTATTATTTCTTACAAGTGGTGTGACTTTGTAATTATCTCAATGTAAAAAGTTTAGTTTTAAAAAGGTGTATGAAATAACACAGACTTAGTAGAGTGACAGGACAGACTTGAATCCATGAATGACCACTGCACTGAGACTTACTATGGGCAAAGCATCATCACTGTTTACTGGAAGGAAGGAGAGGCAGCATCAGACGGTGTCTGTGCCTAACAAATGTATCAAAACCTGTTTACCAAACACCATCTTCACCTCTAGAACTCACACACTCAGACAGGTTTAAGACAGAACATGGTATTTACAATTGTGTAGAACAGAATGATTAGGCCATCTAATGACTCACTGGACCTGACGTTTTACAACACTGGACATAACATAGAAGTTAATTTAGCCTAGGTTTCCTAGCAGGTAATACCTAAAAGACAATATAGTATTTATCCTCAGACAAGGGAGGCACACAAGCCCGCCTGTAACCATAAACTTTCCCTAGACATAAATTAGAAAAAAATAATTATAGTGGGGTGATTGGTTATAAAGTGATACTGAATGACACTGCACTTGTCTGTAACTCAGCTACTACTATAAGCCTTAAAACACTGTTTAAATCAATGGCTCTCAAATTTGTGATGAGTCTTTTATATTACTTGATAACTATGTGCAAAAACATTAATGAAAATATTTGTTTTCACGGTCACGTTGGAACACAGTACTACAGGCTCAGGCCACTTCCTGCAGTGCTCCCAGGCTGTGGAAGGGGTATGACAAGGGATGGGTCATGTGTGCCCTGAAACTCCAGGTAGCATCAGTTCTGCTCTAGTGTGATGGAAGGTTCTGCTGCTGTGCAGACAGGAGCTCCAACGGTGCGTGGTAACAGGACCCTGCAGGGCTAAGGCAGGCCAGGCCCCAGCATGCAGTCACCTGGACCCCGCTCATCTGGGCTCCAGCTTCCATGCACTCATTTACTGAATGAGTGCTTACTGAGCACCCCTAAACAACAAATGCTTTCCTAAGTAAGGGGCTCTCAGCAAGAGACAAACAACCACCCAGACACAAAAGGACAAACCACTGTGACTGCTACAAAAGAGGAACACAGCAAGTGTGAAGCCCGCGAGCAGAGGACTGTGCCTGCATACACGTCAGGGAGTCTGAGAAGCAGAGTGACAGGCGGTGTGAGTGCTTGTGTGAGCACGGATTCATGGGGTCACCAGATGCTCTCTGGCAGTAAGATTTGCTCCCTATGCAGCAGGGTTCTTGACTTGGTCTGAGCGGATGGGGAAGGCTTTCCTGCAAAGGCAACGTATATGCAGGATGAGCAGAAATTAAGCAGGAGGAGAGAGGACGAATGGTATTCTAGGTATAGGGACTAACATGCGCAAAGCCCTGAGGCCAGAGGAAACAACTTATCCCCTTAGGGAAACAGGACCTAAGGAGCCTGAAGACACGGCCCAGAACTCAAAGTCTTTATTTTAGGAACAACAGAAGCTTTCATATGTGTTAAATGGGATGTGACATAACCAGCTCTGCATTTCTTAAAAAGAAAAGAGAAAACAAAAGTAAATTTGAGACCCAAAACTAAAAGAGTCCTTTAACAGTCCACTCAAAAGACAGAGGGGCTCAGACTGCAGTGGCAGACGCTCTGCTGCTCTTAGCCTCTCCTGCTTCCAGGCCATAAACATGCAGGCTTGTAGATCTGCTTGTGGACAGCTGAAGAAGCTCCAGAGTCCCGGATTCTCTGTCCTCGATAACCTATGAAGCGAGATCAGCAGAGACCAAGAAATGTGTGGGTAATGAGATCGAGGCAGCCTTTTCCATACAGCCATAGAGCTGCACAGGGAAGACAGACGGCTGGTCTCGTCTGGGTATCAGTAACATCATCATGGCAGATAACAACGATCAACACCTAACACTTCTAAGTATCTTTCGTGAAGGTCTCACCAGTTTTATAGAATTACTTGGCTGAGGTATCTGCATTTTTTAAACAACGACAAAATCACTATTATTTTAGGAAGATAACTTCTCACAAAGTAATTCTTAAAGGCAGCCAGTACTGTTACCAACAAAGTTTAACTAGAAATGCCATGAGAGTTACTTACACAAATACGATATCCCCTCTCTTAGAGTAAGCAGGAATAGCACTGGCTATGGTGGCAAATCCATACGAGTATATAATGGCTTCTTCTGTCTTCATGAATTTTGCCAGACGGTCTTCCAAATCCAAATGAACATCTATTTCAATTTTTAAAAGTTAAATGGTTAAACTGTCTTCTAATTCTTTTTCTCTACTAAGGAATAAAGAAAAGGACATAAGCACTGTAATTATGAATACTTTCACCTATGGTCAAATGGAATTGGTTTTTTTTTTGAGTTGGAGTCTCACTCTGTCACCCAGACTGGAGTCCAGTGGCCGCTCCTGGCCACTGCAGCCTCGACCTGCTGGGCTCCGGCGATCCTTCCGCCTCAGTCTTACAAGTAACTGGAACTACAGGCGCGCACTACCACGCCTGGCTAATTTATTTATTTATTTATTGTAGAGATGAGATCTCGCCTGCCCAGGCGGGTCTCGAACCCGCGGGCTCAGGCATTCCACTCACCTCAGCCTCCCAAAGGCGTGGGATTACAGGCTGAGCCACCGAGCCCGGCTTTGGAATTGTTTTTAAAAGATAAATCATGTAAGACCTACTAAAATAATTCTGGGCCCAAATTACTTCTAAAATACATGAACTGAATCAGCTACTCGTCTGTAAAATGTGTTACTGGGGCAGCTCCCACTCTGGGTTTTGCTTTTACATCATGCTACTGTACAACTTCAAGACCCACTGACTACTGAGTGCTTTAACTTCCCTCAGTCAAGGACACTGAGGCGCTACCAATGTCTAACGTTAACCTATTAATGCACTTTTGCATTTTAGCAAAAAGTCTGCTTACTCTGCGTTAAGACCGTGACACTTATTAGAAGTCAAGCGACCACTCTTCTAATTATCTGTGTCGGCATTTAGTTGTGGTACTTACCATCATCACTTTGCAGGACCTGCTTTCTGTTTGAATGTCTTAGAAGTGTAGTAGGAAATTCAAATTTATATTTAAAAATACGGTCCTTTTATAGAAGCAGCTTAAGAAGAATGTTTATGTAATAATGAAGATCCATGATAATGATTAAACTGATGGGTTTTAACTTTCCTCTCAAATCACAGGTTCCTTGTAGCCTTTCACATCCCAGGCCAACCCATGAGGCTTCCTGCCCTGGATGGGAGGAACAGGCCAATGACTGGCTTTGAACCTTAAAACTTCAAAGTGGTCTTAAAATGAGACATTATCCAGGAGACAAAGGGGTTTTAAAAAGTTCCTTTAGCTCTTTTAACTGTAGCAAGACCCAAGCCTGGAGGACTAGAGGGCAGATTTGCCAAATGACCAGTGCGAGGAGAACCCAGAATCAGGTGCAGGCAGGAGGATGCCCGGTCCTCCAGCCTTGGAGCTCTGTGGGAGAAAGGAGGGAAATCAGAGGTCACAGAGACAGACTCTGAGATCATGGAAGAGGGAGCCATGGTGTGTCCACCGAGGGGAACTCTCAAGGATGGGCAATGACAGGTGGTCTGGACAGTCCCAAGCGAGGGGTAGTGGAGAGTGCTGACAGACCGGCAGAGCCCAGTGTATCTATGAACCCAGTGTATCTCTGAACTTCGAAAAGGATGTTACAGAACTGTGAAAATGAGCTATTTATCCCACTACAATCAAGTAGTGATATGACATGAAGCATGCTTCTTCCTATTTTTAAGTTAAAATGTAATAAATGCAGTCTACCATCATACAAAAAAATCTGTGGGCCGGGCTTGGTGGCTCAGCCTATAATTCCAGCACTTTGGAAGGCCAAGGTGAGTGGACTGCCTGAGCCCGTGGGTTCGAGACTCGCCCAGGCACCTTGGCGAGACCTCGTCTCTACAATACAATCAAAAAAATTAGCTAGGCGTGGCAGCGTGCGCCTGTAGTTCTGGCTACTTGGAGAGCTGAGGCGAAGTGTCACTGGAGCCCAGCAGGGCGATGCGGGGGTGCTCGTGAGTGTGGCCCTGCACTCCAGACTGGGCGACAGAGTAAGACTACAACTCACACAAAAAAAATCTGTGAGCTATCATTTCATTTCCATTGCCAATCAGTTATGGGAAGTTTATAGAACAGAAATTTTCACTATATCAACATTAAATAAATGTGGGATTTTACAGCAACACAAAGTTTAGAAGAAAGTATCCCAAATGATCTGTGACATCAATATAACTCCAAGTCTAAGGCCTTGACCCCTTGTACCTGGCAGCCACCTTCTAGGAGAGATGCGATCAGTGAAAGGTTTCAGGCAAAATCTGGCAAGAAAGAGAAAAGCAGCCAAGTGGTTGGGCAAGGGTCAGCCTCTGGGGTCTACATCTTCATCCTCATTAGTGTTCTCTGAGCGTCATCACTCTGCCACCTCTCACTTCCCCATCAGGCAGGAACCAGGTAGGAGGCCTCTCTCAAATTACAATGCTGTCTCTAATTAGGAATACCTGTCACAAATCTTCACAATTTAGGCAGCAGATGGACAACACAGGCTACAATGATTTGCCTTCATCTGATTTCCACTGCAAAAAGAAAAACATGCTATGGATACAAACTACTTTTGCTAACTAAAAAAGGGATTTAAAAATCATGCTGTAGACTTCCTAGCTCTTAATGACTCTTTTCATCAGTGAATGGTAGAGACTGTAAAACTGAGTATGACCTTATTTCAGGGCATCTGAATGAGTCACCCACTTGATGGAAATTGGCATGTTATGAATCATCCCATCATTACATCCACTCATAACTGTTTATATACAGTTGCCGTAAAGTGGCAAGAAGAATCTCTAAACAACAAATCAATGACTTACTGCTTCTTGGCTACTCCCAAAAGTTCAAAAAAGACTGGCCTTTTCCTTCTATCACAAGATACTGGATTCTAGCTGATGTCAGTCTTGCAAAGCAGGTTTTGTGACAGGTAAATATGGATAACTGCAGAACTTGTTTCTCTTGATGCTACTTTGTGCAATGAAGCAACTCTCAACTCCAGGGAGGGGACGGCAGCAAGCAGGAAAACTACCAGGCCACTCACTGTTCTTCAACATCTGATGTCCATATCTTCTATGTGTATGATTCATTTTGTCAACTGGTGCTGTAGATTTCATGAACTCAAACTAAAGTACCTCACTCTCCAATTCACTGCTGGGAACAAACGCAACAGAGAAGAGGCCATGGAGGGAGGTGCCCCAGAAAGCCCCCGCCTGCCTCATGGCACTTGGCACTCTCTTACCTGCCTGTCAGTTTCCCAGCAGAACCTCAGAGAAAGGAGGCCTGGCCACCTGAGTCATCACAGAGCTCAGAGTGCAGCCGGGCCTTGTGGACTCAGCCCTGGGAGTCGCCATTACCAGGCGTGGCCCTGGACAAGGCTGAAACTGCTCTGTGCCTTGCAGTGCCTTCCTCTGTCAAGCAGGAGCAACGGCCCTCTGTTCCGCAAGGGCTGGTAATCAATGCTGATAAAGCACTCAAAGTAGCGGCTGGCAGAGGATTTGTTGTGTAGGATTTGTTCAATTCAATAGAAAAAAATAAAAGGTTTTCTTTTAAAAGGAAAAATCTGGTCACACCGTAAGCTCTCTTCCAGCAATCCCAAAGAGTCCAAGACTAGATTCTCTCGAGAGACACTTGTGCAGCTTCTCTCAAGAAGAAAGAGTACAGCCTTCTTGGTTGTTTTCCAGAGGAAAGACCACAATATACTCAGCTCGAGAACAGTTTGGCAGTAGTGGGACACTACTGGGAGGGGGTCACACAACATCAAAAAGGGTACCCAGTCTTAAACCAGGAGAAGAGGGCGGCCAGGGGGTGCCCAACTTTACCCGTACGACGACCTCTTATGTACCTCACTCTGAATTGTACCACACATCTTTAAAATAAAAAAAAGAAACAATCAAACGATTGTCTTTACATTTTTTTCGGGCCTTCATATTCTGGCAATCATACTGTCCTTTGGAAAAAAAATCCCTAGAGTCACGGACGAGCCTACTTAAGAGCACAAATGATAGGACTTATGTATTCACTAGAACATAAATGTAGTACTTAATGCTCCTCACAACGTTTTCATAGGCAGGATCTCACATGACTCTTACCAAGATAGTCTAAGTTGTGCAAGCAAATTGGTTCCCTTCCTACACCTAAAAAACTAGGATCCCATGACCTGTAGGAAAAAGTGGCAGATCTAGAAATTTTATGATCATACGTTCTTTCTACTAAAACATGCAGTCATGGTTCAGTTGACTGCTCTAAAACAAAGAAGGGAAAAGCTATCTAAATGAATAACTGTTTGATCTATGCTGGCTTGAGAACACGATTAAGTATCATTCTCTCTCACAATGAAACTCTGCCACACAATTGTTTTTTGATCTAGTTCAAGACCCAACATCCCCTACATATACAAAACAGACCTCAGGGCACCACGGAGAAATCATGGGCAAATAAGATTTGAATACATTAAAAACAAAACATAAAGAAACAAGGAAGTTCAACAACGGACACTATTCTAAGTACACTGGGAACTCATTAGCCTTAGAGGGAAGGAAGACTCCACCACTCATTAAGACCACTTGTTCAATACTAAAATATACACAAGTAGGTGGGAAGAAATTCGGCTTACACAGTCTTTCAGAAACTATTGTAAGAACTTGTTTAGTTCTATTTGCCAGGCCTTCTAGAGAAGGTAGGGGAACACTTAGTCTTAAAAAAACGAGATAATTTTAAGTCAATCATTCCTTTCTTTACTTTTTGTATTAATTATCTAACACAAAATTGCTACTATGAAATAGCCAACAAGAGAGAATGTTTAATGAGAAAATTTACTTTTATAAGTGATTCACATTTATTATCTGAAAAGCTAGAAAAGAGTTACAAGAAAGAGTGGGCTTTGAAAATATAAAAGACAAAATTAAAAGCAACCTTGTGGAAGCCCAGGGAAAGAGATGCTAAGTCTCGAACTAAACTCTTCAAGAATACACTAATATATGAGCAACTATAAACAAGAGAAGGGGTCTCATGTCTGCTCTATTGGTCAGTGCAAAGGGCAAACACCCCCTATTTAGAATAATTCAATTGTAGAGTAGTTTAGAGATTTAAAATTTAGCCTTAGATGACCCCAAGTAGCTTCTCTGATATTATCTTATGCTAAAATTTCAATGTAATTTAATATAACTATAATTCAAACGATTACTTCCAAAATAAGGAAAAACAAAGGAAAAAACCTGTTAAAAACCAAAGAAGTACAAATATGGGCAATATATACATAGAAAAAGGAAGAAGATGACAAGTAAACATGGGCAACTATTAAGGAATAAAAAGTTTATCTGAAGGACAATGTACTCAAAAACGTTACACATTACTTCAAATTGTAGGTTTGGTATCTGGTTATACAACTGTCCCACTGTAAATTAATTTGCACCTTTGTCTAAATGTCACAGTCTGTTTGAAATTTCAATTACAGTTTCGGGATAATGATGACTCAGCAACCAATCAAGTCATTTATAGAAGATTTGATACACAACTGTGTGCTTATTATATTGTCTCTGGTAGCCCATTCAGACATGTGAAAGATCAAATTCAATTTGAATTTTAAAACATACTCACTTCAACAGCAAGGTACAGAAAAATGTATATGGTATTCAAGCATTTTTGTAAAAATGAGGGGAAAATATATGTATGGAAGTGGTTTGTATTACGTTGAGAAAATGTCTACAGAAAAATTAACAATGAAACTACTCACAGAAGCTTGTCTTTTTTGAGGGGTGGGATGGCAGCGGAGAAGAGGACAGGGTCAGAGGTTAGAAAACATCTAAAGTCTGTCTTGCATGTGTGTTGAAGTTTATGTCATGCACTGAACTACCCTATCAAGAAATTAATTTAAAAACCTTCAATCTAAAGACCCAACGTCTGAAAGTACCTAATCTGCTATTCGGCATGGTGATCCAAATGAAAAAGTGACTGGGTTATTTTAACAATACACTTTACAACTTTGAGAAAACTGGTCTTGGAGATTTGAAACTTGTTTTTTTTTGAGTAGGAGTCTCATTCAATCGCTCAGGCTGGAGTGCAGTGGCACACTCACGGCCACCACAGCCTCGACCTGCTGGGCTCAGGCAATTCTTATGCTTAAGCCTTCCAAGTAGCTGGAACTACAGGTGCATGTTATCACGCCTGGCTAATTTTTCTTGATTTATTGTAGAGAAGAGGTTTCACCAAATTGCTCAGGCTGGTCTCAAACCCGTGGGCTCAGGCAATCCTCTCACCTTGGCCTCCCAAAGTTCTGGGATTACAGGAGTGAGCCACTGAGGCTGGCCTGAAATATTTTTTCCCCACAATTTTATTTGGCAATAAATCTCTGATCTGTCTTCTCAGATTAAGTCTTAAGCAGGGGCCAAGGCTACACATGCAAATAAAAGTTACTAGGAGAGGCTTTTAAGAAAGCAGTTTACCCCAGCAAGCAGTCACAGAAGGAAAGTCTTGCTGACCAGATTACAAACAACCCCATAAAATGTGCCTTTTTTAGTTTTCTAGTTCTTGTCAAGGAAATAATTCTCTACCAATAAAAATCAACCCAATAACCCATGCTTGCATTAGACTAGAGGAAAGTGGGAGATGCTGATCTGAGCTCACTTCTTTGATCTTGCCATCAAGACCGGAAGTCAGGATACTTGGTTTCTAATTTTAGGGTTGAAATTCATGAGCTGTGTGACTATGAGGAAGACACTTAACCTCACTGGGCTTCCTCTTCCTATTCAAAATAGCAGGGATAATAAAATACAAGATCCCTTCCAGCTGTAGGATTCTTGGACACTTATCTCCTCATCTGTTTCCAAGACAAATAATGTAACCACCAAGTTAAAGAATAAAGAAAAGTGTTCCTTTACGTAAAAAAACTTAACCGTTCAAGTAAGAATAAACACAAAAAAGATTCAGAAATTGACATGAGGGTGGAAGACGGGAGATATTCCCTTGCTCTACTTTCCCCACATGCTGACACTTTGTAAGCCAGAAAGTTATTTCCCGCATATTCATTTGAATAATTATTTAATGACATTTTCAGAAGCTAAGAATAACATAGACTTAATAAAAATAAACCACAACATGCCAAGATTGTCCCTGATGATTCTGTTAGCGAGTTCATACTATTTGAACTCATACATGCATCAAATACTTAGTTAGCCTATCCCCAAGTCATTCACACACAAGGAAATCAATGATCTTTATCTTCATTCTAGAGAGAAAAAGGCTACATAGTTCATCTCCCCCTCCCCCAAGGAAATCTGCCCTCAGCTTTCTTTCTGGCATGCAGCTGTCCAGTCAGTGATGTTTCCTGGCCCCCTCTGCAGCTAGTCGTGACCTGGGGTTACATTCTCAGCAATGGACTGTGGGCCAAAGTGACAAGCAGGTCACCTTCCTGGCATGAAGGACACTGCTGCTCTACACGCTGGTTCCTCATACTGCGACCCCACATGCAGACAAGGATGGAAGCCTCGGACATTAGAGAATGAGATGGGCAAGATCCGAGTCCCTGCATGACTGTGAAGGGCAGTGTCACACACAGATGGGCCCTTCGCCTTGCAACTGTCACGCACGACAGAAACACACTGTCTTCTCATTGCCGTCTCTGCGGCATGTGCAGTGGCAGCTCTACCATCGCCCCCGATACAGCATGACCTCAGGCACCCCAGCTCTCTCCACGGTCACACGTGACCTCACGCCAAGGCCCTTCCTGCCAATGGTTCCCAACCACATGTTCTAGAAAGTTAGGTAGAAAATCACACGTACCAGCCTAACACTACAACTCACTAAGGATATGTTTTCCAAGGCTTTGTGAAATAAAACGGAATCTTAACTCTTGAAAGTAGTTGTCTGGAAAAGAACATGACAAAACTTACCAAACGTGCCATAAAATCCTCGGGGTCCACAAGTCCCCACACCATACTTCTTCAGAGACGCTAAAGCTGCTGCCTTTATTGAAGTAAAAAAACCAACACTTTAGTAACTGATCTTTCAGAGCATACAACTAACATTTCCTATTTTTTAACCTACACAGTTCCCTCCTCCCTCTCCTACTCTTCTTCCTTTTAGAACTATGACAATTCTAACAGGATACAAAGAAAAGGCAGATGCAAAGATACAGTGTATGACTTAAAACACGGAAAAATTACACGAGCTTGATTCTCAAAACCTGGTGATTAACTTTCCAGCATTGAAAGTCTAAGTCTTCCCTGAAAAATGCTTGTTAGCCCACAAAGCCCCCAAAAGATGGAGGAAATTTCCTGGACTCTTCACTGACTGTTCCCCAGGTCTGGCTGTCTCCCAAAACTAAGCCACATTAGATACTCTTTCCTCCCTCTGCTTCGGTTGAGTCACACAACTTGTCAGACAGAAAGGAATGGGAAACATTCACACAGCCCTTTCTAATATTCTGCTCTTGTCTTTTATGTCCAGTTTCTTAGGTCAGTAATGTCATCTGTCTGCTTCAGCATTAGATGTTACTCACCTTAACCCTAGGGTTATCCAACAATCCAAGAAAATTAAACGAGGCAAAGTTTATACATTCTTTTCCATTTACCACAATGTTGTGGCTTGGTGGGCTGGGGAAAAGAGACAAAGAGTGGTACACTCAACACACATGCATGTTACATGCTACCATCTTACCCTGTGGGAAGTATAACACAGTAGTATTGTCATTACACCCTATTTGCAGACTGGTTTTCTTTTTTGTGTTTTTAAGAAACAAAATAAGGAATGGTAAGCTAAAAATCATATACAGTCCCAGAAATTCTATTTTTAAAAGGCTACCTGTACTACTTAAATTAAGAAACAAAATGAGCTAGAACTCCAAGATGGATGATAAATGGCAAATTTTTGCTTTGATTTTAAAACTCACTTAAGAAGTTGCTAAATAAGATACCTCAGGAAAAAAATCTGAAATAAGACAAACAGGGAGGAAATATAAAATGATTAAGATCAGAGGCAAGAACAGGCAGAGTGAGCTATGGTCTTACCTAGTTAAGTGGTTTAAAAATAAATATTATCTATAGGAAGTCACTAAAAGAGTAAGTGGAATATAGAGAAGAATTCTGAAAGCCACTAAAAAACAAAACAAAAAAACAAACAAAAAAAAGATGAACAATTAGACTGACACTAGTCTCACCAGAACATAGGCCGGAACATGATGAAGGAACTTCCCAAGGGCTTATAGGAAAATAGCTATCCACCTAGAACCCATTATCTGCTGTTACCTAAGGAGGTAAAATAATTTCTCATTAAAAGATAGAGATTACCTTCTATAAATCCCCACTGAAGGATTTAACAGAGAACATACTTTAGAAAAAGGAATTTTAAGCCAAAGAAGATGGGTGAATAAAGCAATAAATTACCTAAAGATCAGCAAAGAAACTGGTAGATACATGTAAGGAACTGGTGATTCTCAATAATAACACTCCTGGGAAATATAAAATGAGGGAAACTTAAACACCAGACCAGGACATCATGACAGAAGGTTAGGGACGGGGAATGACTGATGCAGGAGTCTATTAAGTCCCTGTACTGCTTTGTAAGGAGAAGTATTAATAAAATTCTGCCAGAAAAGACTCATGTTAAGCATGAGAGGAAGAAAGGAATAAAAAAAACCTAATCAAGAAAACCTGATCAAGTAGACAGAAGGCAAAGAAGATAAAACCGAAATGAAAAAAGTAAAAGCCTGCTATTTAGAAAAAAGAGATAGAAATAGCATCCATAAGACATTTTTTCCCAGTTATTATCCCTGAGGTTCCAGAGAGTCATCATACAGGAGAGTTTTCAGTCTCTCATATCGCCGGGCACTCGGCAACGGCCCTTGGCTGTGTGTGCAGGCACACAGCAGAGTCAAAAGGTGCCAACCTAGCATGTCTTCTCCTGTCCCTACACTCCCCTGGAACCAAAGACCAGGTGTGTCAGTTGCTCTTGCAACGAGGTGTGGTCAGTGCTGCCTTGGCCAAGCTGACAAAGCTGGAAGGGGCCTTTTCTCTGCCCAGCTGCTTGCCATCCTGCCTTAAGGTGACTCATGAATGGAAGTCACATGCCTCAAGGGTAGCGCAGCAGGATGACAGCCTGGGTCTCCAATCGTCTATGGAGCTTCTCTCCACACAGGCAGATGAGGGCAAATGAACTTCTACCTTGCTAAAGTCACGTAAGTCTGGGTATCATAATATATGCAATGGAACCCAATCCCAAGTAGTTAACTTCGGCCAGAAATAATCTCTATCAACAGTGCCTCTCGGTGTTTAGAAATTACTTTTTTTAAAGAAGAGGCAAAATAATTTGACACAGATATAGTATGTATTCTCACTCATAATACATACTCCCAGTAGTGGAACTTTACAATGCAAGCACCATACAACCAAGTAAACAAACCTTTAAAGATTACAACAAAAAGGGGTCAAGTGTAGGAATCACAAATAATGAAAAGATATTTAAGACTTGGGTACAATTTTCGAGGAACAGCAACACACACGATTCAAGAAGTTTACGGATCTAAAGTATTCATACAGACATGAAAATAGGATTGTTAAAAAAACATAAATTTTCCAAAACATGATTCTCATGAAGAATAAGATATCCAAGATGCCTGTGAAAAATCAGAATATAATTATTGCATGGGGTAAGAAGCACTATTCTTGAATGTATTATTTACACAATGAAATCTTATACACATATATGCAATTAAATTAATAAATCAAATAAGATTATTTTTGGTTATTTCTTATATGGCTCTTTAAGTGTATATATATCAAATGGTCAAAAAACCGACTTAAATTTTACTGGGGAAATTGTGAATCACTTCATATTTCAGCAGATTTTAGTATTTATTAAATAAGTGAGTCACAATAAAAGCAACAAATCACATTAAATGTGAACAGATTAAGCTCTCAGTTAAAAGATGAAGACACTAGATATTTTGGTTTTCTTAAAAAGTCCAGTTATGTACAAAAGAAACAACTACACATAACAGCACAGTAAATCTGAAAGTTGAAGAGTCATAATAATCATCAGTTATGTAAAAACTATATGAAAACTGGTGTAGCTACACTGTCATCAGACAATAAGACTTTAAAGCAAAAAGTATTATTAGAGGTAAGAAAAGCTGTTAATGATGCTAAAAGAAACATTCGCAAGGATGTAAAAATGCTGAGCCCATATACACCTTATAATATCCCTTTAAACTAGACAACTTAAAAAATAAAATATAGAGAATGAATCCACAAGGTGGATAATATTGACGATCTCTATTGTCTCTTTCTTTCTCTCTCATTTGTATAACAAACAGAAATGGTTAAGACTGAACTGTTTGAACACTAATTAAAACACCTGATCAGACACAAGACACTCTGAAATAAAACAGAAAACCTAAGTTTCAACAAGACCACTAGTATCACTCAGAGAAGGTATCAGCCAGAACGTACTTTTTTACTGCATGGCAATAAATTAGAAGCTCAAGGAAAACATTATGCTTAACTGTTCAGTATATTACCAAAGGTCATACAGCGCTGTAAAATGTAAGAAAAAAAAATCAAAATGCAAATTAGAAGTCAAGGGCAGTGGCTCGTGCCTACAACTCCAGCTACTTAGGAGGCTGAAGTAAAGGAGTGCTTGGGCCCAGGAGTTCGAGACTAGCCTGAGCAACCCAGCAAGACCCTGTCTCAACAAAAAGAAAGAAAAGAAAATTAGAAAATATTTAGATCTGAACAACATAGATTAAAAGTATCACTTGAACCCAAGAATTTGAGACCAGCGTGGGCAACACGGCAAAACCATTTCAAAAAAAAAAGAAAGAAGAAAATTAGAAAATATTTAGAAATGAATAACACAGATTAAAAATATAGGCTTATATAGGTTATAACTGGAACAGTACTTAGAAGAGAATTCACAGCTTTAAACACAGAAAAGTTCATTATCTCTTATACGCAATTTAAAAAGTTTGCAACAAATTCATCTGGTAGCAAAACCTGTCCTAAACAGATAGGAAACTATTTATTTCCTTTATTGTACTGAGTGATGTTCATAAGGGATGCTGTCCCAGTCTTAATAACAATGGTTCTGTAATAAGGAATATGTACTTATTTTTCCAATACCTAAATTCTGAATTCTGAACTGCACCCTTAGAGTTTTGAAAAAGAATTGTGAAACAGTGTTTAAAAAGATTAGAAAAGGTATAAACTAAGTTAGAAAAAGAACAGGGTAAAATCTAAAAGACCTGGAAGGAAGTTTAAATAACAGCAAGCATAATTTAATTTCAAAAAACACAACATATTTAGTGAAATAAAAAAAATTAAGCAATGATCCTAACAGAAGCAGAAATAACACTTAGTAAAGTTTAACATCTATTTAAAAGTTAAAACTCTTAGAAAATTAGGATGAGAGGAATATTCTCAAACTCAGATAAAATATAAAACTATATATTAAAAAAACCTAAGGTATTAAGTGTGAAACAATGGAGGCATTCCCTTTAAGAATAGGAACAAAATAAAAATGCTTGGTATCCTGCTATAGTTCAGCATATTCCGGAAGGCCACACCGGTACTAAAGGCCAAAAACATAAATAAAACAAATGTATACATATAGCTGAGAAGAATCACACTACTGTTATCTGCAGGTGATATGATCATCTTACCAAAAAACTTTACAGAACTAACAAACTACTGTTGTTAATAGCAATAGAGGTACTAAAGTTATTTACAATATTAAGAAAAATGTAAAAACAGATACAAGTAAATGATGAGATGGACAATATTCATGTGAAGGGGTGGCTAAAGTTTTCAAAGATATGAGACTGACAAAATAAAGTATAAACGCAATATAATCACAAGTAAAATTACATTGGAATTTCCAAAGGAATGGTACATTTTTCAACAATTACATGGAAGGATAAAAGTTCAGGAGTGACTAACTGAATTTAGAAATAAGGAGGATGGTGCTTTCCCAGAAAGAATCAAATATTAGACTCCTGTTAACAAGAGGTTTGGTACTGTTGCAGGTAAGCAAATACACCAATGAAGACATTTAGGACTCAAGAGAACTGGATACATGCAAACACCTGGTAAAATGATAGCAGCTACCCCACAAACTACTAGGTAACACAAAAATTTTTCTCTATAGGTAAAGATGAACAGCGATGTAAAAGGTGAATTCCATATATATTAAAAACTTTAAAAATATTTTAGAAAAGTTAACAGAATAAAATGTAGAATTGTATTTTGTGACTTCAGGTAGGAAATGATTTCTTAAGCAACTCTCCAAAAAAAAGAATAAACCATAAGGCCAAAATGGATTCATATATAACCAAGTAAAGACTTTAAAAGCTGATTAAATGAAATTCATCAAAGACAATGTTAAAAGACAGGTGACAGAACAAATGTGTTATATTTAATTGGATCTAATATGTCATCAGCTGTATTTTAAGATACACTAACGAAAGAAAAACAGTGCCAATTAAAATGTAATGGGCTGGGCATGGTGGCTCATACCTGCAATCTCAGCACTTTAGGAGGCAGAGGCAAGAGGGTTGCCTGAGCCCAGGGGTTTGAGACCAGCCTGGGCAACTTGGCGAGACCTTGTCTCTATAATAAGTCAAAAAATTAGCTGGGGATGGCAGCACATACCTATAATTCCAGCTACGGGAAAGGATAAGGCAGAAGGATTGCCTGAGCCCAGAAGTTCGAGGCTGTGGTAGCCCATGAGCATGCCACTGCACTCTAGTCTGGGCAAAGAGTGAGACTCTAACTCAAAAACAAATAAAATAAAATAAAATATAATGATGTTTTCTGGTCATGTAGAATTTTTTAGTTTATATTTAATGAAAAGGTCTATTAGGCATTCTTAGACAAAGATTACCGCCACACTACTTTTGTACTTATGAAAAGGAAAATACAAAGCAAGATGAATTAGTCAAGATATTCCTGAAACCTCTTTACCCAAGTTCTGTCCCTCTCCTCTGGTAAGTCATTGATACCACGGGTAATCATACAATATTATCCCTGCTCTCAGAAGTATCCTGGCATGTCTTAAGAGGATGTTCCATTATTATCTCTGAGATAATCTAACATGTTACTATCACCCATTCTCATGTTTTGATGCTGGAACTTTCCTACTGGACTAACCTCACAGTTTCATCTTTCCTGCAATCAACGCATGTTTCTAGAAGGAAAGTCGCTACTACCCAAAGGCAACAGGAAATCTGACAAAGAAATCTTTAAGGCCCTCTCAGGGTAACCACTGTTCATTTGCTTAGTGGGTCTGGCCATTTCTCCTGCCGGAGGTCAGCTGCCTCACTGACTAGCAGGGTAAACAACTTAGCTGGAGTACTGACAGTAAGCCTACCACAGCCAAGTTCACTGGTACACAGGCAATGACACTACATCACAACTGCCTTCCGGTTGACAATGATACATTGGTGAGTCTCAGCTGTAAGATTCATTCCCACTTCAGAGACCTTAAACTAGGGGAAAAAGTGTGTCTTACAATCAATGTAATAGAGTACTAAATAAAAAAACTCATTAAGAATTAAAATCTAGCCGGGCTTGGTGGCTCAGCCTGTAATCCCACGCCTTTGGGAGGCTGAGGTGAGTGGATTGCCTGAGTCCGCGGGTTCGAGACCTGCCTGGGCAGCGAGACCTCATCTCTACAATAAATCAAAAAATCAGCCGGGCGTGGTAGTGCATGCCTGTAATTCTGGCTACTTGGAAGGCTGAGGTGGAAGGATTGCCCGAGCCCAGCAGGTCGAGGCTGCGGTGGCCGGGAGCAGCCACTGCACTCCAGTCTGGGCGACAGAGTGAGACTCCAACTCAAAAAAAAAAGAATTAAAATCTATGAGGTATAGAGGAACCCCTGCTAATCAATCAATCAGTACAGTGCAAAAAGGTGAAGCAAAACACACTTTCAAAATGTGAAAAAATTCACCTTCCATGGACCCTTCTTAGGAGCCTATCTATAATCTAATGATACAAGAGAGTAAACCAAGAAAGAAGAAACAGTCAATGGGAGAAGGATAAAGGAAGATTCCTGAGCTAATGATGACAGGAGACTCCAGGGCTGCCCTGTGTAGCAGCCATGTGCAGCACCAGTCAGGACTGGGGCAGGACAGGGTTCTAGAAAGAAAAAAGATGATGAACCCAACAATGTGTTTGAACTTTCTGAACGGAGTTACACTCCTGGAGGAAGACAACATAATAAAGACAGAAGTGTCAAACCAAGCAGGTGAACAAATGATAATGATCAACTCCAGGGAAAACAAACACAAAAATGTAACCACTCAATAATCCAAGGACACACTATACTGGAACTGAACTTTTCTAGGGAGAAGAGCAGAGCTAGGTAGCCACGTAAGCTGGGTCTGTGGAGGAGGCATTGGAACCACCCTAGCCCAGGCTCACACCAGGCTGCTGCACTTGCTGAAGGAAGATTACCTTCTCCTAATCCACACAAAAGCATCACACGAGCAGCTACATGTCTGCAGAAAGCCAGTCTCTATCTCCCACAATGAATGAGTACACAGTCACATGCCTCATAAGAGCAGCTCGGTCAATGACAGACTGCATACACGACGGTGGTCCCATGAGATTATCAAAACAGAATACTGTATCTTTTCTATGTGCAGATGTTTACATACACAAATACTTACCATTGTGCTATGACTACAGTACTCAGTACACTCACAGGTTTGCAGACTAGGAGTAACAGGCTACGCATACAGCTTAGGTAGATAGTAGGCTATGCCATCTAGAATTGTGTAAGTGCACTCTATGATGCTCACATAACAAAGCTGCCTAACTTAAAATATATCCTGCCATTGACTCCTAAATGTAATAAAAACTGGGGAAAAAAATCAAGAGATAAATAAGTTCCTAAGAAAAACAGAGGTAAATACCAAAAAAAAAAAAGCTAAAGAAACAGAAAGTTGTTTCTTTTAGAGAGTGGAAATCTGGGGTGAGAAAGTGTGGCATAGTAGTATTGGGAGCCAGCCTTGGAGGCCCGTCGGATTGACAAAGTCCAGGTGTGCTGAGAACCCCCGGCCACAAAGCGAGCCCAGGGAAGCTGAGGCCCTTCTGTCTTTCACCTTTGCTGTTTGGTATGGCTGAAGAATTCTGTGCAGTCATGGAAGAAGAAAATGGCATGTTGATGTGAAGTATTCACAGCTAACCTGGAAATGTCATGGTTCATTTTTTCATCTCCCACTATGCCGTTTGGCCTTTTCTAATGTATGCAAGGGTTAAACTCTGAAGCACAGCAAGAATGCTTTCTTTCACTTGGTTATAAGTTACTAGATATTGCTTGAGTAAAAAATGATATATGTATATTCACTCCTTGTTTGATTTAGAATTATGTAGTTTAGTGTTTAGACATAAGGTTTTTTAGAAGCACAAGTTTATAGTAAGCTCATTATGAATTCGTTATAAGTTCTAACACTTATCTAGGAGTTATGTAGGTGATTTATAACACTGTTTTCACAGACTTAGGATAAAGATTAATCGTTAAGGTTTTTACTTATTTCAATAGTTAAAATTCTAAGTTAACGTTTATAGAGTGGGTTCTCACTGAATTCATAATATACTAATTAGATACTTTTATGATAAATTAACTAAATACAGAAAGCAACCTTGGGGGCCTGGGAAACATTACTAGAAGCTTCTTTTGAGTTTTCTTTAGAAATAAACACTGCAGGATAAGAGAAAAGTAACGAAGACACCTGGACAAAAAAGGTGATTACGAAGCTTTGAAGGTCATAGAAAGCTCAAACAAAACAAAACAAAACAAAAAACTCCTGCTACATGGAGAAATGTGCACTTGGAAACTTTCTTGAGGCATTTCAAGGACTGTAATTTGGAACTTTGGACTAAAACTATCATTTTTGGCTTTATGAATAAGACTCATCATCTGAATGTTTATATGGTTCTTGGCTTGTTTGTAGCTTCTAGACTGCTAGATGATGGTAACTTTTAAAGAATATGTATGTGAAGGAATTTTCTTTGTCTTGACCCTCTACGAATGGTATAAAAGCTCTGTGTTAACTAACATAAATTGCCATCTGTTCAGCAACAGGCGTCCGAGTATACTATTTTCGTCTTCTGTCTTATTCGTCTCTCCTTCAGAAAATTCCAGACCTGGCAGGGGCAGGACCCCCGCATAGTAGAATGGGGCTTTTCTTCTAAAATTTTAAATTATGCATATGTTTACTAATTAAAATAACCTATTAGTAAAATTTAATACAGAAACTGATTAGGGGAAAAAAGTCACGAGATCAAGAGATGCGAAAAGTCTTTGGTAAGATTTAACACTCTAACTTAAAAAACTACCAAAAATTGCCCTTAGTAACCTAGGAAGAAAAAGGAATGTCTGTAATTTGATATGGGTTATCTCTTAAAAGCTACCAGGTATAGGAAATTCAGAAGGCCATTGTCACGTCTCCTATTCAACACTGAATGGAAGGTGGCCTAGTGAGTCCATGAAGAAATAGAAAAAAAAAAAAATGCACCTCAAGGTGGAAACAAAAATACTCTGGTACCTAGAGATGAATCACTTAAAAGATAGGCAGTGTTAATTTCCTGGCTGTGATACTGTCCATTACCACTGGAGGCAACTGGGTAAAAGGTATAAGGAATGAATCTCTTCGTATTACTTCTTACAGCTATATATGAATCTACAATTACTTCCAAATAAAAAGAAACAAAAAGATAAGTATTTATGACAAAAATTTAACTTTACTGAGGAAAATAAAAGATCCAAATATACAAGTGATAAACCATGCACATGGGTGGTGTGAGACTCTATCAGTTAGATACCAGTTCTCCTAAATTAATCCATGAATTCAATGCATTTCTAAAAAAAAAAAAAACACACAAATGCATTTTTGATCAAATTTGATCACCTAAATCTAAACTCACAGTGAAGAAGGAGTCAAGAATACCTTAGACAATTCTGAAGAACAAGGAAGTGGAAAGACTCACTCTTGTCAACATTTTATTTAAAGCTGTATTTATATGGGCAAGGCTCTCACCCATAGAGACACAAATGTACCCAAAGAATAGAACTAAAAGCCAGAAACAGACCCTTTATTAAGGGAATTTGGTATATAAAAGAAGGAAAATTTCCAGTCAGTAGGTAAAAACTGGACTATTCAACTAAAAATGCTGGGACAACTGACCATCATATGGAAAACAGTGAAATTAGACTTCTGAGGTAGAGGATTTCTTAAGACCTCAAAAGATCCAACTATAGGACTAAAAAAATGGCAAGTTTGATTTCAGAACATGTGAAACTTTTATAAGATTAAAGAGATTCACAGAAGTGAAGAATAAAAGCCTCTCTGAGATCAGATCAGAATGAGAACAATGTACTCAGAAAAGTATCTTGCATCACATTAAAAAAAAAAAACAACTAAATATTTTCATGGCAATAGGCATATGTGGCAAAATTATAAATATAAACAAAGAAAATCTATCCATCAACTTCAAGACAGTGGTTATCTTGTGTGGGAGGCAAGAGTAAGTGATGGACGCAAAGGAGTTTCTTAAGCTTTATCTGTAGCTTTATTTCTTTGTAAAAATAGATTTGTAAATATAGCAAAATGCTAATGCCTATTAAATTTTGGGTGGTGGGTACATAGCTGTCTGATATCTTCTGTATTCTTAAAATAATTATGTATGTACGTATGTATGTATACACTTTTTTTTTAAGAAAATAGGGCAAACATTAATGTTCAAAGAGGCTTAAAAGAAGGCCCACACCATCCTCAGAGTACATTTTTTTCACTGAGGTCTAAAACAGTTAGTTACTCCCAGGAATTTCTAAGTGTTTTATTTCAGTTAAAAAAGGAGTACTATATAAAGCACTATTCACTGTAGCAAATAAACCTATAGGAAACCAAATACAAGTCCTTTAAATAGCAGAACAGATTTACCCTGAAACAATGTTGTAGTTGAGAGCAGGATGGTCTTTGGGGACAGAAGGAACAAGAGGTTCTGGTTGCCACTCTTCAATCAGTTCTTCTTTTTCCTGCAGGAGAAAAGAAATGAAAACACAGGGCAGTGCTAGTCACTTTATATTTACTTCAGCAATATCTAAATTGTCTGTTACATTGGAAAAGTAATAATGAATACACTGCTAGAAATATGTCTAGCTGTTATGGCTAGAATGAAAAAAGACTCACTCCTGAGTTATGTGTGCTTACCATTCTCATTTCTTTCCCCATCAGAAGGGCTCTTTTCCATGTAGTTTTGTAGGTGACTTGACAATTTATGAAAATTTGATTTCTATGCTCAGGATTTTCTTTCTTTTTCCTCATCATACACGACACATCAAAATTCATTCTGAGGTGAGTGTGAGTAGGATTCTTTCCAACTCTGAATCTCCTTTAAGATGACCACAGGGGAAACTTTCCCCTAGGCTTCAGAAACAGCAGTGCTTTTCCTGAGTAACTTACATAACGATCCTCCGGACATTCAAAATCTGGTAGTTGTCTATGCTTCCCTCTAACCATCTGCTTGTAAGACTGCTATCCACACTTAGCAAAGTATATAAAACCAGAATGGTACTCTCTTGGATACTGACTTTATCCCTAGATCTCCCCATATGTTGCCTACCCTGACATTTCATTTCCCTCGATTTCTTTACATTATAGAAAACATTGCAACATACATAGTTGGGCCACCACAAATACTTTTTGGAAAGACGTAGCAACTGAAATCACACACAAAATATCAGATTTAACTTCTTACCTTGACTGTAAGGTCAGATCGTTCTTGTAATTTGTAAGTTTTAGAGAAAAGAAGTCTGATTATCCAGAGGATTAGAATTCCTTCCAGAATAAGATGGTAAGCAGGAGCCTAAGAGTGAGGCAAAAACGAAAAAGAAGTTAAAAACACACTTCCAAAACCTGCACATAAAATTTAGCATGCCTGCTATCCTACCTCATGATCTTTAACCTATTACTTCTTACAATTTCCATTCATTCCTTCCCTCATTTCTAATAGCAGACAATTTCTCTTTCACATAAATAATCTCTACTATTTTAACTTTTAAAACTTTTTTAGAGATAAAAATTTTAAAAATTGACACAGAATTTCAGTTTTTAAAACATTATCAACTATTAGCTCTTTCAGGTAATTTAGTTTTTTGCTGGTGAGAAATGACTGTAACAAAACATTTCACAGCTTTACAGGCCCTCCACTACCTCCACCTACACAAAAATGACCTAAGGGAGTTAAGTGGGAACCAGTTTCCACTTTCTTAAAGTTTTATACATTTTTTGGTATCCCTAATAAACTTCTTTAAACTCTTTTTGGAATATGGCAGAAGAAAAAAAAAAGACTATAAATGGTTAAAGGAATGGCAGGTATCTTTTCTATCACAGTTCTCCCCAAAGTATGTAGTGTTTTCATGTCAACAGGCAAAAAAATATTTTAATGAAATTATCCATCTCAGGTCTTCTTGTCAACTGTATGCTTTCAGGATAAAGGCCAGGCTGACATTCTTGTTTTGTATAACTAGACACTAGTTGTGCATGTGGAAGTTTCCAGATATCAACTACATCCCCAGTTACTTTGTGCTCTATTTCAATGGTTGCCATTGGAAAAAATCACTTAAAAGAGGCATTTAGAAACCTCCACACAAACTATTTGCAAATACTAGAAAGGAAGAAAGTTAAAATGATTCACCATAGTTAAAAAAAAAAACAACAACCCCAAAACAGAATGTGGAGACTGGAAAGCTGCTGACAAACGTGTGCAAAAACTTTCAAGTTAGTGCACAAACAACTTTAAAACTATACACATATGCTACTCCCCCACACATGGCTATTTCTTTTTTGGGGAACACTGCACAAGACTACTCAAATTCTACAAAGTGCAAAGGAATTAGCTGGAAGTAAGAAGTCTCCCTTTAAGATGATTTTTAAAATCTGCTGATTCACCTTGAATATAATTTATTTACAAATATGTGTAAATACTCTTTCAGCTTTCTCAACAATTGGATTCTAGCAGGCAAACAAACATCTGCCTAAGCCACTAGTTAAACAGCATACCCCACAAAGAAATCACCCTATTAAAAGCAGACAGACTACTTGTCCAGTGAGTTAATAAAAATCACAAATGTCACTTATTTTCTTCCCTAAGAGATGTTACATACAGGAGTTTTCCCAAGTCTCACACTGGACAACTTCAGGGTATGAGAAGTTAACATTGTCAGTCTTCAAAATGGGAGTACACAACATGTAACAGAAAACAATTCAATTAACAAAATCATTGCTAAAAAAAGATCACCCAATATTCTTCTTACCTTAGTCGCTATAATTAACTAACATTGGCTATTACTTAATAAACAAGAATAGGAGTCACAGCTGCGCTCTCAGCTACTTTTCAAGAAAAACAAAAATTCACAAGGTCTTGTAATGGAAGACACCATCGTTATCCCTGTAAGCAGGAATGTTAAGTTTACAAAAAAAAAAGGCAAAAGAAAAGTGAAATTCACTTTAGTGACTACTGTATTGAATCGCTCAGAGACAGGAGATGCAGAAAGTTCTCCTGGGAATCACAGATGTTAAATGAATGAGCGCTGGGAATCACAGATGTTAAATGAATGAGCATCCTCTAAGACTGACATTTTGGTTCATACTACCTCACATATCCGAAACTGCTAGCTTTTTATTAAAAAAAAAAAAAAAAACACCTAACTAATCTTCCTTTAAAAATCTACTAAAACAGCCGTATTTTTATAAAGTAAAGAAACGGGACGTATGCGGGAGGATGACAAACTCTTTCTCTAACCCACCCTCCCGCAGCCCTGGACAAGCACAAACTCTGATGTACTCCGATTCTACCCCGAGGTACGGCTCTACAGTTCCAAGGACCTCATTTCCCCGGGGCTTTGCCAACCGAGAGTCTCCACTCCGTGTTCACCGCTCTGTTTCACCACCATTGTCACCCCGGTCTTCGAGGACCTGCCTCCAGCGCCCGGACGGGATCCCGGGCGAAGCGCTCACCCGAGACCCGAGACCCGAGACGCCGGCCCGCCGCCCTCCTCGCGCTCCGCTCGGCGCCCGCCGCCCCTCCCGGGCACCCCGCCGCCCCTCCCGGGCACTGCCTTCCCTCGCCGTACCCCGCCGCCCCTCCCCGAAACTCCGCCCTCCCTCCGGTGCCCGCCGCGGAGACCCCGGCTCCCGGACCCCTCGGCCAAGAGGCGCCGACTCGAGGCGCGACCGAGCAGGCCCCGCCGAGGCCACAGGCCACGAGTCCTACGCGCCGCTCCTCCCGCCCCGGGCCGCGAGCGGGCGTGGCCGCACGGGCCGCGGAGCCCACCTCGTAGAGCGCCTGGACCATCTCCACCAGAACCCACTGCTCTGCAGCGGTCGCCATCTTCAGGCGCTGGGGATTCCTTCCGGAAGGCGGGTCGCCCGCCCGCCCGCAGAGTGCGCGGCGCGGCTCAGTGACGTCGCGGGCAGCGGGCGGGGCGGCCGGACGCCGGGCCCCGCCTCCCCGCGCCTGCGCACTGACAGGCGGGAGGCCGGAGGAGTCTGCCCCGGAGCAGGGCGCGAGTCCCGCCTGCGGTGGCTGCCTTGTGTCCGCCTTGTGTCCGCGGACCCGCGGCGTGGAGGGGGTGACCCGTGGCAGTCAGGCGGACACAGGGCGTGTTCGGATAATCGCAGTGTATTCATTTTTAGGTGACATGAGTAGTCCAGGATGCATCATCAGGTACAAGTGCAGAACTGTCCAGAGACAGCCCAGGCCTCCTGCAGCAACTCAGTGCCCTTCACTGTGTGTCGCTCGCTGCGTGTCGCTCGCCTCGTGTCGATCTCTGTCCTTCCCTGCGTGTCGCTCGCCATGCCCCTCCTCGTGTGTCACTCCTCCCTGTATGTCACTCAGTGCCGCTCAATGTCATGTCATTCCCCACTGGGTGTCCCTCACTATGTCTCGCTCGCCTTGTGTCACCCTCTGCCCTCCTCTGTTTGTCGCTTCCTCACTGTGTGTCACTCATCCCTGTGTGTCACTTCCTGAGTGCCACTCAGGGTCACTCGTCGTTGTGTGTGGCTCCCCGTGTGCGGCTCTTCACTGTGTGTTCCTCGCTGTGTCACTCAGTTTGCTGCTTACTGGGTGTCACCCCTCGCCGGGCCACTCGCTGAGTGTCACTCTTGTTTGTCGCTGATTGTGTGTCACTCCCTGTGTGTCGCTCTCTGTGTAGCTCCCTGTGGGGTGCTCTCTGCGTGGCTCGCTATATGTCCCTCACTGTGTGTCGCTCGTTGAGTGTCACTGTGTGTTCCTCTGGGTGGCTCACTGTGTGACACTCACTGCGTGTTGCCCCCTGTGTCAGTAGTCCGGGGGCCCTGTGGGTGTTACAGTATACAGTAGTTGGGGGCGGAGCCTGTAGAGCCTTCCAGCTTCTGAGCACACAACATACACGTGCGCACATGGAATTGACTGGATTTCTTTTTCTTTTTTTTTTCCTTTTTTTTTGAGTCGTAGTCTCGACTCTGTCTCCCAGGCTGGAGTGCAGTGGCACACTCACGACCACCACAGCCTTGCCCTCCTGGGCCAGGCAATCCTTCTCAACCTTCCAAGTAGCTGGAACCACAGACGTCTGCCACCATGCCTGGCTAATTTTTTGATTTATTGTAGAGAGTAGGTCTTGCCAGGCTGCCCAGGGTGGTCTCAAATCCCTGGGCTCAGGCAATCCTGTCGCGTTGGCCTTCCAAAGTGCTAGAATTTCAGATGTGAGCCACTGTGCCCGGCTAAAGATTGGATTTCTTAAAAATAATTGGGATCATAGGGACAGTATTTTTTCTGCAACTTACTTTTTCTCTTCTTATTTTTTTCTAGTAGTTCCCTCCCCGACTTTATTTCTTATATTTTTGGTGACTGAAGACTACTTTTTAGAATAATTTTCATATTTATCTTTCCAATTTATTTAGCATTTCCTTATTGTTGAACACTTACATTGTTTCCACCTTTTTCCCTGTTACAAACAATGTCACCATAAACATTGATGTCCCACGTGCCTCTATCTTTTTGTGCCTGTTGGACTACTTCTGACTAGTTTCTTTAAAGTGGAGGTTTAGTCAAAACACTATGCATGCTGTTAATTTTGATAAATACCGTCATACTACTCTCCAAAATGGCTCAACCAATTTAAAATATCTGAAAGTGGCAGCCAGCAGATACATGAAAAAAATGCTTAACCTCACTCATCATCAAAGAAATGCAAATTAAAACCACACTGAGATACTACCTAACTCCAGTCAACATGGCCATCATAAAACTCAGAAAACAAGAGATGCTGAAGAGGATGTGGGTGAGAGGGCACACTTCTACATTGTTGGTGGGAGTGTAAACTAGTACAACCTCTGTGGAAAATAGTGTGGTGATTCCTAAAAGATCTAAAAATTGACATTCCATATGATCCAGTACTCCCCCTTCTGGGAATATACCCGGAGGGACTCAAATCATTCCATAAAAAAAATACCTGCACATGCATGTGTATTACAGCATTATTCACAGTAGCAGAAACATGGAACCAAATGTGCTGCCCATCGGAAGTGGACTGGATAAAAACATGTGGTACATGTACATGTTGGAATATTACACAGTCATGAAGGACAAAAATATGGATTTCACAACATCCTGGATGGAGTTGGAATCTATAACACTTAGTGATCTATCACAGCAATAGAGAACTGAGTACTATATGTTCTCACTCATAAACAGACCCTGAAAATTATCATAATACTATAAGAAAGGGATTGGCAGTAACAGGACACTGCCAGGGGAGGAGGGGGAAGGCACATAACATCAATAATTGTCCTTGATCTCAAACCAGGCAAAGTAGGGGCCAAAGGGAGGTCCAAATTTGACCTGTACAACGACCACTTATCTTCCTAATCCTGGATTGTATCCTACATCATTAAAATAAATGTATTTGAAAGTGTTTCCATGCACTAGTCCGTGGTGAATATTGTCAATATTGTAACTTTTTTTGCCAATTTAATAGAGATAAAAGATACATCACTGAGCTTTATTTTTCATGTTTCTCATTACTCATGAGGTTGAGCAAATTCTTATGTTTATTGGCATTTGTAGACCTTCTATGAATCACCAAGTCATATTCTTTATCCATTTTTAATCAGTTATGTTTCACTTTCTTATGGATTTGTAGGAACTCTATACGTTCTGAATATCTTATATTTTCCTATTTCATATGTGAAATTATTTTTGCTGAACTTCTCTCTAGTTGTTTCTACTGTCTTTCTATAATACTGTCATTTAAAATTTTGTATGTGTCAGTGTGCCCCTGTCTTGCCCTGGATTTGTATCTTGCTTAGAAAGGCCTTTCTTACCACACCTATTCTTTTCTACCATTCTCACATCAGTTCATTGTTGCCAGACACAGTTAGCTCTTTGCTCTGGAAATTGTATTTTGGTATGACGAAAGGTAAGGGCCTCAATTATTTTTTCTAAATGAATAGCAGACTTTTCTTGTGTCATTTATCTGAGTAATCCTGGCCTTCCCCAATACTCTGAAATGGCCCCAGTGCTATGAATGACATTTAAGTGTCACCCTATGCAGCCCAGATTGTCAGTGCTCCGTCCACATCCCTGATATCTACACCCGTGCTTGTGTGCATTGCCTCCCCAGGGGCTGTCTCTCCAACAGGCCACAACTGAATTTCCCAGAGGTCTTTAATGGAGGCTGTCATACCCATGCATCCTGCTTCCATGGAGAGTTTAAAGCATCTGAGAATGTATCCTCTCCGAGTAGTACTTAACAGCATGACTGATGGTAGCTGGGATATATATATATATATATGTATTGCAGCCTCCTTGCCCTGCATAGCAAGACCGCTCTGAAGGGTAGACGTCACCATCTGCCCTGCAACTTTGAATCCAGGGTACTGTCTGCAAGCTCTTTTATACTCCCGTTGAGAGGTGGAGTCTGTGTTCTTCTCTGTTCCCTCCCCGTGAGGCTGGGCATATCTCTGTGACAGCTTCTACAGTAGAATGCAGCCGCCATGTAGAAAGATCATGTGAGAACCACATACAGAGGAAAGGCAACAGTCAAGGGGCCTCCAGCTGTTTGAGTCTTACCAGTGCAGGTGCGGGTCTTGTGAGGCAAGACACTTTAAGATGGTCCCTGCTTAAGCTGGGCACAGTAGCATGCGTCTGTACTTCCAGCTGCTTGGAAGGCTGAGGAGGAAGGATCACCCGAACCCAGCAGGTTGAGGTTGCGGTAGATGTGAGTACGCCATTGCACTCCAGCCTAGAGCAACAGAGTGAGACTCTGACTCAAAAAAATAAAAAATAAAAATAAAAAAAAGATGCCTGCTGCAGAGTTGGGTTGCAACCACTGAGAGACCCTGAGTGAGACATGTCTAGCTAAGCCCAGATAGCCTTCACATTTGCGAGCAAAATAAAGAGTGCTATTATTTCAAGCCACTGTTTTGGGACTGTAATTAAATTATTTTATTGAGACATCTGTAAATTCATATGCAGTTATAAGAAATAATTAAAAAAACTTGTGCACTCCTTACCATCAACAATCATCAATTTTCAGTGTCCCCCAATGTTAATATCTTGCAAAACTATGATACAATATCACAGCCAAGATACTGACATCCATAGTCATGATACAAACCATTTCCTCACCACAAGGGTCTCTCATGCTGCCTTTTTATGGAAACATCCATTTCCCTTCCTCTCCTACCTTTCAGTTTCTTGTCCCTAACATCTGCCAATATGTTCTCCATTCCTATAATTTTATGTTTCTAGAATGTTATGTAAGTGGAATCGTACAATAGGAGACCTTTTGAGATTCATTTGTTTCATTCAGCATATTTCCCTAGAGATTCATCCAGGAGGAGGTTGCATGTATCAAGTGTCTGTTCCTCATGACTGCAAGTGGCATTCCATGGTATTGCAGTTTGTTTAGCTATCACGTGCTGGGGGACATTTGAGTAGTTTCCACTTTTAGGCTATGATGAGTAAAGGCATTGTGAACATTTGTGTACAGATATTTTTGTGTGACCATCAATTTCCATTTTCTATGATACTTGTCCAGCATCGCCGTTGGTAGATCAGGTGGTAGTTTTATTTTTTTAAATGGCCAAACTATTTCCCAGAGTGGTTGTGTCATTGTGCATCCACACCAGCGACATATGGGTGATTCCGTTTCTCCGCATTCTAATCAGAAGTTGTCATAATTTTTTACTTTGACCATGCTGATAGATGTGTAATCATGCCTCATTGTGTTTTCAATTTGATTTTTTGTCCATGATGAATGATGCTAAAACATTTTCATATGCTTATTTTTCATCAAATAAGGATGAGCATTTGTATATCCTCGCTGGTGAAATGTCTTTTACCCATTTTCTCATGAGTTGCTTGTGTTTTACTCTTCAGGTCTGAAAGTTCTATATAGGACTATATAAGTGGTCCTATGGACCGAATGTTTGTGTTTCCTAAGATTCATATGTTGAAAACCTAAGCACCAATGTGAGGGGATTCGAATACCATCAAAGGTAGGGCCTTTGAGGGATGGTTAGATAATGCAGATGGAGCCCTCATAAATTGAACGGGATTAGTTCCCTAATGAAAGATGTCTCAGCCGGGCTCGGTGGCTCAGCCTGTAATCCCGTGCTTTGGGAGGCTGAGAGGAGTGAATTGCCTGAGCCCGCGGGTTCGAGACCCACCCGGGCAACTTGGCGAGACCTCATCTCTACAATAAATCAAAAAATTAGCGTGCGCCTTCAGTTCCAGCTACTTGGAAGGCTGAGGCAGAAGGATCCCTGGAGCCCAACAGGTCGAGGCTGCGGTGGTCGGGAGCGGCCACTGCACTCCAGTCTGGGCGACAGAGTGAGACTCCAACTCAAAAAAATAAAAAGTCTCAGAGAGCTGCCTTATCCCTTCCTCCATGTGCTCCATGTGAAGACATAGCAAGAAGACGCCAGCTATAAACCAGGAAGCAGACCCTCCCCAGATGCTAAATCTGCCAGTGCCTTGATTTTAGACTTTTTAGTAGCCTCCAGAACTGTGAGAAATAAACATCTGTTATTTATACGACACTCAATGTATGGTATTTTGTTAGAGCAATCTGAATAGACTAAGACAAGTGGTTTGCACCATGTTAGTTTGTGTGTTTTAAAACCACAATGGTCAAAAATATATAACATAACATTTGCCATCCTAATCATTTTTATGTGTACAGCATAGTAATATCAACTATATACACATTGTTGTGCAAGAGATCTCTAGAACATTTTCATCTTGCAAATTAAACCTCTATAACCTTTGAAAAACTCCCCTTTCCCCCTTCCTCCCAGTCCCTGATAATCACCATTCTACGTTATGTTTCTAAGGCACGATTAAGGCCAGCTCTGCTTGATGAAATCTGACAACAATTCCATCCTGCAGCGCTTCCTTTCTGACTTAGGGTTCTCTTACACCAATAGATGAGGCTGGTACTGGCCTGGCCTTTCATCCATATGTAATCAGGATGTATCAGGGAATTGGCATCCTGGGGCACCCACTCCTGCCTTCTAGTTAAAAAAACAAATAAAACATCATGAACAACAAAGTATTGAATCTCTCTCCTTTCTCTCAGCCTATCCCCAATCCTCTTCCCTGGGAGTTCATTCCAAAATAACCTTTCTGGTTGCACATGCTTGTTTGAGGTTCTGCTTTTTGAGGGAAGACAGTTAGAAAAGACTTGCATTTCCGGAGAAACCACAAAACAAGCAAGCAAGCAAAAATCAGGAAAAACTTGTCTTTTCTTGTATTGACCAGTCTCCAGTTTTCTTAAACTGTTCAAGTGTAGTGCTTTGGGCCTATTTCTTTTGGTTTTACTCTCTAAAGGAAATCAACTTTATTTCTGACTTAGTGACCATTTCAGATATAATCATCATATGAGGAAACCACTGATTTTCCGCCAAAGAGAATGATGAATAAATTGACTGTAACTTTGCTGTTTATTTTCTGAAATAAATAATACTGCATCCTTTATTCTGAAAGCCAGTTCTTCTAAAATCTGCACCCCCTAGCAACTGCAGGATATTTTAAAGTGGCCGTTAACACAGGGTTTTAGGAGAGACAATAAAAGAAGACGAAAAAGTATAAAGGAATGCAAGGCAGTCCAGAGGTCAGCAACAGCAGTAAGTCATTGCTAGGCCTAGACCTGAGGGACACAGAGAGGAGGGGATCTCATCTGAGTTTGGGCCTGAGACACCTCACAGATGTGGGAATCAGAATGTCTGCTCTGGAAGGACCAGCAGGCCTGGTGGAGAGGAGGCTGCTGGTGGAGACCCTGCCCAAGGCAGAGGCAGGAGTGAGCTTCCCAGGTTACTCTGTCTCCTTTCAGCCTCCTGCTGGTGACTGAGAACCAGCTGGCAGAGGAGGGAGATAGGGAAATGCAGCCTGCGAGGACCAGTCCTCTGTGACCCAGAGCAGAGGGCATGGGTGTCTCTGAGGGCAGCGGCCCAACGGAGCCGACTTCATATGCCATTACAGCCTTGGAAATCTGTTGAGTGCAAGACCTCTTGGTGGCCTCCAGGGGAGATACCAACTACCCAGAAGGATGAACCGGGTGGCATTCAGGGGAGAGTCAGGGCTGAAGATGTGAACCTGGGCGTTGTCAATGTAAAGATGTCAATGTAAAGAGGGTGTGGTACTTAAAGACACCCAGTGAGATCACCTAAGGAAGAGAGGTAAGGAGAGGAGACCCAAGGCCTGAGCCCCAGGGCAGGGGCAGCCACAAGGACTGAACGGCAGCATCAGGAAAGTTGGAGAACAGCTAAGAGAGTGCTCAAGGGCGACAGAGTGACTGTCCAGGTGAAAGGCCAAGAGGTCGAGAAAGAAGTGACCACCGTTTGAACACTGTGGGCGTCCCTGGTGACCTTGACGAGAACAGCTTTGGGGCGTGGTGGAGAGGACGACTTGACTGGAGTGGGCAGTGGGAAGAATGAGGAAGAAAACTTGGAGGCAGCGAGTAGAAATGGCTCCACTTATTCCTCTGACGATAAAAATGTTCTTCCCTCCATGCTTCCAAGAATGTGAAGTATAAACTCTTTTCCAGGAGTGTTAGTTCTCATTCTGCGTTGGTTTTCCTCAAATACTTGATAATATTTGGGTGTATGTATTTTTTTTACACTGAATTTATTCTTGTGCCATAAGTGTTGGTTTCTTCAGTTTCTTCTGGGTTATTACTTTCTTCTGTGTGGTCTTCTCTTCTGGTTTCAGAACAATCCGTTCCCTTTCTGTAAGGATCCTCTCAGTGTGGCAAGGCAAGCTCGTCCTGGGTTAACCCAACCATGAGCTCTGTAAGTGCTCTGGAGGGAAAAGCAGTCCTAGAAGAGAGGAGGCTGCTGGTGGAGACCCTGCCAGAGGCAGAGAGGCAAGAGTGAGCTACCCAGGTTACGATGGCTCCTTTCAGTCTCCTGCTGATGTCTGAGAGCTAGCTGGCAGAGGAGGGAGGCAGGGAAATGCAGCCTGCAAGGATCAGTCCTCTGTGACCCAGAGGATATGCTCAAAGACCAGGAAAAGCTACAGCAAAACCCTTAAGTTCAGCGTTGCTCTCTGTATTCTTAAGCATGTGTAGCAAAAAATCCGGCTCTCCTTTTGGGCCACTGACCCTGTTTCCAACCCCACTGTGTAGCCTGGGCTTACTGCCAACTCCACACGGTAATATGAAATGACGCATTGTTTCTGGAACATGGCCTCTTTCAGGCACATGGTGACCTCTCATATATGTATGCCTTTGGTGGCCAGGAAGTTTCACGGGTGTTCTTAAAGTGTACACAAAGGTTTGAACCACTTGATTTGCATGATTTTGTGCAGTGTTCTGGGTCAAGTTTTCACAGATTGCCTCAGGCCGCTTTTGGGAAGAGCCGTGTGTTCTTTTTGATGTTTGATGTCTTCTGTTTGTTTTTCTTTAAATGCTGTATGTTTTATCTCAGACTTTCTTCAGATTATTATTTCTTTTATCAGAATGAAGTGATCTTCTTTGTCCCATTTAATGTTCATGTCTTTCTTTTTTTGAGTCAGAGTCTCCCTCTGTCACTCAGGCTGGAGTGCAGTAGCATACTCATGACCACCGCAGCCATGACCTGCTAGGCTCAGGTGATCCTTCTGCCTCAGCCTTCCAAGTAGCTACAACTGCAGGCATGCACCACCATGACTGGCTAATTTTTCCTGACTTATGGTAGAGACAAGGTCTCACCAAATTGCCCAGCCTGGTCTCAAACTCCTGGACTCAGGCAATCCTCTTGCCTCCATCTCCCAAAGTGCTGGGATGACAGGTGTGAACCACTGTGCCTGGCTAACATTCGTGTCTTGGATTCTAGTTTGTTTCATGTTTTAGTTTTGTACCTCCTTTCGTTGGATGGAGCTATCCCTTTTTTCTAGAATGCAATAAGTATACATCTAATCTATCTTTGTCAATATTTACATATATCAATATGGATAAATCTCAAAGATGCCATGTTGATAGAAAAAGCATATTGTCAGAGTGTACAATACATTTATGATTTGTTTGGACGACACTGTTAACTGCATATAACTACATATTAGAACAGATATCTATGCATATAATATATTCATATAGGTATTACATGCAATAAAGTTAAATACTTTTCATTTATTCTGCTGGGCATTAGGTAGAATTTTCAAGCTAAAGAATTGTGTCATTCTTCAGTTCTAGAACAACTGCATCAAGTGTTTCTTTGACTATTTCCTTCTCATTATTTATATTCTCTATTTTTAAAATTTCTGTTTTGGAGAGAAAATATCTGCAAAACATATATCCAATAAGGAGTTAATATCCAGAAGATAGGGAAAAACAAAACAAAACAAAACAAAACAAAACTACTGCAACTTAACAACAAAAACAACAGAAAACAATCAGTTACAAACTGGACAAAGGACATAATAGACATTTCTCCAAAGATGATATACAAATTGCCAAAAAGCACATATAAAGATACTTAATGCTAATGAATTATATACTTAAAAGTGATGAAGATTGTACATTTAATATTATGTATGTATATTTTACGACAATAAAATTTTATTTTCTTTAAATATATTATGTGTATATATTTAACTTTATTTATTTATTTATTTTGAGTTGGAGTCTCACTCTGTCGCCCAGACTGGAGTGCAGTGGCCACTTCCGGCCATCGCAGCCTCGCCTGCTGGGCTCCGGCGATCCTTCCGCCTCAGCCTTCCGAGTAGCCGGAATTACAGGCATGCGCTACCACGCCCGGCTGATTTTTTGATTTATTGTAGAGATGAGGTCTCGCTGCCCAGGCGGGTCTCGAACCCGCGGGCTCAGGCAATCCACTCACCTCAGCCTCCCAAAGGCGCGGGATTACAGGCTGAGCCACCGAGCCCGGCTTATATTCAACTTTATTTAAATTTCCCCTAAATTTCCTATTTTTGTACTTTTACATTTCATTTTGGCAAGATTCCTGATGTCAATATTCAAATGCACTAATTTTATCTTAGCTGTGCCTATACCCACCATCAAACTATTGATTTAGAATTTCATTCACATCATTTATTCATTCAACATATTGAGCACTTACTCTCTTAGGTACTGGAGATAGAAAAATGAGCAAATAGTGCTTGACCCCCTGGGAACTTATATTCTAGCAGGTAGTTGACGATAAACAGATAAAGAGCTAACTAATATGTAATGTAATGCCAGGAAATTCTCTGAAGAATAGGAAAGAGCATATGGAGATAAGGAGTTACAGAAGGTGGACAGAGAAGGCACCTTGGAGGGGCTGCTATTACCATAGAATACTCTTTTTCTTCCTTTCTTTTTTTTTTTTTTTGAGAAGGAGTCTCACTCTGTCCCCCAGGTTGGAGTGCAGTGGCACACTCACGGCCACCTCAGCGTCGACCTGCTAGGCTCCAGCGATCTCTCCACCTCAGCCTTCCAAGTAGCTGGAACTATAGGAGCACGCTATGACGTCCGGCTGATTTTTATTTATTGTAGAGAAGAAGTCTCGCCAAGTTGCCTGGGCTGGTCTTGAACCCACGGGCCCAGGCAATCCACTTGCCTCCGCCTCCCAAAGTGCTGGGATGACAGACTGAGCCACCAAGCCCAGTCTCCACAAAACTCTTAATAAAGTGAGGGAGTGAAATCCACACCCTGGATCAAGACACACCCCAGATCGGCTACTCCCTTGAGTTCCCTCCCACTGTGGGAGTTTTTCTGCCCTCTCAGTAAATCCTGCTTTATGAGGACCGTCCATGTCTGTCATTCCTCCTGGGCAGGGGACAAGAACCCTGACCCGAAGCATGGCAGAAGATCACCAGAGCCAAAGAGTAGCACACCTGGGAGGCTGGCTTGCCCACTGACAGAGCTGGCTGAACCAGGAGAGCTGCCAGTAGAAGGCAAGGCTCCAAAGCTGAGACACTTCTGGGGGCTGTAACACTCTCAGGGCTTGGCTTGCCAGCCCATTAGAGACAACACTCCTGGGGGTAGGCTTGCCAGCCCATCGAGCTGACACTTTCCGGGACTCGACTGGCTGACCCATTGAGTCGACACTCTAAAAGCCCTGGCTGACCTGAGAAATCTGTATTACAGAGTGTGTGTCAGTCAGGCGCGTCAGGTTATGCTGCAGTAACAAACAACCCTCAAATCTTTGTGACTTATAACATCAAAAGTATATATCTTGCTCGTGCTGTATTATCCCTCTTTGTAAATTTGGGAGTGGGGCGGTTGTGTTTCACCATGTCTCCCTTTGGCATAATTCAGGCTAACAGAACAGTCACCATTCTGTACATTGCCTATCGATATGTTAGAGAAAAAATGCTCTGAAAAAGTGTCACACTGGCAATTCAGTGCTCTGTCATGAAAGTGACATGCCACTTCCGCTCATGAGCAAAGGAAGCATAATTCTACCCCATGCCTGACAACAGAGCCAGAGATATTTGGTGAACAGCGCTCTGGCCACCATCTAAGTTCTTAAAAATGGATTGACCACACATCCTTTCTCAAGAAACTCCTGTGTGATATACTGCTTCCAGATGAGTGAACAAAAAAGAGAAAGAAGAGGACCTCAAACAGCTCATACAGAACAGAAGGTGCTCCTGGGATGGACCTGAGCAACCCAGAATGGCAGACACACTGGATTAGGAGAGGGAGGGCAGAATAAAGGGACACATGTGGACCCAACACCAGGGAAACGAGAAAAAGAGGCGATTAAATCCCAGAGAAAAATGTTCCAGGCAGGAAGTATAACCAGTACTTACTTCCATAGTGAACAATAACTTTTAAAGTCATTTTATAATGAGAACACTCTGAATGGGCTGAACCAAAAAAATGTGTTAAAACTATATTAAGAAGACAGAAGGAGGGAAAATGTGTATGAAGAATAATATAAGAGATCGAAATCTTTATCTCCTCTAAATAATTGTTAATGAACATGGCAAAAACTAACATATCATAAAGAGCAGAGTAGCATGCTATTTAAACATATGAAACATGTTTAGAAGTATCTAAGAAAAAGTGATTGCCCTTTGGAAATGAGAATCTGAAGTGGGGAAAGGTGGGCCAGGATTGATGCTTTTTTGTTATAAATTTTGTTCTTTTATTTGAATTTCTAAACTATTACATATGTACTACTTGGATAAAAATTTAATTAAGCCAAAATTATGCCTTTAATTATCCTATTATAATATTTTAACTAACACATTTACATTATGTGTCAAGCATCATTCTTAGTGATTTATGCTTATTAAACAGTGGAGTAGTAACTTGATTGTGCAGTGCAGAGAGATTTCTGCTTTGATCTAAAGTCAGCTTGTCAGTATAAAAAAATTAGCATTAAAAATTCCTTAAATGTCTCATAAGTCTGCAGTATATCAAACATGTAGTTTTGTAAACACACCCTTGAATTCATTCCTGCAATTTTTCCTAAAATAATGCCTTTTAAGTGCCTTCAAATCACTATTCATTTTTTAATCTTAGGGGTATAAAATTGAGTCATTCAGAACCTTATGTTCAAAAATAATTCGTACCTCATTTATTTATCTACCCATTAATTTCCCCCTTTTGCTCCAAAGTTCCGCTCCCATCACCATGCTTGTCCTTGGGAACCCTTCACTAATGTCTTTCAGTCTACTTGTAGCCTTGAGACATAGGCAGTGCTATTCAGTGTCCAAATTAGTCAAGCAAAATGTAAAAAGTGAGGTTCAGTCTATTGCTGGATGTCTCCAGTCCTGTGGCTCAACAAAACTATTGAAGATCCTGGCTCTATTGAGATCTTTGCTCTGCTACTCACCAGAGTACTAACATTAATTTAATACCAATATCAAGATTATTTTGAGGCCAATATTCCTTGCTGGTTATGAGACTGCAGCCAATGGAAGCCAGTCCCATATGACTCCATGTTTATGTCTGGGCAAAGAGAGTTTGGCTTCCTGGAGTGGTTTAGACCCCATAGCTGCTGCTCAATGGGAGGGAAAGATTGGTTGCTGAGAGTCACTCACAATCCTCTAAACCCACCTCACTGTCTCCCCCAGTGAGACAACTGTTTTGCTTTCCTCCAGGTCATTCAACCCAGCAACCATCTGACACTGTAATTTGTCACTTAAAATTCTTCAATGGTTCAAAAAATCAGCCGGGCGTGGTAGCGCATGCCTGTAATTCCGGCTACTTGGAAGGCTGAGGCGGAAGGATTGCCGGAGCCCAGCGGGTCGAGGCTGTGGTGGCCGGGAGCGGCCACTGCACTCCTGCCTGGGCTACAGAGTGAGACTCCAACTCAAAAAAAATAAAAAATAAAAAGAAATTCTTCAATGGTATAGTAACTAGTCTTCAATGATGGCCTTCCTGCTGACTTACACCTTCCAGTATCTAAGCCCTGAATTTGGGTTTTCTCAGTATTTGCTTTTGACTAATAGAGTACACAGGAAATGGCGCCCGCGACTTCGAAAAGTAGGTCAAAAAAAGCTTACTGTCACTCCCTGAGCCTCTGAGAAGACTCTTTTATTGGGATACTCCCTCCAGGAAACCAGTCACTCTACAGCAAGAAGCCCCTGCCATGTGGAGGGGCCATGTGTAGGTGCAATGGCCGTGCCCCAGCTAAGCTCCCAGCCCATAGCTGTATCAGGAGCTGCTCTGCGCACCCAGCCCAGATGAGTCTTCGGGTGACTGCTGCCCCAGCTTCCTTGTGACTGAAACCCAGTGGGAGAACTCAATTCAAAATTGTCCAGCTGAAGCAGAGTCAACCTGCAGGACTATGAGAGGTCGTAGTAAGCTGCTGTTTTAGGCCATTACATCTTAGGATGGCTTGTGATTTAGTAATAGATAACTGAAATAAACGCCTTCGCATTACCTGTCAGCCTGGTCGCATTTGGCTGTAAGAGGATTCCTGACCAAAAGTTACTTAAACAAAGTGCTGTGGTCTAAAGGTTTGTCCTCTTCCAAAACTCACGTCGAAAGTGAATTGCCATTGTACCAATATTAAGAAGCGAGAACGTTAAGAGATGGCTGGGCCCTGAGAGCTCCATCCCATGTGGGATTCACGCCCTACTGAAGGACAAGTCTGCCCCTCTTGTGCCTGTTGCTCTTCTGCTTTCCGCCACGAGAAGTTGCAGTGTCTCTCCCCGCTGGAGGATGCCGCGCTCAAGCTGCATCTTGGAATCAGAGTCGCTAAACCTGCTGGTGCCTCAGTATCGAACTTCCCAGGCTCCAGAAGGGTGAGCCAACACTTTTCTGTTCATTGTCTATAAATTACCCAGTCTGTGGCACTGTGGTATCGCGTTAGCAGCACAGATGCACTATGACACAAAGAATTTTTTTTTTTTTTTTTTTACTCAGAGGAACACGATTTTATAAAGACTGACAGTTTGAGACAAAGCGAAAACATTTATGCAGGGTGATGATTAAAGCAAGGACGACAGATTTTAGGGTGAATGGGTTTCTGAAGGTTATTATCATAAAAAGAATGGAAGGTCCCGCTTTCTACGAAAACTGTGATGGGAAATTGTGGTATGGAAGGAAAGAAGGAAGGAAGGAAGGGGGACAAGAAGGGAAGGAAAGAAGGAAGGACACAAAGGCTTGTAGTGATTCCACATTCCAAGAAGCTGGGGATGCAGCTCTGGGGTTTGTTCAGTGGGTCAGCACGGTCAAGGGCCAGTCTGCCCACGTGTTCACCCTGCCATCCTCAGCACACTGGATTTGTGTCATTCGAGCTGTCATTTATCCTGAATGGCCCCAGCATCACATGATCACATTAAGATCAGAGGGGCAGGGCAAAGGGACCTCTCCTCTTGACATGCTGAGGTTTGGTCTGGAAATCTGACTTTCTTCACATGTGGAGGCAGGGTGAGTCACCATCTACCCCGTTCAGCCAGATCACCTGTCCCAGGGATGGAAAAAAGAAGGCTGAGCCTGCCCAGATAATCCAGGTGTTTGCTGGATGCTGCGGACGGTCCAGTTGCTCAAGTGTCCCATATTCCTCCTGCACTGGCTGAGATGAATGACTTGCACTTGATGTTCAAGGAAGTCGTTTTTCAAAAGCCTTTAGCATTTCCATTTCAAATGGACTTACACATCTAGGATACATTCCTAAATGTATTAGCATAAAAAACATATATTACATATATATTCATATGTCTACATACACCTACATATGAGGGAAGACCCCAAAAACCTGAAATTTATTTATTAAAAATTGCATATTTATTCTTACATGTTTAAACGTTGGTCATCTTCAAAGTGCTCTCCATGTAAGGTAATACATTAATGAAATGCTTTTTGCACTGCTCAAAACAGTTTTTGAACTTGTCAATTTTATGCTGTTTTAGTGCTTCTACCATTTTTGGTTTTGCCTCTTCCACATTGACAAAAGTTTCCCTTTGAGGACTTTTTTTCATCTGGGGAAACAAAAAAAGTTGCATGGGACAAGATTGGGTGAGTAGGGAGGGTGGGGTGTGGGGACCAGTGATGTTTTTGGTCAAAAACTGCTGAACACTACCTGTCGGCAGGTGCACTCATAAATCACCCATTATGACAAAAGCAAATGTGTTGAAAGAAACTCCAGAAAATATTCACTGAAGCCGAATGCAGCCTCTCACAACAACGCCAGCTGGTACACGGCTGCCGATGGGTTCCTAGAATGCTGACCTAGCGGGAGCGGCCTGAACTGCAAGGGGCCTGCCTCTCCACCCCAAATTCTGGTTTTTTTCGGTCCCCCTCCTACATTTACACACACACACGTGTGTGTGTGGGTTCTATTCAGTCAACTATATTCAGTTTTATTTATTATAGAATATGATATTTTACATTATTGTTCTGTCAATACATTGCGATGGCTATCTTCAGGGTAATGATGTATCCCGATATAAAGAGTTTTTGCTTAAGCTTGATCTCCAGGTAATCAGGACTAACAGGTGTTTCCAGTTTCTTCTGTACTCTTGCAGAGACTACATATATAATAAATATTCTCTTTTTCCCCTAGCCCACACGGTACCATTCTATGCACAGTGACCTGACGTTTATGTAGTATTTGACTTAGTTCACATAATTATATATTTTTAACTCACTCTGATAAATACATTAAGCATTTTCTCAATGTAAAAAAAATAGAGTTTTTGCTTGCATATCTTTCTCCTTGCCTTCCTCCCTCCCCTCCCCTTTTTACATCTATTCCATTTCTTTGTTAGACGAAGACTTTGAGATGCAAAATAATTGTGTTGATCTTCCCCACTGGACTGTCAAAGATCATGGGGCTCTGGACCCAGCGTGGGTTCCTGGAGTGGTGTGATTATGAAAGAAAAAGGAATCGAAGTTGGATCCTTTCAGGAGAGAGCCATATCTGGGGGAGTTGCACTGGAGATGGGGCCAAGGGCAGGAGAGCAGGCAGAACTGATGTACCCCAAGCCCAACTTGATGGGCCTGGCCTCAAGTCTTGGCTTTAAGGCTCTCTGCACACTAAAAAAAAAAATCTCTTTAGTTTTCTTATCTGTACAATGGGGATGAGTGATCAGGGAAACAAAATGGTTTAATAAATAAGAAGCATCTGGCAGCAAGTGACAGACACTGGTGACTGGCAGCTGCTTTCATCATTAGACAAGCTCCAGATCAAATGGGAACAGGAGGGCAGGGAGGCCTCTGCCAGGACGCCGGAGGATGAGCCCAGAACCAATTCAGGGAAGAACTATCTCCTGGTGTCCCAGCAATCTCCCCAGTGAGATGGGATCAGACACGCACACTTATGGCTTCATCTGGGTCTTCCAGGGTGAAGGAAGCATCACAGCTAGCATGAACAGTAGCAGCCCATGGGTAAGACCAAAGGAGCCCAGGCATGCTTACGATTTCAGCTCCCTTTTCCTTCCTCTAGGCTGGCCAGTATGCAAAGGAGGGAGTTTACACTTGGCCCAGGGAACAAGCCTGCTCTGTCTTGAGCCTGTAGGGGACTGACTGCCCCAGTGTGCAGGGTGCTGCTTTCCTCTAGGTCTCTGGTGAGTCAGTCTACCTCTCTTGACCTCAATATCTTCACTCCACACAAGGGGGTTTGACAGAATGTTCACTGAGAGTTCTCCAGCCGCTCTGGACTCACAGTGGTCTTTGTCCCTGGGACTGAGCCCTGGGTTTAGTTGAAACCAACTGCATCTCCCTGGGGCTACAAGGCAGAGTTAGTCAGTGAAGGATGGTCAGAGGGTACCATGAGAGCCCATGATGAGCTGTATGTTGGAGGTCCAATCAAGGAAAGGGTCTCGCAGAGGAGCTTCTGAAAGAGATCACGGGACCAGGGGTAAGTCAAAGGGAGCCCGAGGGGCTCCAAACAGCTCACGAGCTTTGTTCGCCCTTCTCCCCGTTCTCACCAATACCTAATTGGGAGCTATACGTGTGTGGTCCAGTCCTTCCCAGACAGTGCCCTGAAGTCCTTCCTTCACCCAGAATTTGGACGGCATTGGATTCCATTATTTTCAATGCAAAACTCTGTTGTGCTTTGTGTCTGAAACCTCAAGCTCTCAAATAGAGTCACTAGTTTTTATGTCATAGACAGGAGGAAATCAGTTCTCACTCTTTCTTCAATCCAAACATGACTGTTCAAGTGTGTGGTCATGCCGGCCCTGAACCCAGATGACATCTGGTTTGGGTGGAAAAATGTGAAGGAGCCAAGGAAGAGTCATGTGGTATCTTCTCAAATATCTTGATTGGAATCAAGTTATAGAGTTTCTGGAGTGAAAACATTCAGGATTTTCAAGGAGCAGGACGAGTTTGACAACATTACGTCTCCTTTGCTGGATTCCTTTGAGCCCAGTTTCCTAATAGCAGGTTTGCACAGCAGCATGTAGGAGGTTACTAGTCTACCCATTTAGCGTTGTGTTTCCTTTTCCTGCCTGCAAGAGTTGCTCAAGGGAGTCCTTCCTGCAAGATGAAATGAGAGGACATTGTGTCCCTCCACATACACTCAACGAATAGGGTGGCACTTAATCCACTACACTGAGCTGTCCAGGATCCCTTGTGGGGAGCACCAAGGACAGTGGGGACAGGTGGAGTGGCCTGATGGAGAAGCTGGGATTCTAGTTGCACTGCAAACCGGCTGGGTGACTTTGAACTGTCCTTCACTTTCTCATTTGTAAGATGTGGCCGCTTGTTGGGAGCCAACATCTAAAGCTACATGGCTGAGGCCTGTAAAGCCCCATCTGGAAGATCGCCTCTGACATAGGATATCAGTTATACCTATAATATTGGTGTGTGATTAGTGACCAGTGTGCATACATGGCAGTAAAACTTATAAGTAAAATCTCTATACACCTGATGAAAGGTTATACAGCAGAACGACCTTGTCCCTTCTAAGTCTTACTTCTTTCTAGATATTTTTTAACTTCTATTTCCTGGTAGACTGGTAAATCAGCTCTTGTTCCCAAAGGTAGTTTCTCCTAGGATTAAGATTAGAAACTAAATTATCATAATAGTTTTATTGCCCTGTCTCTAGCCAGGCAGGACGTTTTTCTAGTTTCGTTACATGCCGAAACTCTGTTTGCTTCAGCCCGTGGCCATTGCCATAGTAACTGCGCAGTCCATTATTCAAGAGTGTGACAAATACTATTTGATTTTTAGAATAGACTTGTTTGGATAAAACATTCATTTAAGACGATACAATTTCCATCGGAAAGATTTAAACAGTAATAAGCATTCATAGAAAACTTTTAGGTTTTGCTTAAGCCTTTTAAGTTTCCTTTTCTCATATTATGACTTTAGTTCCTGTTCCTGTAGGCCAATTTTAAGATCCTTTGATTAGTATACCGAAACTTTCCCAACAGTGTTGTTTTTGCTTCTAATATGACAATAGGAAATTTTACACATAGCCATGTATTAATATACTAGGAAAAAAGATTTAAGTTTTGGGTTAAAGTCGTAGTTTTATTAGAATAGAATGAGAATTATAGTGTTATGATTCTAAAATCATACGTCAATGATAATTATAAGATTCAATGATAAGGTATTAGCTTAATGAGATATAGCATAGTATTAAAGTCCAAACACTAGATCATGAAACTCATATAAGTCATGGTAAGAAATAAGTTTTGAATTAATTGTTATAGAGTTACAGGCCACTATGTTGAATCGTAATAGGTTAATGGAATAAATAAAAATTAAGTCATTTAAGTAAACTTATAGATTATAGTATAGTGTTAAGTTGATAATATCAAACGTTAAAAAATATTAGGAGTCAGTGAACTTGGATTGAACCTAGAGTTAACTAAGAAAGTTTTTGTATTAATCAGGGTTTAGGACAAAGAGTATAATATGAATGATTTGTTGAACACTATGGAAGACACTTTTGAACGAACTGTATTGAAATTGTGCATCTGTGACCTTGATGTGAGATTTGTGAAGCACATCAGGCATCCTGGAGTTCAAACTGTCTGCTTGCAGCTTGCAAGTCTCGTGATGGTCTTGTGATGCATAGTTTGTAAAGCGCAATATACATCATGGAGTTTGTACGCCCCCAGCAAGTGATTATCACACTGCTGGAGGGTATGAAAAATGGTATATAAGTTGGAAGGAGTCTGAATAAAATTTGGCTTCAGTCCTGATCAGACTGTTCCCAGAAGAATGGCCTCAGAGTCGTTTCTTCTCTCCGTCTTGATCCACCGTTGCGGTCCCAACTAACCCTTCCCCCTTTGGTCGGGGCTGGCACCCCGACAGCCGCTGGACTGGGGTTCATTGGAGAGCCAGAATAGAGCTGTATTCATGGGCACTGGACAAGACAGCCATTCTGTAACCAGCAGGCCACCTTGACAATGGAAGACACATGCCAAGTTTGGTGCAACAGAAATAAAGAGGAGCCTGGGTTTCAACTGCCCACTGCTGGATTTCTTTTCCCTGAGAGAATATTACTCTGGGTCACTGAGACAGTGGCTCATACATATTTGTTTATTGTCTGTCCCCGGACCCCACTTCCTGTCCCACTGGGGTGTGGGAACTCACTCATTTTATTCACTGTTATATTCCGATATCTGGTAGACTGCTTGACACACACACACACACACACACACACACACACACACACACGCTCAAGAAATATTTTAAAAACAGCTTTATTGAGACTTAATTCACATATGATACAATTCACTCATTTAAAGTATTTGCTTTCCACATATGTATTAACAGAGTCATGCATTCATCATCACAATACATTTTGGAGTATTTTTCTGAATCGAAATTATGTTTGTTACCCCAATCACCCTCCCAGACTTTCCCAACTTTAGTCCTAGGAAACATTAATCTTTCTTCCTCTATGGATTTGTCTATTCTGAACATTTTGTATAAATGGAATCATGTCACATGTGTTCTTTTGTGACTAGCTTCTTTCACTTAGCACAATGTTTTCAGGCTTATCTATGTTGCAGAGTGAATCAGTACTTCATTCAGTTTTATGGCTGAGTAACATTACATTGTGTGGACGTGCTAAATTTTGTTTGTCTGCTAATTATTTGGAAATTTGGGTTGTTTCTACGTTTTGGCTGTTATGAGTGATACTGCTGTGAACATTGTGTAGACATATGTTTTCAATTCTTTTGGGTATGAACCTAGGAGTGGCATTGCTGGGTCATAGGGCAACGGTGTTTAACCTTTTGAGGAACTGTATGAGAGTTCTGATTTCTTTCCATCCTCATCAAGACACCTGTCTCAGCCGGGCTCAGTGGCTCAGCTTGTAATCCCATGCTTTGGGAGGCTGAGGTGAGTGGATTGTCTGAGCCTGCGGGTTTGAGACCCGCCTGGGCAACTTGGCGAGACCTCATCTCTACAATAAATCAAAAAATTAGCCGGGTGTGGTAGCGCGCGCCTTTAGTTCCAGCTACTTGGAAGGCTGAGGCAGAAGGATCACCGGAGCCCAGCAGGTGGAGGCTGCGGTGGCCGGGAGCAGCCACTGCACTCCAGTCTGGGTGAGAGAGTGAGATTCCAACTTTAAAAAAAAAGACAACTGTCTCAATAACTATTTCTTGACCCATGAATGAGTGAGTGGGAGGGACCAGCGAAAGGGAAAAGGAATGCTGAGAAGAGAAGGGATTGAGGGAAACCTCTGGATGAGAGTTCTGATTTCTTTCCATCCTCATCAAGACATCTGGGAAAGGGGAGCAGGAGTTGAGGGAAGACAAGCAGGAACTGTCTTGGGTACAGGGAAGGCTGGAGAAAAGTGGCATGTGAACAGGGTATACGTAAAGTCACACACATTCTGTGGCTGGCTTCTTTTGAATTCATTGAGGTTTATGACCCAAGGCATGATCTCTCCCGGTGAATGTTCTGTGCTCATTTGAAAAGAATGTGAACTCTGATCTTGCTGGTTACTTATGTGGTAGTTGTCCTATGTAGTGCACCTATATACATTCCAAACCTTTTACTGCAATGCTATACATTTTATGTTATTTTAAAGAGTTCAATCAGAAAAATATAGTCTACTGAGGTCACCTACACAGTTACTGTTTCTTTTGCTCTTCCTTCACTCCTGAAATTCCCATTTTTGTTTGCGTGTCATTTCATTCCCATCTGAAGTACTTTTGGAACAGTTTTGCTGGTGACAAATTCTCTTAGTTTTCCTTCATCTGGAAGTATGACTATTCTTCCTTCACTTCTGAAGGATATTTTAAGTAGACATACATTTCTAGTTGTCAGTTCACGTCTTCCAGCTTAAATTTAAAAAGTGTTCCACTGTCTTCTCATCTCTGAGGCTTCAATGAGAAACACGTCATCATTCAGATCATTGTTCCTCTGTGTAATGAATTATTTTCTTCTTAGTTTTAAGAAATTTAATTGTGATATATTTTAGCATAGATTTATTTAATCCACTAAGATTTTCACCTAGAAGTTTATATCTTTTGCTAGTGTTGGAAAGTTTTCAGCCATCATATCTTAAAACGTTTTTTTTTCCTCTGCACCGAAATCTTTCTCTTCTCCTCTGGCATTTCAAAAACGTAAATATTAAAGCTTTTGGTATCGTCTACTATGTTTTTGAGGTTTTTTTTGTTTTGTTTTTCAATCTCTTTCTCACTGTTCAGTGCATTTCTATCATAGCAAACTCCCATAGACATCGTGACCTAAAACAAGCCATGCATTTATGACCTCACAGTGTCTATGGACCAGGAGTCTAGACCCATCTTAGGTATGTCATCTGCTTACAGCCTCATAAAGGTGCAAAGTGTTGGTAGGTTGTGTTCTCATCTGGAGGCTTGACTTGGGAAGCTTTCCTTCCAAGTTCATTCATGTTGGTGGCAAAATTCATTTTCTGGCAGCTGTATGACTTTTTACTGACCATAGCTGGAGTCTACCCTCATGTCCTAGAGACTATGTTGCTTTTGTTGCTCCTCCAATGTGGTTACTTACCTCATCGAGCCCTGAAGGGGAATGCATAGCTCTAGATTGCTAACAAGATGGGGTCTTAGATAATGTAATACAACCACAGATGTGACATTCCATTGTTTCTATGGGATAAAAGCTAGTCACAAGTCCCACCCACACTCAAGAGGCTGGGACAATACAAGTGCATGAATACCAGAAGAAGGAGAATCACTGGGAGTAGGGCCTGCCTGCCACAGTCCACCTCCTGTCCCCAACAGTTCACAACTGCTACATAAAGAATACATCCATCCTGTCCCAAAGTTCCCGAGTGTCATTCCTTTATAGCATCAGCTCAAAGTCCAACATCTCAATATGTAAGTCAAGTCAGAGTGGTGTAGACAAGGCACCTGCGTTCAGTCCATTAAATACCGTTCCTAGGGCACAGTCCTTCTACGTGTGTAGACCCGTGAACATAGGGATGAGCTATCTGCCCCCGCCCTTTCCAAAATACAACTGGTCAGGCACGGGGTATCAGCTGTAGACATTCTAGTTCAAAAGGGGGAAAATGGGAGGCACAAGAGGAGTCTCTGATCCACAGAAGTTCTAAAATTCAGCCAGACAAATGTCGAGGGTTTCCTCAACTAGGTTTCAAGTCTTCCAAGCTCTTGGCTCCAGCTCTAGGCTCTCGATTTTGTCCTCTGAGTCATCCACCCTCTCCCCCTCCTTCCCTCCCTCCCTTCCCTCTCCCTCTCTTTCTGCAAAAGGTGGATCAGGAAGAGAAGACTTCTCTTGGAATGTATTCTACTCATCACTGGCATGGAATTTAAGGTTTCAAGCTGCCTTTGAATCCAGGCCATGGAATTCCAAAGGGGGGAAAAAAATCCAAGATCTTCACAATTGGGTTGTTTTTACTAGGCTCTTCATCTCTTTCTTTCATCTTCTTACAATGACTTACTTTTCAGAGTCTACGGGTACCGGCCCAATTCATTCCGAGAACCTGAGCTGTGAGCAGTGAGATGGGTCGGGTAGGGTGCTTGCTTCAACTTCGTCAGAGCTGGAAACTTCAGGTATTCATGTAAATAGTTTCAAAGTAGACAGAGTAGATTATGCCTTTATGTGGCACAAAAAAGTGAAAACCCTCCCTCTACATGTTCTCCCACTTCTCAGTTCCCTTCTCTGGAGGAAAGCAATGTTATTAATTCCAATATAGCTGCTCAAAGGAAATGTATGCATATGCACACACATAAAAATATACTGTATATGCCTCTCCTCTTCACAGAAGATAGCACACTCTATACTCTGTTATACATTATGCCTTTTTTACTCAACAACATAATGGAGATCAATCTATCGATACAGGAAGATTTCCTTAATATGTCATATGGCTGTTTTGTATTCTCCTGAATGGAAAGACCAAGATTTATTTAACCGTTTGCTATCCTTAAAAGAAGAGCCACAGTGAATAATAATCTTACTTATACAGTCTGTCAAATGTGTGAAATTTTTTGGTTGTATAAATTTCTTTTTTAAAAATTTTATTTATTTTATTTTAAAGACACAAGGTACTGTTCCAGATTAGATACACAAGTGACCATCGTACAGTAAAGTTTGGGCCTCCCTTTAGTCCCTACTTTGCCTGGTTTGAGATCAGGTACCTTTGGTTGTATACATTCTTAACAAGTGAATGGCATATTGAAAGACAACGTGAGTTTGTAATTACTACGGACGTGGTCAAAATGTCCTAAGAGCTCATGTCAAGTCACATTCCTCCCCAGTCCACAATCTGTGAAAGCCTTTCTTCTTCCACATTCCTCTTAACACAGCATGCTATTGAAGTTTTAATCTAAAATAGTATCATTGTGTTGGTAAACTTCTTTTTCACTGAGACAAAAACATGCATGCGATAAAGTTGGACTTTAGGAGGTAGTTACATTAGATGAGGTCATGAGGGTGGGACCTTTAGGATGGGATTAGTGTCTTTGTAAGAAGAGGCACCAGGGAGCCTCTTGGCTCCCTCTCAATCTCTCCCGCCCCAGAGGCACAATCAAGAGGTCATGGGAGCACACAGCAGGATGGCTGCCACCTACAAGCAAAAAGACGAGACCCCCAAAGGAGACCTACCTTGTAGGCACCTTGATCTTGAATGTTGAGCCTCCAGAACCGGGAGAAATAGAGTTCTATTATTTAAACCACCCAGTCTACGGTATTTTTTTTGCAGCATTCTGTACAAATGAAGATAGGAGATAATTAAGTATCAAAATAACTAATCACAGGCATAAAACGAAAAAAGAAGCCTATGAGTGCATACTGACATAAATTAATGAATAAATCATAAAGGAAAGAAAAGGGAAAACTGTCCCTTACAGAGAATACCAAGTAATAAATGCAGAGCCCTGATTTGCAAGTATTATAGTAACACATAATTCAGGTTAAAATAAACAATGGACGGAAGTTTTATGAGCGTCAGGGTATCTACTTAGTCTTGAAATGTTTTCTCACAAAATGGTTTATTCGTTTTAAAGAAAAAAAAACCAAACAAAGCAAATTTACAGTAGAGAAACCGGTAGACACCTCCTTAACCAAGTAATCAATGTTAATATCACCAACAGTGGGACACATTGACATCATGTGACCCTGGTCCATGGGGTGTTAGGGAGTGTGTCACCCTTCAGGGGGTGCTGAGGACAGAAAATCAGTTTTGTGGTATTTCTCCTCAAGCTGCTTAATGCGAATTATATGGAAAGGTCAGATAAAATAGTTGTTCTGTATTCTTTAAACTCTCAAGGTCATGAAAGATGAAGACAGACTGAAGAATGTCTCCAGATCAACGGCTATGTCAGTTGAATGCACCAACTGATCATAGATTAGATTCTGAACCTAGAAAAAAAGTTATGAAGAACATTATTGGGACAATTGACGAAATTTGAATCTAGACTGTGTTTTAGTGAGTAGTGTTGTGTCAATGTTGAGTTTCCAGATTTTGATCCTTGTACTGTGGTTATGTAGAAGATATTCTTATTCTCATGCATTTCAGGGGTAACAGCGCATAGTATCTGTAGGTTATCACATATACTGAGAGAGAGAGCGGGAAGGAAGAGAACAGAGAGAATGATAAAGTAAATGGGGTCAAATGCAAGAAGCCTTTGTACTCATCTTACATTTTTCTGCAAGCTTAAAATTATATCAAAATTAGCTGGGTACATTTTCTTATGGCTGTAATCCCAGCACCTTGAGAGACTGAGGCAGGAGGATTGCTAGAGCCCCAGAGTTTGAGACCAGCCTAGGCAACACAGCAAGACCTCGACTCTACAAAAAACTTTAAAAACTTAAAAATAAAAAATGAACTGGGTGTGATGGCATACATCTGCAGACCCAGCGACTTAGGAGGCTGAGGTGGAAAGATTGCCTGAGCCCAGGAGGTTGAGGCTGTGGTGAGCTGTGATGAGCTGTGATTGTACCACTGCACTCTAGTCTGCGTGACACAGTAAGACCTTGGCTCCAAAAAAAAAAAAGGTAATAATAAAATAATATCACAATTAAAGCTTACCCCCCCAAAATTCCTCAACAAAACAGTAAAAGATATAATTCCAGCTTTTCGTGTGTGTGTATATATATGTGTGTATTCCAAGATATACACCAGTCTATTGTATATTGCGCACACACACACACACACACACACACACACACACACAACCTCTGCAAGCTCATAATTAAAAGGCCATGCTGAATGGCCAAGTGTCACGAGGCCATCACCAAAATCCCCTCCTCGACTCGTTCCATCCTGTCATCCAAGGAAGGATTAACTGCCTTCCCGTGGGCAGCTCACTATGGATGGGTGGCTATCCAAATATCCAGTGGGCACACTGAGTCTTCATGTGTAACTGCCACTTGAGCCAGTACCATCTCTGGAATCTTGGGGCAGAACCTTCCAGCCCCAAGGAGCAGCAGTTGGCCTAACACTAGCAGCTCTCCGGGCTGTTGGAGAGCAGGAAACAGACTCTCAAGCCTCCCTCCTCTGCCAAGATCCAGGACGTCTCCCCAGAAGGGGCAATCCTTGGAGTGTACTGCCACCATGAACAAGGACAGAGCTCCCTTATTCTCTAGGAAATATGACTATAAGCCCCTGCAGAATACCTCGGGAAGGTATGTGAGGCCCACTCCTCAGTTCTTTCCCTACAAATTTGCCAATAATACCCCAGGGATGCTTCTTTAAAAAATGTAAGAAAAAGCAGCCAGGTGTGGTGGTTCATCCTTGTAATCCCAGCACTTCAGGAGGTTGTGTTGGGAGGATCCTTTGAGTCTAGGAGTTTGAGACCATCCTAGGCAACATAGTGATACCTCATCCCTACAAAAAAAAAAAGAAAATTAACTGGGTGTGGTGTGCCTACCTGTAATACTACCTTCTCAGGAGGTTGAGGCAGAAGAATTGCCTGAGTTCAGGAAGTCAAGGCTATGGTGAGTTGTGATCATGCCACTGCACTCCAGCCTAGGCAACAGAGTGAGATCCCCAAATTAAAAAAAAAAAAAGAAAGAAAAAAGAAAAAAAATATATAAGAAAAATCTTTTATACTTATGACTAGGGGTCAGGACTTCTGCTTCCAAATGAATACTTCTTTTTTTTTTGAGTTGGAGTCTCACTCTGTTTCCTTGGCTGGATTACAGTGGCATGCTCACAGCCCCCACAGCCTCAATCTGCTGGGTTCAGGTGATTCTTCCACCTCAGTCTTCCAAGTAACTGGAACTACAGACGTGTGCCTCCCTCCTGGCATATTTTTTTATTTTTTGTAGAGATGGGGTCTCACCAAGTTGGCCAGACTGGTCTTAAACCCCTGAGCTCAGACACTCCTCTCACCTTGACCTCCCAAAATGCTGGGATTACAGGCTTGAGCCACCACGCCCAGCGAATATTTCTTTTTATTAAAAAAAAGCCAGTGTTCTTTACTTTAAAAAATTGTAACGGGAAATGGTGCTTTGAAATACAGGTAGCACTGTTTAAGATACAACATGACATTAATGAATTAGGAAATTAACTGGTATAATTTCTAAACATTCTTCAGTTCATTTTCCTAATTTGTCAGTTTTAAGATTTTGACTGAGGCTTAAAACTAATGTATGTGTTTATATATATGCACACACACATATATACACAGCTTTTATGTGTTTTGTAATACGTTTAGGCTTACAGAATTCTTAGAAGATAGTGCCTGAACTGGTTCCTGGGACCACATGATCCCAATGCCTGTGTTATTTTAACTGTTATGTTTCTTTTCTGAATGTATTGTGGATTGCGTTTGTCTTGTTTAACCTCTTTATTGTGGTTTGTTCATAGGCAGTTATCTCTTTTGAATTCAGAGTCAGAACGTAGGCAAAGCCTTGAAGGCTGGTTCGCTTCTTTTATTTATTCGCAAACAGGAAAGCCCACACTAGAAAATATTATTTTCTCCTAAAATCCTTTTATATCATGTATCATATGTAAGTATTTGGAGATCCAGTCTTGGTTTCAGCAGGTTCCACCATAATTACATATACTATAAAAGCATCATAACTGAGCCAATAAAGTTTCTATAGACCCGATCCAAGGAAATATACTTCACAAGTATAGGAAGTCCAGCGGTATCAGACTATTTCCTTTTATGGTAAGGATACAAAATACTGTAAGTTTTTGCCTTAGCAATGGAAATATTCAAAATTGTGCAATTGATTTCTCTCTAGCACAATTAAAAACATTTTAGAATCATGGAGTACGTGTGAGGTTTGTTACATAATGTATCCTGTGGAGGTCAGGTTTGGGCTTCCAAAGAACCCTCCTCCCTAGGAGTGGGCATGGTACCCCATGGGTGATATTGTATCCCTTATCTCCTCTCCCTTCTTCTCTCCTTTATCAGTGCCAAGTGTCGTTTTCCCCGTCCTTGTACCTATGTGTGCTCCATGTTTATTGGTCACTTATGACCGAGACATCCAGTATCCATTCAGTTTTTTGTTTCTGTGATAATTCACTTAAAATGATGGTCTCCAGTTGCATCCATGTTGCTGCAAAGGACATGATTTTGCTCTTCTTTATGACTGCCTAGTATTCCATCGTGTATGGGTACCACGTTTTCTTTATCCAGTCCACCTTCAATGGGCATCTCGGTTTGTTCCATGGTTTTGCTATTGTGAACAGTGCTGCAATAAACATATGTGTGCTGCAGTCATTTTGGAAGAGTGATTTGTGGTCCTTTGGGTTATGGTACCTCTATACTAATGAAGTTTGTGTATTTCCTAGTAGACATTCATGTTGATGGAGAAGATCCACTATGCTATGAGTGTTGCTACACATGGCTGGAGAAGAGTAGAGAGTTCTTTTTGCATTCTGCCTGTGTTTGATCAGAAACTCTGATAGTTCCACTCCAGTCATATGCTAGTATCACCTGGTATTTTAATTTAAGGTTGTTATTATTTATTGACTGTATTTCTGACTTAAACATGAATTGCCAGTTATGTTGTTACCATGCTTGTGTCCTATGCTCTCCTTTTGCCAGAATCCAGTTTTGTTTTGCACTGGAGAGCATCCTGGAGGAATTCTTTCTGAAAAGTCTGTTATGTAAACTTTTGATTTCTTTGGATGTCCCAAAGTGTCTTTATTTTGCTAAGTTTTATACCTGAATTCTCATTTGCCAGCTTCAGAACTTTCAAGGTAGTGATGGGACTCATCGCCCTAGTGATTATGCGGTCCTTCTGGAAATGGTACTCACTAATTATGAATAAAAAGTGGGAAATAGTGGGCTTTTTTTGAGACAGGGTCTCACTTGTTGCCCAGACTATGGTGCAGTGACATGATCTTGGCCCACTGCAGCTTTGGAACTCCTGGGCTCAATCTAGCCTCCCACTTTAGCTTCCTGCTGAACTGTGACTATAGGCATGGGCTACCATGCCCAGCTAATTTTTGCATTTTTTTTTTTTTGTAGATATAAGATCTCACTCTGTTGCTCAGGGTGGTCTCAAACTCCTGGCCCCAAACACGCTCCTGCCTTCGCCACCCAAAATGTTGGGATTACTGGTGTGAGCCACCACGCCCAGAGAGTGATCTTTCTTAATCAAGTAAAAAAAACCTGCTTTTTGCTTGTAAGATAATTAGTGATTTCTCCAGCAGTATGATCCAAATCTAAAAAGTAGTCTATTCCCACCCAATGTGTCTTAAGTTAAGCCAATCATGTCATCTTTTCTATGAGCTTTGTGAAGATCCAGGTCTATACACTACACTATTCTCTAGGTTTTTACTCTTTTCTGTTGGAAGCAAATGATTTTTTAATGTCTCCTCAGAAAGTCATGTTAAGATTTATCGTGGTGTATCATTTCTATAACCTTATGTAGGTTATTTTTTTCCACACTTGCATTTTATATGTCTTTTACTTTCTATATTCTAGCATTGGGGATGAAAAGGATGCCCACGGCTTGACCTCAGAACTAAGTAAAGAAGTGGAGCCTTTAAGAAATTTCTGCTTGGTTACAGGAGAAAGAGTGAGTGTCAGTCACAGAGCAGGAAAAGCTCTCTCTCACCACACACACACAAAATAGCCATGAAAGTCATGAGGGCATAGTTGCTGAATTAAGGCAGTTTATTTAGGTCTTTACCTACAAAAAGTACTTGTCATAAGAAACCAGCCCTGTTTTGGGAGGCAGCTATCATGGTGTATAAAAATGATGGGTCTTTAATATTATCCCAAGTTTAACAAAAAGTAATACAACAGGCACAGTTTCTACTTTACTATTAAAAAAAAAAATTAACAGCCCAGAGTACCTCCTAATGTTTGTTTATGGACGAGATTTAAATGTTGTACATATCAGATGGAAATGAAAACCCATGTACTTGATTTTGTAGAAAACGCTGAGGGAGATGCAGCAACTTGATAAACTGGGCATGTCAGCTATGCTTGAGTCAGAGTTGACTCTGGACGGAGAGAGACCATCCAGACAGGGGCTCCCAGAGGTGCCTCAGGGCTTGTTTGACTGGTAAGACTAAGAGGAGTCGGACTCACTTAACAATTTGTAAGCCGAATGCAAAGCAGTTACCTTGAGTTTACATGTCCAGTCTCTTCCTATGACCCAAAGTTTAGAAATTCTAAAAAGAAAAAAGTGATTAGTTGCATTAACATATGTATTTTCAACATATGTTACATTTTGTTGATTTTGGCATCACCGCACAATGATCTCAATAATACTAAATAATACTGGAAACTGATATACCTATAGGTAAAGTTTCTATTGTTTTCTCCCTGCTTGAAAATGTCCCTGATTCAGAAGCAACCCAAACTCTCTTGTAAGGACTACCTTGCATAGATATACAAATACAATTTAAAATGAAAATAGAATGAGATAAACTAGATGTAATTGCCTATTTTCCATAGACATCTGACTTCTGAAGAATCTACTGATATTGGTTGCCACGTGACATTTTAAACTATAACTAATAAATTACCAGGTATGTTGCAATATGTGTGTTTTTTAAAGTGGTGCCTCTTCTTATTTTGTTTGTTGGTTAGTGGAGAATTTCCTTACATTCTTATCACAAAAGTAGAGCAAATTAAACTCCAACAGTGTGAATCACAATATGATAATCATACAAATAGTCAATAAACATTGCTAATGAATATATCAGTATACGTGAGATGATGTAATATTGGAAAGTAAACAGGATAAAAAAACAAAATTCAAGCCAGAGCGAAAATAGAAATACCATAACGGTTTCCTACTTAAACTTACTTCAAAAGTTATTTAGTGAGATGAGAAGAAATATAAGGCTATGAGGGCCAACTTTCATGCCTAAAGCCTTATTCACGTAATTGCAGTCATTAACATTTAGATAAACTTCAATGCAAAAAAGTTGAGTTACCAAGCCTAAAGCTGTATGTATTACAAATGATCAGTTTTAAGATCAGTATATTTCATTTAATGTGAAACGGAAAAAGCATTTCTCAGTACGTGAACGGTACGGTGCCATAAACTTTCAAATAACACCAATGTAGTGTTTCAGAATAAACAATACTGCATTTTATACTCAGGCCATCTCAGATCACACATTTGCCCCAAAGCAGGTACGCACATGAATTAAACAGAAAATAGTGTACACGTAATTATTTATGTGATCCATTATTTGGTTCCCTACGAAACAAACCCCCGTGTCATTTTGTCAGATCACCCTTATTTCGAACGTTATTTAAATATGAGATTCAACCTGACTGAGGTTTCCAACCACCTTGGCCCCATGTTCCAGTTATAGGAATCCAATTACAGATCGGTCTTCAGCACTTAGCACTTAGTGATGTCTTCCCTTCCTTCTGCCTCTTTTAGTAAAATGAAAGCCAAAGAGAAGCTCCAATGTGACCTGTGGTTAGAAACCAGACGACCGGCTAAGGGTGAGGCACTCACATCTGAAAGGGTGTGGGGCTAATTGTTGCCTAGATCAGGACCTACTGGGCCACACTTTCATAGGTCCGTCTGGCCACACGAGAGCCAGCTTATCATGCAGGTATGAGAGAGAGAGTGAGAAAGAGAGAGCGAGAAAGAGAGAGAGAGAGAGAGAAAGAGAGAGAGAGAGAGAGAGAGAGAGAGAGAGAGAGTGTGTGTGTGTGTGTGTGTGAGAAACCTCTGTTTAAATAAAATGTTCCAAGAGCCATTTTGTTTGCTTTTATTGTTAACAATTTAGAGGTCTTCCTATGATAGTAAAACAAAAATATTTCGCTTTAAAGTGGAGCTACCTTTTATCAGTACCATGAAATATTTTGCATAAACATTTTTGTGACCGATCATTCTTAAAATTGCATATCTGTTACCATTTCCTGGTTTTGGAATGTTCCCACGTGCCAAAGACAAAGCCATTCTGGTGACATGAAAGGTTTTTTTAAACATTAAAACTAGAGGCCAGGCCAGGCGCAGTGGCTCACGTCTATAATCCCAGCAATTTGGGGTGCTGAGGTGAGAGGAATGCCTGAACCCATGGGGTCTGAGACTAGCCTGGGCAACTTGGCGAGACCTCATCTCTACCATAAGTCAAAAAATCAATCAATCATGGTGGCGCGTGCCTGCAGTTCTGGCTACTTGGAAGACTGAGGCGGAAGGAGCGTCTGAGCCCAGCAGGTCAACACTGGGGTGGCCGTGAGTGTACCACTGCACTCTATCCTGGGTGACAGAGTGACACCCCAATTCAAAAAACAAAAACAAAAACAAAACAAAACTAGAGGCCATTTCTTCATATTAATGATTTAGTGGTCCTTCTTCCGATGTATGTGCTCCCATGCTCCATTCCACAGTTCTGCAACACGTTGACTGCCTAGGCTGATGAATCTTCTGGAAGGCAGAGGCCAGACTAGTAAAGAACCCAGGCTAGGAAAACTCCAGCTATTGGCTGTCCAATAGCACTTATGGACTAACTTTTTCATGGACAACAGAAGAAACATTGGATCAGTTGAACTACTTGTCCCTGAGGGCTGAATTCTTCAACGGAACAATTTGTCCCTGTGAGTCCACTGATCAAATTCCTCAATGATGGTAGGTCAGATTCCTCACTGTGATCCACCTCTGTGGGTCAAATTCAATGTTTTTTTTGGGGGGGAGAAAGTTTTTCTCAAAAGTTTTTTGTTTTTGAGAAAAATTTTTGTTTTATTTTGAGAAAATTTTAATCTCATCTCTCCGCGTGGGTAGACATTTATTTCAAGATATACAGCAGCCTATACCATAGAATTTTGGTTCAGACTATGGTAGATACCTACAATTCTTTTCATGTAGTTTGGAAGTATTATTTTGGGCTGCTTCCAATACAGCTTGGTGGTCCAGGTCATTACTTGCAAACTGACGAGTCCTGTTTTGGCTAAAAAATCAAGTAATTGCAGAGAAGGAGAGAGGTATAAAGATTTTTGGCATTTTAGATACTACCCGTTAACTGGTTATTGGTTAACCAGGAATTGTTAATTAGCTAATTGGAACTTTTTAGTGACTATTCTGGCCACATTTTTTGGCCTACGTTGCAAAGTGTAGTCTTACCATTTACTCTGATTTATGAGTTGCTTATAATAACATTCAGTCTTTCTTTGGTTTCCAACATGTTCGGGTTAAACATAATGATTCCAACTTCCATTTCACATCACTTCTTGGCTTGGATACTCCAAACACTGAATCCTGGAGGAACAAATGCAAAACAAAAGACAAGATCATGTGAAGAGTTAGTTATGACATGTTGGACTTGTACTTGGACAAATGTATAGGGTTTGATGGATTTGGAAATAATACTTTCAATTCCCTCTTACTGCATGTATCAGAACAATGTCCTGTTAACTCATAATGACTTTTTGATTTTGGGTTTTTGTATGTTTTTGTGCAAATATCCAGGGAAGAATTCTTCAACCGAATACATCTGAAAGACAAATGGTTCAGCTGATCTGAAACAGTTAAAGATAACTGTAGTTACCCACACAAAGCTGAAGACCAAGAGAGAGTCCAATTCTTGAATGTAGGGCAAAAGTTACTTATTGCTGTGGTGAGTGTGGCTCCAGGGCCAATGCTCAAGACCTGAAAAGAAAGCCAGAGCACCACCTGCTATAGAACACCAGCGAATGTGGATAGTTTGAGTTCCAAAACATTGACTGGTGACTGTGCTGACAAGCTTGGTGTTTTTTACAGAAAGCTGATCTGTTATCATAAAGGCTTTTGAAGTTAACACTTCACCTAGAGATTAATTGTTTTATTGTCCACCATTTTTTTCTTTGAATACTGCAGAGCAGTAATGCACTGTCTTTTTTATCATTGTGCAATCGTGTTGGAGATTTATATCTAGAAGAGCTTCAGGCAATGCCCATTTGCTAAAAGTATGCTTGTTAGAGACATTTAAAGTTTGTGCTTGTTTTCTTCTCTAACATTTCACTTGAATTATAGTTATACTTTAAGACTTCAGTTCGAAGACCGTTAAAGTTGGATGGAAAAGTATGATTGCTAGATGATATAGTGTGGCATTTCTTTAAAATTCCTCAGAGGAAGAACAACCGCAGTTGGATAATTTCTTCTGTCTAAATAAATAATACCTTGATACTATGATGAAACTTTTAAGTATAATTATACATATTTGCTTTATGACTGCCGATGTACCTACTACAGATAACTGAGGTTAAGAACTACCATGCTAGGTAGCTGTGAGGACCGGATGTGAAATTGATACTTGGAGTGGGGAGCAACTAGTATGGAAAAAGTAGCCATCATTGGCCTGGTCAAATTTCTGAAATGTCCTTGGGTCTTCCGAAAAGATCTCAAGATTTATTTAAGTATAATGCCACTGGGAAAAAGCAGGCAATGATTTGGCGCACAGGAATTAAATTATTCATGAAAACTGGTACATTTATGTATTTCATTATAAGTTTACCGTGAATTTGCTAAAATGATTGCTTCCCTTGACATGAAGAATGCTAAGATATATTAAGATGCATGTAAAATATAAGTATATAAATAAGCACCAACATATTTTAGTTGTTTGTGTATGTGATAAATGAGATCACCTCTGAAAAAGATGGCGTGAGAATGACTTTAGATAGACTAACAGATCAAAAAAGGCATGAACATTAGTTTATTTTTTTAAACCATGTTTTTTATTTTAAAATTGGGGGGTACAGTTAAGGAACATTAGTGTCAATATTTAAGTTTAATGTTTTCCGTTGCCTTCCAGGTACAGTGAAACAGGACTCCAGTGCATCTTCTTGGGCATGCTTTAATACAACTTGCAACGCTCATCGAGAAGTAAGTGCTAAGCTTTCCGAGGAGGTTCCATAGCCACTTCAGAGATCACTCCGTTGCCCTCAAAATAGCATTTTCCTCTTGCACTAAAGCAGTCCTAATATTATTTCATGTTAGAGAACTGAGGACCTGACATAGATACATAAGAAAGAAGCAGATATTGGTGAAAAGGAAGCCTGAAAGTTTATGTAAGCGGTAAAAACATCTGAATTAAAATTAAATAACAATATTTTACGTTGTAAACTACGACACGTATACAGAAAAGTTCATAGAGCACCAGGGTGATCTTCAGTCGGACGAAGAGACGAAATGGGGCTAACTCTCCCTCTCTGCCAATGGGAGCTGCTACCCTCACACTCATGGTATTGATGCTCTCATTTTCTTCTTGTATTTTTGCAACCTATGTTTGCATAGATACTCCTAAATAATATGATTTACTTTTAGAGTGTATGTCAGTGGAACGATACAGTATATGTTCTCCTGTGTTGTGAGCATTTGGTTTGCGAGTTTCATCTATGTTGTTATGTGCAGCAACAATTTGTTCAATTGCATTGCTATGCAATATTTCATCATATAAACATACTATCATTATTTTTGATGCATCTTTGCATACACATCTGGCTCCAGCAGGAAAATAGAACTTATTCTAGTTGTTTTAATAAAGACAAATAGAGCACTGGTTAAGCAGAGATTGAAGGACTGAAAAAACCAAAAAGCAAACGGTGGCAACATGGAGGCAGCAATGGCAAGGAGCAGCTCTGAGCTGGAGAAACGACAGGAAGACGCTGGGTTCTTAGAACCTAGAAGCTGGAAGAGGGGCAACCCAGATACCTGGAGCCGCACCATGAGGCTGGATCACAAGGGGCGGAAGAAAAACACAGATTGAAACCCAGGCTACTTCCAGTAAGGGGAGCTCTGGAGTTGTGTCCCAGGGAAGAGGAAATGCCAAGACTCTTCAGAGATGGTAAACACTGGTTCTAAGTTGATGCTTACCTAAAGCACCTCTATTGTCCACTAGCCAGCTATGTCACACCAGTGGTAAATGACATTTTGGTTTAGGGCTAGGTGTCTCAGTGGATCCAGTGTGTCCATGAATCTAACCTGTAGTCAGTTCTATGTTTACTGAATACATAATTAGAATAGATGTGTTAAAAAGCTGATATGATCCATGCATCATGCCCATAGACTGGAGAACAAGAGATGGCTATTAATGGTAGGAAGAGACAAATGTAAGGCTCTGGGGATGTGCCCTCTAAGGCAGCTGTCCCAAACCTTTTTGGCATCAGGGACTGGTTTCGTGGAAGACAATTTTTCTACGGACGGAGCGGGGGCGGGGGTGGGTGGGTGGCGGTAGTGGTGAGCATCAGGCATTAGATTCTCATAAGGAGTGTGCCGCCTAGATCCCTTGAATGTGCAGTTCACAATAGGGTTGGTGCTCCTGTAAGAATCAAATACCCTTGATGATCTGAGAGGAGACTCTCAACTCTTGTCCACTGCTCATCTCCTGCTGTGTGGCCAGGTTCCTACAGACTGCTACTGGTTTGCATCTTCGGGGTTGGGCATCCCTGCTCTAAGGTGTTCTTGTAGGCAGAATTCTAAGTGATCCTTAAGATACTCGCCATAAGGCGGGCTCGGTGGCTCAGCCTGTAATCCCGCGCTTTGGGAGGCTGAGGTGAGTGGATTGCCTGAGCCCGCGGGTTTGAGACCTGCCTGGGCAACTTGGCGAGACCTCAACTCTACAATAAATCAAAAATTAGCCTGGTGTGGTAGCACGGGCCTGTAGTTCCAGCTACTTGGCAGGCTGAGACGGAGGGATCACTGGAGCCCAGCAGGTCGAGGCTGCGGTGGCCGGGAGTGGCCACTGCACTCCAGTCTGGGTGACAGAGTGAGATTCCAACTCAAAAGAAAAGATACTTGCCACATGGTATATACACTCTGTGAAACTCTTTGCCCTTGGGCATGGGTAGGGCCAGCAATGGTAGAAATCAATCTCAATAAACCAACAACTGAACTGATTGCAAGAGAACAAAGTACTCCAGTAGAAAAATAAAAAAGATTGTCAGGGTAGGTAAAAATAAAATCTAACATGTGCTATTTATAAGGGGAACCTATAAGACATAAGTATATAGAAAGCGTTCCTATAAATTAAACATTAACTGAAAGAAGACTGATGTGAATATGTAAATATTACATAAAATAAATCTAAGGCAAGAAAAAAAAATCATTCCTGGAGATACAGAAACTATGATAGAAGGTTACTTTAGCTTGGAAGTCATACTAATTTTAAATATGTGTGAACCAAATAATGTGGACTAAAATATATAATGTGAAAATTTTAGTTCTGTTACTAAAAGAAAACTAAAAAGAATTAAAAGAAAAACTAAACAAATCCACAATAGAGGAAGATCTGAACACACATTTTTCAGTAATTGATATAAATTTTTGTATAGAATGATTAAGAAAATTGACCTAATGGAAAATATAGATCAGTACTCATGGTGAATACTGAATGGATTTTCTTTTTAAGTCATAAAAATATTTTAAAGAGATGATGCTGGATTACAAACTACGTCTCAACAAATTTCATGGATTAAACTTATGAAGAATGAAGACTATGTTCTCTGACCATAAGAGAGCTGTTAGAGATAAATATTTTGCAGTATACATTAAATTTCTATGTGCAAGCTAATAAACATATTTTAAAGTAAATCATGAGTCAAAGGAGACATTCTTTTTTATTTTTATTATGTGAGTATTTGCTTATGTGTGTATTGCATGAAGGTGAGGTCTGAATTTCTAATGCGCCCTCTCCTTCCATAGTGGACATGGTACCCAGTGGGTGGTTGTATATCCCTTAGTCCTCCTCCTTCCCTCCCTTCTTTAGCAGTACCCTGTGTCCTGGCCTTTCACCCGTGTGCCCAATGTTCAGGGTCCACTTGTGAGTGAGAGTGTGTGGTATTCAGTTTTTATGTGATAATTCACTTAGAATGATAGTCTCTAGCTACATCCATGTTGCTGCAAAGAACATGATCTTGTTCTCTAGGGCTGCATAGTATTCCATAGTACCATATTTTCTTTATTCAGTGCACCTTCAGGGTGCCTCTGAGCTGGTTCCATGTTTTCTTGCTATTGTGAATGATGCTGCCATAAACATACATGTGCAGATGTCTTTTTGCTAGAGCAATTTGTGTTCCTTTGAGTAAATTTCCAGGAGTGGAATTGCTGCATCAAACAATAGCTCTATTTTAGGAGAAATTCTAATGGAGAGTAGAAAACAGTTAGAACGGAATAATCACAAAAATACTACACATCAAAACTTATACAATGTAGTTAAATCAGCATTTACAAAAAATTTATAGCATTCTGTTGATAAAATAGAAAAGATGTAAGCTTAAAAAGTTAATTAATGAAGCATATAAGGGGGAAACCCCAAAACCCAGAATTTATTTACACAAAATTGTATATTTATTCTTATATGCTTAAACTTCAGTCACATTCAGAGTTCTCTCCATCTGATGTAATACACCTACTGAAATGCTTTTTCTACTGCTCAAAACAGTTTTTGAACTCATCAGTACACATGTATTTTAGTGCTTCTGCTGCTTTTTATTTTACCTCTTCCACTTTGGCAAAACCTTTCCCTTTGAGGATTTTTTTCATCTGGGGAACAACAACAACAACAAAATTGCTAGGGGTGAGATTGAGCAAATAAGGCGGGTGGGAACGGGGGTCATGCCGTTCTTGGTCAAAAATTGCTAAACACTCAGCGTGATATGGGCAGGTTGTTTGTGTAAATCACCCCTCATGAAATGGGCAAATGCGTTGAAAGAATCTCCAAAAAAAGACTGAATGAATGGGACTGCCAAATGCAGTCTTTCACTACAATGCTAGCAGGTACACTGAGGCTGATGGGTTCTTAGAACACTTACCTTGCAGGTTAAGTCTGTACTACAAGGAGACCACTCTTCAAAAAATAATTGTTTTGGGGGGGATACCACTTATACATTATAAGAAGGTACAGAAAAAAATACTAATTTAAAACTGAAGAAGGTGAAAGCAGAAAATAATAAACATAAAAGTGAAAATTAATGATTTAGAAAAGTAACAAAAATTAAATGAAGTAGTAAAACCAATACTTGATATCACATAACCTGCCTAGGTTGAAACAAGAAGAAATCGAGACCCTAAATAGACCAATAACAATCAAGGAAATTGACTATGTCATTAGAAAACTATCTACCAAAAAAGCCCTGAACCAATGGCTTTCCAGCAGAATTCTACAAGACATATAAGGAGGATCTGATAGCAATCCTACTGTAAATATTCCAGGTGATTGAGAAAGATGGAACTTTCAAATCATTTTTTGAAGTTAACATCACATTGATACCCAAGCCAGGTAAAGACCCAACAAAGAAAGAGAACTATAGGTCAATATCTTTGATGAATATAGATGCTAAAATTCTCAACAAGATCATAGCAAACCGAATTCAACAACACATCTAAAAAAAAAATCATCCATGATGATCAAGTAGTCTTCATTCCTGGGATGCAAGGCTGGTTCAACATTCATAAGACCATAAATGTAATTAAATACATGAACAGACATCAAAACAAAAACCATATGATTGTATCAATAGATGCAGAAAAAACTTTTGATAAAATCTAGCACCCCTTCTTGATAAAAACCCTCAAATACCTAGGCATATGTGGAACATACCTCAAAATAGTAAAAGCCATCTATGAGAAACCCACAGCCAGCATACTCCTAAACAGACAAAAATTGGGACCAAGTCCCTTGAAAACTGGAACAAGACAAGGATGCCCACTCTCACCCCTCCTGTTCAATATAGTTTTGGAAGTCTTGGTTAGAGCAATCAGAAAAGAGAAGGTGATCAGGTGTATCCAAATAGGAAAAGAGGAAATCAAGTTATCTCACTTTGCAGATGACATGATTGTATACCTTGAAAACCCGAGAGAATCTGTCAAAAACCTCCTTGCACTGATAAAGGACTTTGGCAAAGTCTCAGGGTATAAAATAAATGTGCAAAAGACAATCACATTTCTTTATACCAATAATAAACAGAAACCCAAATAAAAAACACAATCCCATTCACAATAGCCACCAAAAAAAGAAAAGAAATACCTTGGCATCTTCCTAAACAAAGACGTGAAAGACCTTTACAATGAAAACTACAAAACACTGCTCAAAGAAATCAAAGATGACACAAACAAGTGGAAAAATGTTCCATGCTCATGGATTGGAAGAATCAACGTTATAAAGATGTCCATTCTACCCAAGGTAATCTATGGATTTATGCAATACCTATAAAATTACCAGCATCCTTCTTCTCAGATCTAGAAAAAACAATACAGGAATTCATATGGAAACACAAACGACCAAGAATAGTCAGAACAATCCTCAGCAAAAAAAAAAAAAAAAAAAAAAAAAAGCAGGAGGTAGCACAATACCAGACTTTAAACTTTACCAGACTATAAAGCTACCATAATCAAAACAGCCTGGTATTGGTAAAAGAGCAGGCATATAGACCAATGGAATAGAATTGAGATTCCAGAAGCAAAACCTCAATTTCTCAACCAACCCATCTTTAACAAAGCCTCCACCACCCACCACTGGGGAGAGGAAAACCTATTCAGTAAATGGTGCTGGGAAAACTGGCTGACCACATGCAGAAGATTCAAACAGGACCCCTATCTATCCCCATACACAAAAATTAACTCTAAATGAATCAGAGACCTAAATGTAAAACCCCAAACCATAAGAACTTTAGAAAATGCAGGATACACCCTTATGGAAGTTGGGACTGGCATCCATTTTCTGAGCAAAACCCGAAACACACGGGCAATAAGAGATAAGATAGACAAGTGGAACCTCATTAAACTGACAAGCTTCTGCAAAGCCAAAGAAACCATCAAAAGAGTAGGGAGACAGCCCATAGACTGGGAAAAAGTATTTGCCAACTCCATGTCTGACAAAGGCCTAACATCTAGGATCCACAAGGAACTCAAACATGCTGAAAAGAAAAAAAAACAAACAACCCCATTACAAAGTGGGCAAAAAATATGAACAGACACTTCTCAAAAGAAGACATATGAGCGACCAACAAACACATGAAGTGTTCAACCTCACTAGTCATTAAGGAGTTGCAAATTAAAACTACACTGAGATACCACCTAACTCCAGTCAGAATGGCCATCATCAATAACTCAAAAAAATAACAGTTGCTGGAGAGGATGTGGCAAAAAGAGAGCACTTCTACACTGTTGGTGGGAGAGTAAACTAGTTCAGCCTCTGTGGAAGTCAGTGTGGCGATTCCTAAAAGTTCTAAAAATCGACCTTCCATATGACCTGCAATCTCCCTACTGGGAATATACCTGGAAGAACTCAAATCACTCTATGAAAAAGATACCTGCACACGTATGTTTATTGCAGCATTGTTCACAATAGCAAGATCACGGAACCGACAGTGCTGTCCATCAGAAGAGGACTGAATTAAAGAAATGTGGTACGTATACACAGTGAAATATTACGCAGCCATAAAAAAGAACAAAATCATGAACTTTGCAGCAACCTGGATGAATTAGAGTTTATAGTACTGAGTGATCTTTCACAGAAACAAAGATCAGAGTATCACATATTCTCATTCATAAGTGGATCTTGAACAACTAACGTAATACCATAATGAAAGAATCGAAACAGTGGCTGGAAACTACTGGGGGTGGGGCAGGGAGGGGCAGGGAGGTGGGATTAACGGTAGTCAATATCGTCTGGGTAAGGGGGCATACCTCATCAACAAGGGTACCTGCACAATGAATATTTGTATACCTAACCTTTAACTGTACTCCACAATTTTAAAATAAAATATATATAATTATAAAAAAATTAATAAAAATGAAAAACATATGCCATGGTTCATTAAGAAAAGCAAGGAAGAAAGGAAGGAAAGAAAACAAACAAACAAACAAGGAAATAAATGAATGAATGTCACTTAAAACCAGTATCAAGAATGATAAGAGTGGTCAGCATAGATGGGGCAAATAGTGAAAGATAACAAGAAAATGCATAACAACTTTAAGCAATTTTAAAATATGAAATATCTCATATAAAGCTATAAAAGTAATTTGAACAAATTATTAGAAAATATGACTTTTCAGAATCGACTCAAGAGAAAAACGTATAAAACATGAATGTGTTATGGTGTGAGTGATGCTCAATTGCTTTCCCTTGATACTGATAAATCAAAGAGGCAGGGAACTGGCAGAAAGGAGTTTATTTCTGAATTCGAATCCAGGGAGCAGAACTGGACTTGAGGTCTTTCTAAAATGGTTCTGCCCACCTGTCAGGCCTGGCAAGTCCACTCCTACAGTCCCCAATTGTCAGTAACTATACGTTCACCACAAGCCAGCAGAGCACTGTATAGGACTTGAGTTACAGCCGCATCTTACGTTTAGATCGCGACATTTAAAGAAAGTTTACAAGGCCCAAGGCTTCATGCATGGCAAAAGTTATACAAATCACAAGGCTCGTGATTACACTGATAATAGATTGTTCAAAGCTATGACGATTAAAAAAGGCAGTAAATAGGGATTTACATCTTTGAGCACAGTCTGCAGGGAAGTTAAGGATCCCCTGAAGCTACTCACTGCGAGAGCACAGAAGACAAGCAGGCTCTCAAAAATGTGCTCAGGAATGTGCGGGAGCGCTTGAACCTTTGCCATGTCCTTCTCTAGAGACTGTGGCAATGTGAACAGACATTAGCAGGTCTCTGTGTCAAGTTTCCTTATAATCATGAAAACAGTTGCGTCTGCCATTAAGTATTTCCCCACAAATCCAACTCCAGGCCCAGAAAGCATCTATTAAATGTTTAGGAAGAAATAATTCCAATCGTACACAAGATGTTCCAGAAAATAAGAGAAGAAGAAACACTTCTGTGAATGAGAGGGAACTCCTACCTGATGCTTGAGCTGGGACATCAACTTTTTTCTTTCCAATGTTTTCATACTGAAACATCAGCTTGGTTTGGTCTCAAGTCTGCTGGCTTTCCGATGGGAACTTGCGGAAGTCCAGCTCCAGCTGGGTTCAGGGTACCTCAAAGGTGGAGATGGCGTCGGCGATTGGGGAGAAGAAGAAAGAGAGAGAGAGAGAGAGAGAGAGAGAGACTGGACCCCTGTCTAGTGCAGAAGCCGTCTATTGGGAATTACAACGGGTCTTTTATACACAGTCAGGTGTGTGAGGGGTGTTCCCCACCCACCAGATGTTCTTTCAGGTATAATCCCATAACAGATGTTAAACCTAATCCATGAAACCTTAATCCATGACTGTCTTTAAACCCTTTTTGTACTGCCTATAAACCCTTTTCATATTTCCTATAAACCTTTTTCATACTAATACCAAGTTAAACAATTCTATAGAGACTTAAGTACTTACTTTACAAACTAAAGTGGCCCATCCCAGAATGTTTGGAATGTGGCCCAGTCCAAAGTTCACAGTGGGCTACCTGCAAGTAACCCAGTCACATTCTTTCAACAAAATGACTGTCTTCTAAAACTATATTCTACAATTTATACCTTATTCAACTTCAATAAATCCTAAGATCATGACCCAGAAGCCTGTGACCAATACTAAGACTCTTAGATGTGACCTGAGTTTGAATCGCAAGTTGTGTGAAAGCCAAAACTGCAGTTTGTGGAAGAATGGGAGCAATGAGCTTCTAAAGTTAGCTTGTGTTCGTCCTGGTCTCAGAGTTTTTATGTTTTGAGCTCACAGGAGCTTTATCTGGTTAGTACTGAGTAGAAAGGGGGAGGAAACGGGGTCAATAGCTCCCGAACACATCCTAGTGGTCTCAGGATCAACGGCCCTTCCTGATCCCTAAAGCTCAGTGGGCCTCTGTGGCCGGCTCCCAACAGGAAGTGATTACTAAACCAAAAGTGGTTTCCTTCGGAGGAGTCTGGAAGTTGTGATTGGCAAGGAGCATCAAGGAACGTCGAGGTGTTGGCAGCTTTCTGTGCTCTGACTTGGGTGGTACTTTTGGGGTTTGCTACATTTTACACTAAAAAACAAATTTATGAAAAAAATGAAGAGGGAAATGACGCCAACAGAAGAGGTGGTGAAGCAGGGGAGATGAGTGTTAATGGTTTGCCAGTGGTCAGAGGTGAGGAGGCAACTTGAGTTCACTTGTGCCAAGCAGTGTGATGAGAGCTGTCTTTGCAAGATGGATGGACACAGTCTCTTCCTCAGTGAGGCTCATAGTCCCACAAGGGAATAAATTTTTTGACAAGAAGTGACAGGTGTTTTTAAGTCCCAACCTTCAGTGTTAGGCTTAATTAATTTGTTGGGAGACTTGTGGATATCTAAACTAACAGCCACATAGAATATAGTAGTTGGAACTAATCCACAAATAGATTTTAAAATTTTTCACACCAAAGAAGCATCAATTAAATATAGATGGTCTCCAGTTTATGATGGGTCAACTTATAATTTTGGGATTTTCCAGTGGGCTTATCAGTATGTAACTCAATTGCAAGTTGAGGAGGATTTGGACTTAAAATGCTTCCACTTACAATTCAACTTTATGATGGGTTTATCAGGGTATTAAATGCATTTTCAACTTAATTTTAACTTACAATGCGTTTATCAGGCCCTAACCCTGTCATGAATCAAGGAGCATTTGCATATGAGCAGAATATCATAATTTCATGACAGAGGTCACATGAATTACCAATGAAGATTACTGTCCCCACCTTGAGAAAATAAACAGGATATTTGGGACTTAAGCCACATATTAGATGTTGCTTTGAATTGAAAATGAATCTAATAAGTAATTTACAAATCAGAGCTTTTTCTTTGCATATCATCAATAGTTGCGACATATTATTTAGCCTGACTCTAAAGAGATTTTGTTCTGTTAGCCCAAGGCCATGCTTATACAAACCCCTGCAAATTCATGGAACTTTTTTACTGTGGTGGCTTTAAGACTAAGGGGTGCTTCGGCCTGTTATGTCCTTCCTTTAATTTCTACCAGCTCTCCCAAATCCCTAAATGCCCAATTAAAATTGCTGTTGCTACCACCATAACTACTACCACTATCATCTTATGTACATTAAATATTAAGTGTAAAGAAAATTGAAAAACATTATCATGGTTCTGCAGTCACATACAAAACACTGTGCGCACACAGTCCCAGGAGGGGTGCCCTGTAAGTCCCCCCACATCTTTCAACCAACCCTCTCCAATACAGAAGTCCTGGATTTCTTCTGCATTACTTTTAAGAAACCTTATAGCTTTGGAAATCATCAAATTATGCGCTCTATGATTTTCCAAACTAAGTCCAAGAAACGTCTTAGCACAAAAAATGCTGCCCACGGTGCCAGTATTTCTATGCTGCAAGGTAAGCAAGCGTTTTATATCATAAACTGCAATGGCTAGTGACTTTTATTTTCACTTAGTATCAACACGTACCTTCAGGGACAGAATCTGTATCATTAGTTTCTAGTTCACTTCTCTTTTACCCACCTCGGGTGGAAACTACCTGTTCAAATTCTTCTGATACCTGGAATGTTGTGCATGGAATAGATGGCTGGAAGGTGAAGCAGAGACGCTGCTCCAGGTGAGAGCCGAGTGGTGCCATCTAGATCAGCCTTCTGCCCACAGTTGTGGCATCATGGCTGCGGCCTTGCACGTTGAAATGCTCCTAACAAGAATATTCAAGTTATATTTTTGTTACCATTGTTGAGAAATACCCACAGCATTCATGATGTACATTAAGAGTTGAGAATTTTATATCTCCTGAATTTTTTCCCTCTGATTTGTTTCTGTAGACTGATCCGGTAGAGAACGTATTTGCACAGGACCTAAGGATCAAGTTTTACATCAGTTCCAGGTCTACCTCTCCTTCCTCGCATAGCGGAGACGAAGCTGACCTAGTCCAGGTGCCTCGCTGAGGGGTTCTGCTCCCGAACTTCTCACTCAAAACAACAGCAACAACAAGAGGGGACGCACGAATCCCATTGCAAAGACAGACGGAGATTTCTCTCCTAATCAAACATATTGCTTAGTTGGGCAGTCTATTAGAGATTATTAAGTTGGGTTGGCCACACAGGAAGACAGTAGACTCCAATGAGAAAATTGTTTCTGACAATCAATGAAAAAAATAAGACTAAAACTCTATCTGCACTTGAACAATGGTCTTAATGAAGTGATGTTTTAAAGAGCTGAGAGTGTAGTTGTGTGAATTATGAAATGGCCAGAACAACCATGGTAAAACTAGGAGGGGACGTGGCCCAGGAGGGACAATATCTTCATTGTTTTCATTGCTTTAATTCACATTAAGAAGTCGTGATATAATAGGAACATTTAATATAATCATACCATTATGAAGTCTGGCATTGCATATAATTTGTAAGGTATAAAATATATTGGCAACGGCACTTCTGAAAATTAAAAACTATGTCATAGCCTCGACATAATCGTTCACGAAATGGTTCTTCATTGGCCCTTCATCTTAATCAAAAGGTGTGACCCTTCACAAAAGAAAATATTTCCTCTGGGAGTCACAGAGTTCGATGACTCTGTTCAACTCTTGAGCTCTCTCTTCAAAAGGGGTCTTTCCCTTCTTTTTTTGCATCTCACTTATCCTTATTCATAGAGGTTCTTAGCCCCCCACTTTGCAGTGAGACTAAAAGTTCTAACAGGGGCATGGTGCTTAGTCTGGAAAACTTCAGAGTGGCTCCCGGCCAGGCCAGACTTTATTTTCAAATTCTGAATGAATTGTTGATGAGTCTCTGAAATGTTGGTAATTTTATTTTACCTTGTTGTTTTAAAATCTTAATTATGAAAGAATAAAATTATAACTAATAAAAATAAATATGAGCAGTTGTACAAATTAATTATGTAAATAATCATATCCTAGTGGAAGGTTTAGGACCCATGCTGTTGCAAACCCACATGCCTACTACCCACATATTTAGCAAAACAGTTTGCCATTTTGGTTTCATATATAAAAAAATTAAGACAACACTGAAATGGTTGAATCTATCTATCTAGTTGCATTCTGAGAGGTTGCTGTGTATCCTGAAGTGGGGTGTGATCTTCCTGTCTACTTTCTTATGCTTGCAGACATAACCTTAAAGTGCACCAGACTGCCTGGTCTGCTTAAAACATTTACAGAAACATTATCCCTGTTATTTACCAGATTACTTTTTCACGTCATTTATTCCTATGGAGACAGTTCATTCATTTTAGCTGCTGAGTAGTATTTCAGTGTATAAATGTACTTTGAGCAACATAATAATGCTCCCTTTGATGGACATTTGGATTGAATACATATTTTATATTACAATTTTCTCTTTTTTTAGATGAGAAAATATCGTTTATTTAGAAAGCAAATTAGACAGAGAGAGAAAAAGAGGAGATTCATCTCCCCAAGGTAGAGGAGATAGCCAGAGCTAGGAAACATGGCCTGGCCATATCTCAAAGAGCACATGGCCACATCAGAGTCTAGTAAGGCAATGGTGGCTGACTGCTTGTGGTTGAGTCCTTTTAATCCTTTCCTTTGATGGGGAAAGTCATTAAGGTCATTGGGTGGTGGTCTGCTCCATGTCATAAATTACAATTTTCTAATGTAATGAGTCCATTGGGACCTGCTTGTTGCTTGTCTACATGTGGGACAGTTTGTTAGCTATTGATCTGTAGAAATGCACATTTTTAGTTTAAAATTTTGCCATTATTGTGGTTTCATATTGTGGAGGCAATCATAAATTTTAAAGAAATATTGCAAATATGGTATAATTTTTCTGGACTATTTGAAAGTTGCCATTTGATTTCACATCACCCCAGATACTTTAGTGCATAATTTTACACCCCAGAATATTCTTCTACATACACTGAATGCAACTATCATCATTTACATTGATGCATTACTACCATCTAATCCTCAGACCCCATTCAAGTTTCACTGATGGTCCCAATGGTGCTCCTTATAGCAGAAGAATCAAGTTCAAGCTTATGTATTGCATTTAGTTGCCATCTCTTTGTTTTCTTTCAATCTGGAACAGTTCTTTAGTCTTTCTTTGATTTCATGACTTTGAGACTCTTAATGGTCATAGGCTTGTTATTTGTAGAATGTCCTTCAATTTCTTTGGTTTATTTCCTCATGATGTGATTCAGATTATGCATCTTTGTCAGGAATAACACAGGAGTGATGCCTTGGTCTACTCATTGTATTCTACCTGGTGACATATGACTATGATTTATTCCATTACCAATGATGTTCACTTTGACCACTGTAAAAAGGTAGAATTTTCTAGACCTCTCCAACTGTGAATTACTCTTTAAAAAAAATTTTTGTAATTAATGAGCGTTTTGTGAGGAGGCACTTTGAAACTGTAAGTATTCCATTACTTATCAAACTTTTATTTGCATCTATAATGGACTCATGGTTTCTTATTTTATTCAGTGGTTTGTGATCATTATTTATCTTGAAGTTGAAATAGTTGCATATGTGACCAGCGTGAACCATTTCAAGCCTAGAGCCATATATTTTTGACCTGTCTCCATCATTCTTTGAGCACTTTCAATCTGGTAGAACAAACCATGCCTGCTTATCTTGTATTGCCCCAGACATGGTTTTAGCCATTTCTTCAAGAAATACGAATAGTTTTTAGTGGATAATGGTATTGAAGTCAAGGTCTGGGTGCTGGATGTGTTCATTGGTTAAGTGCCATTATTCCAGGTGCTTTTATTGGACAGAGCTAGAGGAAAAAAAATTAAATCAATATGTTTATGTACATTTTGTGCTATTATAACACAATACCACAGGCTAGTTAATTTAAATGAATAGAAATATATTGGCTTAAGGTTCTGGAGGCTGAGAAGCCTGAGAAAGAGAGAGAGAGAAATAGAGAGAGAGAGAAAGAACTGAACTTACTCTTTTATAATGGCTTTAATCTTTTCATGAGAGCAGACCCCTCATGGTCTAATCACCTCTCATTAAGCCCACCTCCCAACACTGTTGCCTTGGAGATTAATTTTCTAATACATTCTTTTTGTAGGACACATTCGAACTATAGCACAGCCTACATATAGAAATCTATCATCTTCCTATGTACCTACTTGTCTACAAAAACGAAGAGTAGTGTACCTCTAGTCCCAACCCAACATCATAGAGTTTACTCTTCTCCCTTCCTATATCTATAACTCCCTTCTGTGACAATGAGAAATGCGCCTTTAATTATCTTCACTATACTTACTTATTTGATCAGTTCTCCTCTCTGTAAGCAATCTACCATCTCTATAACTAGTTCCTCTTTCCTCATGCCACGTGGGCTCTACCTCCACCCCAGGCAACCCTTCATATGCACACCTTTCTCACCCTGCCTGGACAACAGGGTTTCTAAAGACCAATTTTCACACTTAGCAGCAGATACTAGAGTTCTTGCTTTCTTCTATCAAGCCAACACTGCCACTAGACATTTGAAGTTTTGCAGTTCTGATCAGTATGAAGTGGTATCAACTTATTGCTTTCATGCTGTCAAGCAGAGGTTTTAATTCTAATACAGTAAAATGCATCAGTCTCTTATTGTTTATGTTTTTGAATTGTTCTTTTTATAAATTTTATTTTAAAGATGTGGGGTACAGTTCAGGGTTAGGTATACACGTGTTCATTATGCAGGTACCCTTGTTGATGAGGCATGTTCCCCCTCCCCTGGCAGTTTCCCTCACCTGCCAGTACCAAGCCCCACCTTGATTGTTCTTAACAAAATAAATTTCTGTTCTACTGTGTTATTCTAAAATTTCTAAAACATTTTCAAAGTTTTGCTTTTGACTTTTAGGTCCTTAATCCACAGGAAATTATATTTTTGTTTGCTATGAAATAGGACTCTAATTTTTTTCAACCAGATTTTTCGTTGCTCCTGCCCTATTCATTGACTAGTCTCTCATTGCCCTAATAGTTTGTAATATCACCTCTATCACAGTTCAGATTTACTTATCTATCCATATTGCAGTAAATATGTACAACTTTAAAAATTTTGATATTTTAATTACTTTTAAGTATACTACTTAGTGATGTATTGCACAACCATCACCACTGTCTATTTCCAAAACTTTTCCATCATTCCAAATAAAAAGTCTGCACACATTAAACAATACTTCCAAATTTCCCATCCTCTAGCTCCTGGTAATCTCTAATCTGACTTCTGACTTTATACATTTGCCAGTTAGAGATATTTCAAAAATAATTAGATTCATACAAAATTTGTCCTTTTGTGCTTGACTTATTTCACTTAGCGTAATGTTCAAGGTTCATCCGTGTAGCATGTGTCAGCGTCTCATTCCTTTTAAAAGTTGTGGTAAAATATACATAACATAAAATTCGTGTTTTAACCATTTTATCTGGTGGCATTAAATACATTCCCATTGTTGTACAACTATCACCACCATTCATCTCTAGACTGTCTTCCTCATTCCAAACAGAAACTCTATATCTTCGACAAGAATTCTCCATTCCTCCCTCCAGTCTGCCTCTAACAACTGCCATTCTCCTTTCTGTGGCTGTGAGTTTGATTCCTCGAGGACTCTCATAGCAGTGGAGTCTTACAATATCTGTCCTTTTGCGTCTGGCTAATATCACCTTTCTTGTCCTCTAGGTCCATCCATGCTTAGCATGTATCAGAATTTTGTTCATTTTTAAGGTTGAGTAAGATTCCATTATATGGATAGACCACATTTTGCTTCTTCACTTATCTGTTGGTGGACATTTGTTTTTACCTTTGGGTTGTTATGAATAATGGGGTATGTAAATATCTGTTTGAGACCTTGCTGTAAATTCTTTTAATAATGTAACCAGAAATGAAACTGCTGAATCATATGATATTCTAATTTAATTTTTGAGGAATTGCCAATTTCCCTAGCGGCGACACCATTTTATGTTTCTACCTCGGTGTGTGAGGGATCTGATTTCTCCACGCCCTTGCCAATTCTTGTTAACATTCCACTCTTGTTATAGCCATCCTAGCAGGTGTGACACGATATCTCACTGAGGCTTTGATTTGCATTTCCCTATAGTAATGTGAGCATTTTTTTCATGTGATTATTGGTCATAACTTTGGAGAAATATCTATTTGACTTATTTTCCCATTTTTTAATTGAGTTGGGTTTCTGTTGTTGTTAAATTGTAGAAGCTCTTTTTATAGTCTGGATATGAATCCCTTATCAGATAAATGTTTTGCAAATATTTTTGTCCCTTTGGGTGGGTTATCTTTTCACTCTTTTGATAGTGTCCTTAGATGCACTGAAGTTTTTAATTTTGATAGAGTTCACTTCATCTATCTTTTCTTTGGTTGTCAGTGTTTTTAATGTCATATCCAAGATATAATCACTGAATTCAGTGTGGTAAAGATATTTCTTGACATCTTCTTTTAAGCATTTTATAGCTTAAGCTCTTATGTTTCAGTGTTTGATTTACTTTAAGTTAATTTTTGCATATGATGTAACCTATGTAAGGGACTAACTTCATACTTATATAATTTTCCTTCTCTCTAAATAACATTTTTTTTCAGTGCAGATCTATTACTAATAAATTCCCTCAAATTTTACCTGAAAAAGTCTTTATTTTTTTTCACTGTGAAGAATAATAATGCATAGTACAGAATTCTAGGTTGGTGTTTTTATTTTTTCCTCTCAATTCTTTATTTTATTTATTTATTTATTTTTTGAGTTGGAGTCTCACTCTGTCGCCCAGGCTGGAGTGCAGTGGCCGCTCCCGGTCACCACAGCCTCGACCCGCTGGGCTCCGGCGATCCTTCCGCCTCCACCTTCCGAGTAGCTGGAATTACAGGCATGCGCTACCACGCCCGGCTGATTTTTTGATTTATTGTAGAGATGAGGTCTCGCTGCCCAGGCGGGTCTCGAACCCGCGGGCTCGGGCAATCCACTCACCTCAGCCTCCCAAAGGCGCGGATGACAGGCTGAGCCACCGAGCCCGGTTTGTTTTGTTTTTTCCTAATGCTTTTTCTCTTTGCTTTCCTGTTTTGGGGATTTCTTCTTTTTTTTTTCTTCGCTTTTCTTTCGTTCTTTTTTTTTTTTTGAATTGGGGTCTCACTCTGTCACCCAGACTGGTGTGCAGTGACACGTTCAATGCCCCTGCAGCCTCGGCCTGCTGGGCTGAGGTGATCTTCCACCTCAGCCTTCTATTAACTGGAACCACAGGTGTTTGCTACCACTCCCAGTTCATTTTTTAAATTGTAGAGATGATCTTGCCAAGTTTCCCAATCCTCTTGCCTCTGCTTTCCAAAGTGTTGGGATGGCAGGCATGAGCCACCACGCCTGGCAGTTTTGGGGATTTCTATTAGGACATCCTCAAGCTCTGAGATTCTGTCCTCAGCTGTGTTCAGTCTACTATTAAACTCATCAAGGCATTATTTATTTCTGTTTAGAGTCTTTGACCTCCAACATTTTTTTCCTTAGAAGCAAATATATTTATAATTAGTGTCTTTTTTAAATGTAGTCCATATGCTATAACATATCCATTTATTGTTAATTACTTTTCATATTGTTTTAAAGGAGTCAAATTGACCTAATAAATAGTTTGTAGAAACTGCTAGTAGATATTTAACTTACTTAAAATACGAGGGGGGACAAAAAGAATCCAGAATTTATTTTTTTTTAATTGTGTATTTCCTCTTCTTTTTTTTTTTTTTAAGTAGGAATCTCATTCTGTCACCCAGGCCAGAGTGCAGTGGCACATTCAATGCCTCTGAAGGTTCAACCTGCTGGGCTCAGGTGAGCCTTCCACCTCAGTCTCCTGAGTAGCTGGAACCAGAGGCGCATGCCACCTTGCCTGGCTAATTTTTTTATTTATTGTTGAGACCAAGTCTTCCAAGTTGCCCAGGCTTGTCTCCAACCTATGGGCTCAGGCAGTCCTCTTGCCTCTGGCTCCCAAATTGCTGGCATTAGAGGCGGGAGCCACACTGCACTCTGCTTTCTTACATGTTTAAACCATTCACCTTCAAACTCCTCTCCATTAGATGCAATACTCCTATCCAGAGTTTTTTCCGCTGCTCAGAACAGTCTTTGGACCATCAATTTTGATGCCTTTTAGTGCTTCTGCTGTCTTTGGGTTCACCCCTTCAATGCTGGCAAACATTTCCCTTTGAGGATTTTTTTCAACCAGGGAAACAAACTAATAAAAATAGTTGCTAGCTGGGCTTGGTGGCTCAGCCTGTAATCCCGCGCCTTTGGGAGGCTGAGGGAGTGGATTGCCTGAACCTGCGGGTTCGAGACCCGCCTGGGCAACTTGGTGAGACCTCATCTCTACAATAAATCAAAAAATCAGCCAGGCGTGGTAGCACATGCCTGTGGTTCCGGCTACTTGGAAGGCTGAGGCAGAAGGATGGCCGGAGCCCAGCAGGTCGAGGCTGCGGTGCCCGGGAGCGGCCACTGCACTCCAGTCTGGGTGACAGAGTGAGACTTCAACTAAAAAAAAAAAATAGTTGCTCAGGGTGAGATCCAGTAAATAAGAAGGGTGGGACAGGGGTCATTCTGCCTTTGGTCAAAAACTGTTGAACACTGTGTTGCCTGTAGTTCTGTGTGGGCAGGTGTGCTCATAAAACACCTGTCATGAAATACACAAGCACGTTGAAGGAATCTACAAAAAAACCCCTCAAAATCATTAAACCAAAAGCAGCCTCTCACAACAACCCTAACTGGCACACTGATGCTGATGGGTTACTAGAACACTTACTTAGTGGGGGGGTGGCTGTCCTCCAAAAGATAATTCCGGGTTCTTTTGGGTCCCCTCTCGCATTTTTTTAAAGCTCTGTTAAAATTTTAGCTTCACTGAGTCTTATTCTATTACCTAGTATAATTATCTTGCTAACTTGAGGAATTGTTTGATTCTTGTAATTTTGGGGGGAAAATTAACTTGCCTTTATTTCTTTTTTATTCCCTTCATTCAGATCGTAGATTCTGCTCATCTTCCAGTCCACACGCCAACAATAAGGAGAAAGGAATATCATAGTAGAATCCTCTTTCCTCCTAAGGTACTTGGTTTCGTTGTAAGTTTTGTGGGTTAGCATTCTATTCTTAATAATAATAATTCATTTTTGTTCTCTGTTATTGCCCTGGCATTTAGTGAAAAAATTTTTTTCCAGAGTTATATTTCTCAAAACTCAGGTCAGATGAAAAAATAAAGCTACAGAAAATCACACTAAAAATTCTTGTTGCAATGCACTAAAGGCAGAAGTGAAATACTTTGTGAAATTTTCAGAATAATTCTTTTCTCTTCAGCAAGTTTTAGTGTTTGTATCAAGCCCTGTTAGGAACATCTAGACAATGATAAACTAACTTGAATCTTTCCTCTGATACTAACTCAAGGGACCCATATCTTATAACTGAGATCAGAATAAATTCTAAATTTATCTTTTAATTAAATGTAAATCTGAAACCACAGAAGTATTAAAAATGTTCTAGAATAACTAATAACCTTGGAATAGAGAAAGCCTCTCTTTGGTTTTTGAAGTAAGAGAATGAACTCAAAACATAATTTAAAATGACAAAGGTATTCAAAGTATTTCTCTTTATTAGCAATAAGTAACCAGATGTTACAACATTCGAAATAAATTCATAAATATAATATAGTTTTCCAAAATACTAAAGGGTTACAGTTAAAATCAAGAATGAAATAGAATTACCCCATATCACTATTAGTATTCAGTAATTTCTTAAATATTCTAGGAAATGCAGTAAGAGATGAAACTAAAAGGACTGAAATAAATACTGGAAGATAAATCTCTTTCATACTGTGATTGACATAGCTTTTTTCCCAGAAAACTTGAGACTTCCATTTTAAAAAGTTCACTAAAATTAGTGAGACAAGCCGGGCTCGGTGGCTCAGCCTGTAATCCCGCGCCTTTGGGAGGCTGAGGTGAGTGGATTGCCTGAGCCCGCGGGTTCGAGACCCGCCTGGGCAACTTGGCGAGACCTCATCTCTACAATAAATCAACAAATCAGCTGGACGTGGTAGCGCGTGCCTGTAATTCCGGCTACTTGGAAGGCTGAGGCGGAAGGATTGCCAGAGCCCAGCAGGTCGAGGCTGTGGTGGCCGGGAGCGGCCATTGCACTCCAGCCTTGGGTAACAGAGTGAGACTCTAACTCAAAAAAAAAAAAAAAATTAGTGAGACATGTTGGATATAAGGTAAATATACAAAACAACATGGGCTATCTCTATTATATAACAAACAACTAAACAAGAAACTAGAAAAGATTCACATGCCAATAACAAAAACATAGGTCAAAGAAAACTAGGAATAAAATAAACATGATGAGCTCTCCATTTTGCAAAAATTAATGTATGATTTTAAGGCATTTGATTAGAATCATTTATAACACAAAAAGGGTTCCTTCCTTCCTTCCTTCTCTCCTTCCTACCTTTCTTCTTTCCTTTCCCTTTCGACTCTGGTTAAGCACGGTAGATTAAAAAATGAATGTATGTCTGCTTTCTTCTGAAACTCGCTAAAGTTAAAACAGAGTAGACAAAAAAAGTCGACATGATTTTGGAAGATGCAAGCCTGCGGGAAGGGTTAGCAGAACTGAGAATCTAGACTGTCAAGTGCTTAGAAAGGGTATGCCAAAAAGAAGTAAGAACTCTCAAAAGACTCAGGGATTAGAGACACTAGATCTCCAGGAGGGATTGGTGGGGGAGGTGCTGAAAGCACGCATTAGAAGCCAATTTGAGACCTGGGAGCAGGTAGACCCCTGTACCTAGGCCACAGCTCTGTCTGTCTGACAGATGAGGACATAGAGACACAAATAAATTGAGACAATGTGTCACAAAATAATCGGAGAAGCCACACTTTCATTCTAATTTACGTCTTGCCAATTTATGCTAGCAATGATTTGAGGGCAGAGAGGCACAATCCAGAATTGAGAAATCCACTGGGGATGATCAACTTGTACCTGAATCTGTGAAGATATTGGAAGTTGAAGTTCTTGGAGTTTCAACTAGAAATTTCAGGATCCTTCTTTCTAGGAAGTGTCATGTGACCTGCTTCATAAGTGTTTACCAACTCATGAAGCAAATTGTGTTTTATTGGCAGTAGAAAATGAAACACAAGATTTACTATAGAGAACACATTTTGAAATTATTGTTTCTTTCCAAAGAAGATGTCATATAAAACCACAAATTTTGTCACCTGCCGCATAAAAAGTATGTATACATAGGCAATTCTCATTTAATCCATCTTTAAAGAAAAATCTGAAGAGTGTTTCAATCCAGAAACCATCTTTTCAAATGCTCAGAATATACCAGCACAAATAAAAGCCAGGCTTCATTTACCTGGTTCCAAAAACTTGAATTAACATCTGAGGGCCACATGATGATGATAATCATTCTTTTGGTAATTTTTAGGATCACTTGCTTGATATTTTCCAGTTAAGAAATAATTAAGGGACAAGACTCTTAAATGCCAGTGAGAAAGCAAGCGAGCTCCTTTTCCTTGTGCGGAGATGAATTTGGACAGGATAGGTTTGAGGAATCACCGGATTTCCAAGCCATTGAACTGTGGGTGTGTGTTTGGTGTCTGTGTTTTGTAGAATAAGAGCCACCGGTTTTTCCTCACGTCCTTCACTGTCCCGACCAAGTGTCACCAGTGCACGTCCCTGATGGTGGGCCTGCTGCGGCAGGGCTGTGTCTGTGACGGTAAGGCTGAGATGGGAGGGTCGGGTGGAATCAAAGCCAGGATGTTCACGCCTGAGCCATGACACAGACACTTTGTTTCTCTTCGTTTTGTATAAGCATGACAGTAACCTGATGGCTTCACCGAAAATCTCACTGAGTCTGCTGTACATTGGATAGATTGGGGGGATGGTTGCTGGGCGCCCTGGGAGGGACCTCTGCATTGCATGGGCCTTGTCACCATGCCTGTCATCACACGGGGCTGGCCTGCAGGCAGTGCAACGTCTGTGCAGAAAATGTGCTTAAATACATTTTGTTCCCTGCAGCGGTGGAGCTTGAGGCCCCAATCCACACGTTTATGAGGCAGGAGGAAGGAATGCCAAACCGGGGGCGTCACAGTTTTATTTGACTCGTTTAACTTATTACAGTGAATGCTATTGAAGAAAAGCAGTTTATCTGGGGGACCATTCACCGGTCCATCACAGTGCCATACGAGACATTCTGCCCCTCGTATTGAAGAATAGTTAGTTTTCTCGGCCAGCCCTGTCCAGAGCTCACTCAGAGACGCAGCAAGGAGCAAGACAGACTCCTGCGGGCTGCATCAACCTGATCTTCCCTCTCCCTCCCTCGCTACTACACAGAATGGGGTTTAAAAGGAGGAAATAGAGGCTTTGCGTCTTCCTAGGGCTGCAGAAGCCGGCTCTGTGTTGAGCCCCTCCACTGGGCCCGGGACGGTTGCCTTCAGTGCTGGGAGAAGACACAAATCAGGCTCCTGCCACCACCACTGCAGTCCTGCAGCCTGCTGCCGCTGCTGCCAGGGTCAGGGAAGACGTTGCCATGCGGGGTCTGCAGAGTCAGGATGTCCCCTGCAGGACTGAGAAGGCTCATACCACACTGGGATGTCATTGCTGCAGCTGTGACTGCCACACTCACTCTGTCGGCAGCCATGCCAGTAGAAACCGTGCTCTGTATCCTCTCTCTCTCACAGCTTGACCTGAATGCTCACGCACATTTATCTTATTAGCCGAATTTAAATCAAGCTCAAAACCTTAGTTGCAAGGGAGCTGAGGAATGCCATTTTTAGCATGTCCACCTCTGCCACAGTAGACAAAATTGCAGTGGAGGGCGAGGCTGTCAAACCATCACATTTACTGCAATCATATCTCTTTGCTTCCTTCCACAAGCATGTGGGTTCTTGTGCCACACAACCTGTGTAGAAAAAGTCCCACAAGTTTGTCCAGTGCCTTCTCAGCAGAAGAAGGATTCCTTCTGTCTTGACCCACGGGAAGGCACGGGCACAGCCTGTGAAGGCCAGGTCTGGGTAAGTGTCAATATTTTGGCTTTAGATGAACTTCAAAAGTTTGTGAATCATCTCACGTGGTGAGCACATTGGTCATAGATGATATTTTTAATACACAATATGTTATGTTACGTGCTATTGCTAATTTTTGTTCTATCCTAAGAAAATGACTTAAGAAAAAAATTTAGCTGTCCCCAATAGGTTATTTTGAAATGTCCTTAAGTTTTCTGTTTAGACTTTACCTTGTAATGAATAAATGGTGAAATCTCTACAAGTGATGTAGCTTTGACTCCCAACCACCTGGAACAAATTAGAATCTAAAAGCGAAAACTTCTTCTTAAGACTAATTTAAAATCTGAGTTGAATGTGAGGTGTGGTGCTACCAAATTTGAGTATAAAGCTACCTAGAGTCAAAGCTGTGACTGTTGTGTAGATGAATCACTAGGTGTTAACTGAAATGGCATCAAGTTTATTTTTGCAACACAAGAGTCATTGTCCTCAGAGAAATTGCATTGTTTTTAAAATTTTATTTATGCTATATAGTCCTGCTCCGTATCTTGAACAAGAAAAGTGACCCACTTATAACGCATGTTTATTCTTTTAATTTCATATTAAATAATTGCATAGTATTTGAGGTTTCAGTTTGGATTGCTTTTGTCTTTAAAAAAATCAACACTAAAGGTCCCCAAGAAAACAGGAGTAAAAAATGGATGGCAGAGAACATTGGCTATAGTTTGCGACTTCAAACTCTTTCTATATGATATAAACGAAGAAGACTTGAAACCCAGTGTTGTAGTGAGTCAAGTGATTGATATGAGGTAAGCTTTGAAAAGGAGAATGTCTTTTATAGAAAAGATGTTAATAAAATCAGTTGCTGACATTTTCTTTAAATGATGTTTTTGCTTAACTTTAATGTTATGTTAAATTCCTAATTTTCTCCATAACCGATTGAACTTTAAAATAGAAGATTTTTGCCTAAAGTTTACATCACTACCTTTGAGCTATGGATTATAATCCAATGTGAGAGATTTTTGATCAAAGTTTATTTTCTTATCGTGTGTGTGTAGGTATATAGTAAGACAGGAAATAAACCTCAAAACCGGACATTTAAGAAATTGAGATGTAATTCATATACCATAAAATTCACCATTTTAAAGCATGCAATCCACTGGTTTTCAGTATAGTCACCAGATTGTGCCACAATCGCCCCAATCTAATTTTAGAATATTTTTTTATTCCCCCAAAAGAATACCCACAGCTATTAGCAGTCACTACATAAGCCCCTGTCCCCAGCCTCTGTCAAACACCAATCTCTTCATCTTTTTTCCTCTATGGAGTTGCCTGTTCCAGATATGTTATGTAAAAGGAACCACACAACATGTGGTATTTTGTCACTGGCTTCCTTAACCAAGCATAATGTTTTCAAGGTTCATCCATGTAGTGTGTATGAATATTTCATTACTTTTTATGTTGATACCCTTTATCAGATTGAGGAAGCTTCCTTCGATTACTAGTTTGTTGAGTATTTTTACCTGGAAAGGGTATCAAACTTTGTAAAATGCTTTCTAGGGGGTCTATTTGGATGACCTTACAGCTTTTCCCCCCTTTATTTTATTAGCATGTACATTAAATTTATTGGTTTTTAAATCTAGAACCAACCTTGCATTTCTAGGATAACTCTCACTTGGTCATTGGCTATTCTTTTGATATACTGCCAGATTTGGGTTACTATAATTTTCTGAGAATTTTTACTCTATGTGCATACAGATTATTGGTCTATAGTTTTCTTTTCTTGTGATATATTTGTCTGATTTTGGCATCAGGGTAACAGTGGCTCAGAATGAGTCACAAAGTACTTTCTCTCCTATTTTCTTGGAAGGTTTGTGAAAAATTTGTATTAATTTATTTTTAAATATTAGGTAAAATTCACCAGTAAAGTCATCTGGTCCTGGGGTTCTCGTTATGAGAAGTTTTTTTTTTTTTTTTAATTTATGGTTCAATTTCATTACGAGTTATAGGTCTATTTAGATTTTCTATATTGTGTCTTTCTAATAATTTTTTTCATTTCATTAAGATTATCGAATTTGGGGGGTGCCACACAGGAGCGCATATAAGATAACACCACAGCTCCAGATATCAACTTCAGGGCCCGCGTACAATCTGACAAAAAACATGACAACACAGATTTGAAATACAAGTATCACTTGTTCTCATGTACATACAAATATAGATATATACTGCTTCTATGTATGTGTAGTGTAGATTCAGTACATAATGATTTCCAGGGTCTTTAATGAAGTCCATGGTTTGAATACTCAACAGTTGTTCCCTCAAAGAGAATAACTGGTCTAATCAATTACTATTCAAGTTTGCCAAATTAATAGGGTATTTTTGTGCATCACAAAAGCATTTAACATTTACATTTTTTAAATGGTTGATTTTTGAGGGAACCGTCAAAGCAGGTAACCATGAACTTGAACAACAATACTACGGTGTATAGACGAAATATCTTTTCCCATAGAACTATTACAAGAGAGGAAATGTACACATAATAGAATTTTTGTCCTTGGAGCACCTATTTTAAAGAATAGCTGAAACATTAGAGTACCTAGCTAGTACTGTGTAGACAGTAGTTACTCTGTATCATGTCATCCTGAGTACCTATTGCTTGCGTTTCTAATCACTTCCTAGATCACAGGACTATGATTAGCTTTGATCCAGATAACCGATGCCTAGAGTGTTACCCCTTTTTCTCTCATCTTTCTATATATTAAAATTCGCCTAATAGCACATTCAAACCTAGGTCTGAGGAAACAAAATAAAGCTCTACAATTCCCATGAAAAGAATACAATCTATTTTTATAAAAACTGCTGTCCACCATTTATATGATCTGCTGTATTGTTCAAACTCCTTGCAATGGAATGAATGTTTATGTACTCCCAAAAGTCCTATGTTGAAATCCTAACTCCCAAAGTGATGGTATTAGGAAATGGGAACTCTGGGAGGAGATTAGGTCATGACAGCAGAGAACTTATGAATGTGATATACAAGAGACCCCAGAAAGAATACTTGTCCCTCCCACTGTGTAAGGTTACAGTGAGAATACAGTAGTCTATGAGGAAGTTGGCCTTCAACCAGTCACCAAATCTGTCGGTACCTTGATCTTGGATTTCCCATCCTCCAGAACTGTGAGAAATAAATTTATGTTCTTTATGATAATAAAAAAAAAGATTATGGAATTTATTGGCATAAAATTGCTTATAGTATTCCCCTTTAATTTCTGAAGGATCAGTAGAAATGTTGCCTTTTTCACTTCTGATTTTGGTTATTTGAGTCTTTTCTCACTTCTTTTCTTGGCTAGTTTAGCTAAAAGCTTATCAATTTTGTTGATTTTTTCAAAGAACCAACTTCTGGTTTTTGCAATTTTTTCTATTGTTTTCCTGTACTCTAATTCATTAATTTCTACGGTAGCATTTATTATTTCCTTCCTTCTGCTTGCTCTGGGTTTAGTTTGCTCTTCTTTTTTTATTTTCTTAAGGTAGAAAGTTTGGTTTTTAATTTGAGATCTTTCTTCTTTTCAAATGTCAAAATAACACCTATAAATTTCTCTCTTATGGTTAAATCACTAATTCCCTCTAAGCACTGCTTTTGCTGTATTTTGGAAATTCTGCCATGTTGTGTTTTTGTTTTCATTTGTCTAAAAGTATTTTATGTTTTCCCTTTTGATTTCTTCTTTGATCCATTGGTTATTTAGGAGTATAATTTGTGCATATTTATAGGTTCCCCCCATTTTTTTCTGTTATTGATTTTTAATTTCATCCCATTGTGGTCAAAAACATACTTTGTATAATTTCAATCCTTTTAAATTTACTGAGATTTTTTATGGCCTAATATGTGGTCTATTCTGGATATATATACTTACTGTATTTTGCTGTTTGGGGTGAAATGTCCTATATATGCCTTGTTGAGTTATGGTACTATTCAAGTCTATTTCCTTGTTAATATTATGCCTAGTTGTCCTTTTCATTATTGAAATTCAGGTATTAAATTCTAAACTATTATTGTCAAACTATCTTTTTCTTTCTTCAATCTCTAAAGTTTTTGTTTCATAAAATGTGGGATTCTGTTGCAGATGCATATATGCTTGTGTTACGTATTTTGGTGAATTGACCCCTTTATCAACATAAAATATCTTTATTTACCTCTAGTAACAATTTTTGTCTTAGAATATATTTTTCCTGATATTAGTATCGACACTTCAGCTCTATCTTGGTTACTGCGTGGGACATCTTTTCCCTTTGTTTTACTTGCAGTCTACATGTGTCTCGAAGTCTAAAGTGTATTACTCATGGACAGCAAAGAACAGAGTCATTTTTTTCATTCAGTCAATCAATTTCTGGCCTTTAAACAGCTTAATCTATTTTCATTTCATATAATTATTGGTGAAGTAGGAGTTACCTACCATTTTACTGTTTGTTTCCTCTATGTCTTGCATCATTTTGTTCTAATCCCTCTCTACTGTTTTCTTCTGTGTTAAGCAGATATTTTTTAATGTACCATGTTAATTTTTTGGTTATTTCTTTTGCTATATATTTTGAAATTCGTTTCTAATGGTTTCCCTGAGGTTTAAAATTAACATCTTAATTTACAACAATCTGGTTGGGTTAATACGCATTTAATTTCAATAGCATACAAAACTGCATTCCTATATAGTTTCGTTCCCCCTTTAGTGCTGTTATTATTGTACCATTTACATCTTTATACATTATATGTCTATCAACACAGATTTGTAATTATTGCTTTTTGCAACTGTCTTTTTAATCATACAGGGAAAAAAGAGTTATAGATGACATATGTATCATATACAAATATATTTATGTTTACCTATGTAACTGCCCTTCTTAGCACTTTTCATGTGGATTAGAGTTACTGCCAAGTGTCCTTTCATTTCAGACTGAAGGACTACTTGAGTGTGTCTTGCAAGGCAGTTCTACTAGTGATGACTCCTCTGAGTTGTTGATTATGTGAGAATGTCTTTATTTGTTCTTTATTTTTGAAAGATAGTTTTGCTGGGTGTATAATTCACAACTGACAGTATTTGCATCTGTCTGCTAGGGATACCATAAAGAGATATGAACTGGGTGGCTGAAACAACAGAAATTTATTTTCTCACAGTTCTGGAGCCTGGAAGTCCAAGGTCAAGGTGGTGACAGGGTTGGTATCTTCTGAGGATTCTCCCCTTGGTGTGCAGATGACTGCATTCTCACTGTGTGCTCACATGACCTTTTCTGGCACATGGCATGCATTTCCTTTTTGTCCTTTTCTCTTGTTATAACAGCATCAATAATATTGGATCAAGGTACAGTCATATGACATCATTTAACTTAAATTACATCTGTAAAAGTTCTATCTTCAAATATAGTCACATTCTGAGGTATACTGAGGGTTAGGACTTCAACATGTGAATTTGGGGGAGACTTAATTCAGTACATATCAGTATTTTTCTTTCATCCCTTTAAATATATCATTCTATTGTCTTCTGGCCTCCATGGTTTTTGGCAATAATTCATTTGTTAATCTCATTGAGGATACATTATACATGATAAATTGCTTCTCTCTTGCTGCTTCCAAGAATTCTCTTCATCTCTGTCTTTCAACAAGTTGTTTATGAGATGTCTAAGTGTGAACTTCTTGAAGTTTATCACACTTGGAATTTGTTGGAGATTCATGGGTGTGTAAATCAGTGTTTTTCATCAAATTTGGGCAATTTTTAGCCATTATCTATTTAGTTATTCTGATGTGCCTTTTCAACTCTTCTCTTTTTGAAACTCCTATTATGCCTATTTTAGTGTACTTCGTGTTGTCCCACAGATCTCTGAAGCTCTTTTCATTTGTATTCATTCCTTTTTCTTTCTGTTCCTCAGATTGGCTAATTTCAATTGACCTATCTTCAAATGCAGTGATTCTGCCTTCTGTTAAAATCTTCTGTTGTTGAACTTCTGTCATAAAATTTTTATTTCAAATTGTACTCTTCAATTTAAGAATTTTCACTTTACTTCTTTTATAATTTTCACTTCTTTTTTGCTGGACATTGTTGCCATGCTTTCTTTTAGTTCTTTAGTCATGGTTTCTTTTAGCTCTTTGAATATATTTAAAACAAATGATGTAGGTCTTTGTCTAGTAAGTCCAACATTTGAGCTTCGCCAGGGACTGTTTTTACTGACTGATTTTTTTCCCGTGTGTTGTCATGCTCTTGTGCCTCTTTGTACATTTCATATTTTTTTGTTGTTGTTGAAAGCTAGACATTTCAAATAATAAAACTGACAACTTTGGAAATCAGATGGCTGCTTATTGTTGCTGCTTATTGTAATTGCTTGTTTAGTGACATTTCTGAACTAATCTGTAAAGTCTTTATTCTTTATCATGTGTGTTCATTATAATCCCTACTCTGCTAGCTCACTTATCAGCTAATAATTAGGCAGAGATTTTTTTAAAAACACTGGAAACCAATACCTCTCCTTGTCTTTGTTGAAGTGCTCTTAAGAGTATACTGAGGAACTCCTTCAACACTCAATCGGGAAGGTACCAGCTCTGTCTTAGCCTTCACTTTCTGCTGTGCAGAGCCTCAAGAATATAGGGAAAAATGATGACTAAAATCTTCCCAAATTTGATGAAAAAAATCAATCTGCACATCCATGGTCAGCCAGAGGTGAGACCATATGGCCTTCTTAGGTCTTTCCTGAACATGTGCACAGCCCTGTGCATGTGGGTGGCTGTCTAGATTTCTAGAAATAAGTCAGAGCTTGCAAAGCCCTTATGGACACTTTATTCCCTAGAGTTCTTAGAAATGGAATAATAAGCAAAATACTTGCTCCAAAAGAAGGCATCAAAAGTGGAAAAGGGTCGCAAAGAACATGTGGATTGAGTAAAAACTAACAACAAGATGATAAATGTAACTTAACTGTAGCAAAAATCATGGTAAATGTATGAGTTCTAAGCATCCTAATTAAAAAGTAGAGATTGACAGCTTTGATTAAAAGAAAAAGACCCAGCCGGGCTCGGTGGCTCAGCCTGTAATCACGCGCCTTGGGAGGCTGAGGTGAGTGGATTGCCTGAGCACGCGGGTTCGAGACCCGCTTGGGCAACTTGGTGAGACCTCATTTCTACAATAAATAAAAAAATTAGCTGGGCATGGTAGTGCGCACCTGTAGTTCCAGCTACTCGGAAGGCTGAGGCAGAAGGATCACCGGAGCCCAGCAGGTCGAGGCTGCGGTGGCCGGGAGCGGCCACTGCACTCCAGTCTGGGCGACGGAGTGAGACTCAAAAAAAAAAAAAAGACCCAAGTGCATCATGCCTACAAGAAAGGTATTTTAAATATAAGAGTATAAACACATTAAAAGTAAAAGATTGAAAAATATATACCATGAATCAAAATAAAGCTGAAGTGGCTATATTAATATCAGATAAATATCAGTAGATATTCAATAAAAGAGGGTGAAAAAAAGTCAGATTATAATGATAACAGGGTCAGCTTTTCAGGAGGACATAACAATCCCAATAATAATAATCTTTTATATATGTGATCACAGAAATTAAACATAAATCAAGTAAACAGTGATGGAATGCCAGAGAGAAATAGACATTTCTATAGCTATAGTTGGGAATTTCAATACCGTTTCTCAGTAAATGGTAGAACACACAGACAGAAAACCTTTGTAGACAAAGCAGACTAAAAATAACAAGCAAGACGATCGAATAACTTGACTTGATTAATATCTACAAAACACTCCATTCAGAATAGCATAATACACATTCTTTTCAAGCAAACGTTGAATATTTACCAAGTTAGAACACATTCTGTTCCTAAAGCAAGTCTCAGAACGTTTAGAGTGACTTAAGTCTTACAAAGTATGCTTTCTGATCACATTGAAAATAAATTAGAAATTAATAACTCCTAATTATTAATAACTAATTTAGAAGAGAGAAAAGTTTCAGACAGTTACCTTAGTTCCACCTTAATAAACTAGAAGAACAAATTAAATATAAAATAAGATAAATAATAAAGATCAGAATGAAAATCAACGAAGTAGGGAAAAAAAATAGAGAAATATCAGCAAAACCAAAAACTAATACCCTCCGGAAGGCTGATCTGCAAATCAATAAAGAAAATAAATTACTATTATTGAGAATGAGAGAGATTATGTCAGTACAGATTTTACAAAAACTAGAAATAGAGTAAGGATGTACTGTGAACAACTTTAGCTAACAAATTTGGTAATTGAGATGAAATGCAAAATTCATTTGAAAGGCATAAATTGCTATAGCTCGCTCAAGAATAAATAGATGATTGAATATAAGTATTAAAGTAAATGGATTTTGAAAGTAATTGAATTGAATTGAACACCATTCATTCAAAGAAAACTCTAAGTCCAAATTGCTTCACTGAGGTTTTTCTTTCAAACATCTAAAGAAGAATCTACAGAATCTTCCAAATCTACAGAAGCTCATTCAGAAAATTGGTGAGTAGGAACCAGTTCTCAGCTTACTGTATGAAGCCAGAATAACCCTGATACTAAAGCTAGAGAAAGATACTATAAGATAAGTACAAACCAATATTCTTTGTGAATTTAGATGCAAAAATGTCTTTACAAAACGTTAGCAAATTGATTCTTACAATACATATAATTTATATGGCACGATGAGCAAGTGTGGTATGTCTAAGAAAGGCCAAGTCAATCAATGTATTTCACCATAATACATTAGTGAAAAAAATCATGGGATCTTGTTAATGGATGCAGTAAATACTTTTGGCAAAATCATATATTTATTCTCCATGAGCGTTTACAAGGGTGCTTCCTTGTTCTAGTAAAAGGCATCTGTAAAAATCCTACAGCTAGCGTCATAATTAGTAGTAAAGAGTCAATGCTTTCTCCCTTGTCTTGTCAGGAACAAGACAGGAATGTTTGCTCTTACCACTCTTACTTAACAGTGCACCAGAAATCATAGTCAGGCAATACATTGAAATAAAATGCATCCATGTCGGGGGAAAAAGCAGCAAAGTTATTCATAAACAAAATGAACATCTATGTAGAAAATTCAGTGTAATATGCAAAAAAGCTATTAGAATTAATAAATGAATTTATAAAGATTGTAGGGTACATGATCATATACAAAAAACTATTGTATTTCTTAAAATTCGCAATAAATAATCAGAAATTGGAATTTAAGAAGCAATATTATTTACATTAGCATCAAAACATTAAATTCTTAGGAATAAATCTGACAAAAAGATGTATATGACTTGTGCACAGAAAAGTACAAAATACTGATGAGAAAAATTAAAGCTGACCTAAACAGGGAGATATACTGTGTTCTTTCATTAGAAATCCAATATTTTAAACATGTCAGTGCTCCCCAAATTGGTCTGTAGTTTCAACATAATCTTGGTAAAAATTATAATAGGCTTTTAAGTTTTTTGGGTAGAAATTGAGAAGCTGATTCTAAAATTTGTAAGGAAATGCAAAAGAACCAAAACAGGTGAAATAAACCCTAACACATTTGAAGAATTAACCTTGCCTGATTTCAACAATAAAACTATAATTATAAAATCTAGAAATATATATATTGTGTATATATAGGTGTATATTTGTGGATGTGTATTTGTATAGATATACTTCTGGATTTTCTACTCTGTTACTTTAAAATATGCAATATTTTCAATAAGTTGCAGAAGCCATCAACAAATGGTGGTAGAACTTAAGCTGTCCTTATGAAATCAACTTTGATTTACACTTCTTACCATATACAAAAGTTAACTCAAAATAGATCATGAAACTAAATGTAAACCTAAAACTATAAAGCGCCTAGAAGTAAGCATAGGAGAAAATCTTTCTGGTTCTTGGATAGGGCAAATTATTCTTACATTAAAAATTTCCAAAAATTTTAAAATTAAAAACTTCTGCGCTTAGAAATTTACTGTTAAGATATACTGTTAAGAGAAGCCACGACTTGGGGAAATATTTATAAATCAAATATCTGACAAAGGACTTGTATTCAGAATGTATGAAGAATTCTCAAAACATAATAATTAGAAAATATACCACCCAAACCCAAAACAAGCAAATAAGCACAAGAATAGGTGCTGAACACCATTGCTTATTAGGAAAATTCAAATAAAGCGACCACTAGACATGACTACACATCCATTAGAAAGGTTCAAATTAAAGAGACAGACTGACAATTTCAAGTGTTGGGAGGATGCGGAAGACCCAGAACTCTCACACGCTGCTTTGTAAACCATACAATCACTTTGGAAAACAGTTTGGTGGTTTCTTCAGTGAGACACATGCCTACCATATGATCCAGCCATTGCACATCCTCAAGAGAAATCAAGGCATATGTCCTTAAATAACTTACATGAATATTCATAGCAGACTTATTTAAAACAGCCCAAATTTGAAACAACCCAGATGTCCATTACAGGTCAGTAGATAGATTGTGGCATATCCATATGTTGGAATATTACTCTACAAGAAAAGGAAATGAAGTTATGGTCCATGTGACAACATGAATAAATCTCAAAATAATTATGCTGAGAAAAAGAAGTTAGACAGAAAGAGCACTTATTGTCTCTTGCCATTTATATAAAGTGCTAGAAAATGCAAGCTAATCTGGAGTGACAGGAAGCAGATCAGTGGTTGCTTGGGAAGGGGGAAGGAAGGATTACAAAGCAGTTCCGTGAGCCTTGGGAGGATGAATGTGTTAATGATCTCTATTGTAGTGATGGTTTCATGGGTATATACATAAATCAAAACTTATCAAATTGTACACTTTAAATATGTTCAGTGTATTGTATGTCAAGGAGATCTCAGTTACACTGAAAAAATACATCAAGTGAGCTGATTTAGGGGCACTGGGGCTTCTTCTAGGGACTATGCTGTGGGGTCAGCCTGATTCTCTTCTCCAAGTTCTACCAGATTGTCTGAATCCCTGACAACCTAGAATTAACTTTGAGTTTCTGATAACATGTTGCTGGCCAATCACTGCTGACCCGGTAGTTTCTTTGATCACTATCAGTTACTACACAAAAGAATGTCAAAGTTCAACGAAAGAAAAACCGAGAATTATGCTTATGATGCATTGTCTCTCCCCAGTTCAGATGATTCCGCTCACCTGGAGTGTTCTGCTTTTCCATCAGGGATGGGGCATTTTCCGTCTGTTCCCTGTGGCCCTCTGATTGTGTTCCCATCAGGAGGCAGGAGATGATCCGCATGTTTCAAGTAAGTGTTCTGGCTGCCTTGCATTGCCTAAGGATGTGTCTCCTTTCACCTGTCTCGCTCCTTCCTGGGGACCAAAGTTCCTGGGCTTCCTGGTGCTGCAGGTTGAGATGTCAGAAGGGCTAAAAATAATTTCCCCTCTCTCCCACCTACCACAACAATTCTCTCCCCCATTCTTACTTAGAAAGATCTGAAAGAGTTGTTAGCACATGTCACAATCTTTCTCCTTACAGGTGAATCTGGGATTTAAGACACAAGTATCTCTGTGGGTATTCTTTGATTCCACACTAGGGGTATGCAGATCAGCTGTTAGACTCACAGCTGGAAACGGGGCTGACAGGGAAGGACAGTACTGGTGGGTGAAAGAAGAGGAAAATATAGCAACAGAGAAAGAAAGCCGGTCTTAGAGAGTCAGACTTGCAGGCTGCAGACCCACAGGACCCCTCCATGGGTGGAGTCCAGAACCAGAGACACTTTGCAAAATGAGTTTCCTCTGAGCCACCTCTTTGAAGTCTCAATTCAAATTCAAACCAAGACAGCCACATGGAAAAATCAAGGCAGTGTGCAGTTTTTCAGTCTCTGGAAAAAAAAAAATCAAAGCTCCGCTGTTTAAAAATGCATGCCAAAAAATTAAAGTGATTCTGGGATGGACTACATAATGTGACAGAAAGAAAAGGACTGCCCTGACCTTGTTTGGCCCATATGAACCACACAGAAGTAGTCCTTAGTCCCTCAAGCTGAGGCTATAAACTTATTTAGACTTTACGGAACCCTAAAGAGACCCTGCAAGACTTAGCCATTTGGAACCACTAACAGAGTGGGAACTTGGGTCATTTATTATGGCATTGCTGCTTAACCGATGTTTATTAAGAAAGCTTTATTTATAAATTTAGAGTTCTCCTGATCTAATTGTTTAAATTCCAATTTGATTTGTCGTTTATTAGTAATGATAGAAGTTGTAGGCATATAGCAGACAGAAAACACAGGTATGTCTGAACAAATCTAATTTATCCACACAAAACTGCAGAGCATTGCATAATATAACAATTGTACGATGACTGCCACTGCAAGACACGTTGCCCTTTCAGAGATTTTAAAAGGGGTAAAGCTGTGTCTTAGAATGGATAAAATACAGAGTCTCTGGTGCCAGACTGCCTGGGTTCCACTCCTCTGTACCCCACTTTCTTGCCTGTAAAATGGAGAGAACAGTAGTGCCTGCTTCCTGAGGTTTCTGTGAAGATGAAATCAAATCATGCATGTAAATTTCCTGGAGCCGTTCCTGGCACAGAATCAGCGCTCTATAAATGGTAGCTATTTTTATTCGATGAAGTACAATGTGTTATTTAGTCATAGTACTCCAGTATTTTTATGAGGATTAAAATAGAAGTGATCCTGACATTCGCAGAATATCTGACCCTGGTTTTTGGCCTGGGGTCTAATGCTCACATCGTTTATTCTACTAGCCAAGAAGAGGATAATTGTATTAGAGGTGTGATTTGCCAAAGATGAGTTTAAATACAATGCTAAACAGGCTGGCATAAAGAGTGTTTGCTTTCTTATAACATAGGTATTTTTTAAATCATTCTAGGTCACAACTTCTCAGCTCTCAGCACCTAGTAATAAATATTCAATCCCAATATTAGCAGATAGCGAGAATGAGAAGAGTGAGTGGGTGGAAGCGCTGAGTGGATTGCACACGATGCTGAAAAAAAATCATTCCAGAGACCACTCAGTCTATGTTCTGAAAGAGGCTTATGGCAACAGGCTATCCCTGATCAAAACCACCCAGGCAGCTGCAATCATAGGTATGGATTTCCAGCCCCACTAGGTTCATATCCCTCCTCACAATACCCAAATCAAATTCTGAAAAACTTAGGTTTTTCACAGCTCATTTGGCAGCAAACTCTGACCTGAATGGATGTGAGACTGTCGGCTTAACCTCTTCTTAATATGCCTAGTCATAGGATAGTCTACAAAAATATGAATGTGTTTGCTTACATGATGGTTCTCAGGCTCTGCATGATATGATGTTTTAAAACGTATAGTGATACCTTTCTCAAATCTGAAAAGTTCTGAGTCCCAGAACACATTCGACCTCAAGGACATCTCATAAAGGGTATAGCACTGTGTAATAATTGTCCTACCTTGAGGACAAGGACTGTCATTCAATTCTATACACTCAATGCCCAATGCTCAGTAAATAGATGGAAAATAAGTGAATCAGTGAATGAATTACTAAGATCAATGTTCACCTTTTTTTTGGTCAATAAACAAGAGTACTTGTATTTCCCAAACACCATTTCATCTGAATTAGATGACAGTGACAATAAGCCACTTAGCTATTTATTGCTGAGTGACACAAAGCAAGTTACCAGACTTCCTTGTGCATTACTTTTTTCCCATGTTATGGGGAGAATGTGAAATGGTGTACGTAAAGTTCTGTTCTTCATGCTCAAGACCTTCATTTAGTAAATGCTATCTTTGCACTTGAGTTTTAATTCTCCCTGCAAATACATATATCACATTGCTCTCACTATTCAGGTCAAGACACAAATTAGATTGTAATTTTTTATTTATAAAACAAATATTTATTTACAGCAAATTTGAAAGCTTATTATTACTTTAATATTATACTTCTTCAAGTGTTTGTAAAGTTGACTTTGTAATGATCTTTCTATTTAGAAAAGTTATTCTTATTATACTTCTGCAATCTGAAAAGATAGTAATGCAAATTAATTATTCTTATATTTTATCATTTTTACATATGCTAAATCTATATTTAATTTTAATTAAGTTTGTTGACTAATAAAATTTGAGCTTTTTCAACATTGATGAATTTTGTCCATTTTATTAGCGCTATTCAGTGTTTGCCAACAAAACCTGATGTTTTTATTTATGTGTCCAATGTAGATCACAAAAGAATCGCTCTGGGAAATGAAGAAGGGTTATTTGTTGTGCACATTACCATAGATGGTAAGGAGAATCTTGACTGCTTTGTAATAACTTTAAGCTCTAATAACAATATAATGTCAGATTTGTTCCCTCTCTCTCTTCTTTTTTCTGTAAATGAAACCTCCCATATCTGATTTGATGTATTTACAAGTCAAATAAATACTGTTCTAACTTCCATAGATTCATGATCCCCCTGGAATCGATATATTTTTACAGGTTATTTTATCTAGTAAGTCTTCTGTAAGAACTCAGATTATCATTTTATAGTTGGCGCATGATAAAAAAATACAATTCTGTTTTCTTCTTTGGCCTCCTATTCCCATCCTCACTATTATGTTGGCACCACACAACATGAAATTGGGTGTTTCCCGAATGAGTCAACAGAGTTCTTTGTTTTTGCTTTTATAGTTGTTTGAGGAAGAAATGAGGGACTAGATGAAATAAGGAGGTGCCATCCTCTTATAGCTGGCCCTTTTGATGTATTCTGCTTTAATGTTAGTTTCCATAAAGGAGACCCCCATGGGAAGACCATTTAGCCATGCTTTTCACTGAACGGATTCATGGTGTGTGGTTGACTCTGTTCTGGTGAGGAGGCCCAGGTAAGATCCACCCAGGTGTCCTGTCTTTCCTTTACTGCTCCTGTACCCCAAACACAGAACAGAACAGTGCCTGGCAGGAAGTAGGCACTCAACAATTACTTGGGGAATAAATGATTCAACTTAGTACTAGGAAAAAGATGTTTTTTTCCCTATAGAAGTAGTATGTTTCCATTTGTCAGACATAAAGAGGTGTTTGCTTCACTGCCTCGAATCTCAGGTCTAAGTTTTGTGTTTTATTATGCTAATTTTAACGAAATTATTAAGGTAATTATATATCTCTGGAATGATTACCTTCTTTTTTACCAGTATAATTTTTGATTTCTTATCCTTTTCTTCCTATCCTTTTTTTGTCCTTCTCAAACCTGACCCATGAATTTGTATCTGTAATTTTATCAGGACCTGACTTAAATCTACTGGGAGAGAATTTAAAAATAATAACATTTTATTTCATTCATTTGTATTAATATCAATTCTCTTTATATTGTTCCCTAGGTCACCAAGTCTCTGTTCCTCTTCTTTTTTTTTTTTTTAATCTTTTTTTCTTTCCCTACTTCAGTTTAACTATTTCTGTTGACTCCTGTCTTCAGTCTCATTGTTCTTTTTTGACTCCCATTGACTATATAGAACCTAACTTAATTAATTGTGAGAGAATATAAAATAGAAGGCATTCATAATTTAAAAGTGATTTATTTTATTTGTAGCAGAAGTACTCAGGTTGATGACATTGAGAAGATATATCAGATTATTTTTTGAAAGCTTTCTTAAGTGCTTTAGGATACAATTGGGAGTCAAAGAAATATAAATTATTCTGAATTTGAAGATGACTTACAATCATGTTTGTTTATGCAGAAGTTATTCAAATTGGTGACATGAGAAGGATTCATCAGATCGAGCTCATCCCACACGGCCAGATTGTTGCAGTGATCTCTGGACGAAATCACCACGTGTATCTGCTTCCCATGTTAGCTTTGGATGGTCAAAAGACTAAGATTCACAAGCTGCCAGAAACCAGAGGGTGTCTGGCCATGACTTCTGGAACAATGTGCCATGGTGCCCATGTGTGCCTCTGTGTAGCTAGGAAAAGTCGCATCCTCTGTTTTGAGCTATTTCAGAGCAAGAGCATTTCTCACAAAAAATTTAAAGAGGTCCAAGTCCCAACCATCGTTCAATGGATGGCCATCTTCAGTGAACAGCTTTGCGTGGGATTCCAGTCGGGATTCCTGAGATATCCCTTGAAGAGAGAAGGAATCCCATATAGGATGCTCCATTCACATGACCCCACACTGTCTTTCATTGAACATCAACCGATGGATGCTCTCTGTGCAGTCGAGATCTCCAGTATTGAGTATCTGCTATGTTTCAAGAGCATTGGGATATATATTGACAGCAGGGGCCTCCGATCTAGACCGGTTGAACTGATGTGGCCAGCAACTCCAACTTACTGCTGTAAGGCTGCTTTACGGTTTGTTTCCCTGTCTTTCTGTATCTTTCTTGACTTTATTTTAGTGCCATTTCCTATATTCTAATATTGTTAATGGCAGGTTTTATTTTAAAAAACAGCATCACTGAAGGTTTTTCCTAACCTTAATTTTAAAGCAGAATAACTTTAATGACATTATATCTAAGTCATACATTTGAAATAAACCAAGCCTTTAATTTTTACTACATTCATAAGATAATTTACCTTGAATGCATTCTTAAACCACATTGTTGTTTTTTGTAATGCTCCTAAATAGATGTTTTTGTGGTCACAGAAAATATATTGCACATCAGCATTAATCTACCACAAGAAATAGTTACTAAGTAAATTACTTTTTAATTTTAGTTTGCATAAAGTATACATATAATGCTTCCCAAATAATTCTAGTCTGTCTTACACACACACACACGCACACACACACACACACACACACACACACACACATATATTTTTTGAGTCAGAATCTCACTCTGTTGCCCAGGCTGGAGTACAGTGGCACACTCAAGGCCACTGCAGCCTTGACCTGCTGGGCTCAGGCGATCCTTCCACCTCAGCCTTCAAAGTAGCTGGAACTGCAGGCACACGCTATCACGCCCAGCTTATTTTTTGATTTATTGTAGAAACAATGTCTCACCAAGTTGTCCAGGCTGTTCTTGAGCCCCTGAGCTCAGGCAATCCTCTCTCTTCAGCCTCCCCAAGTGCTGGGATTATAGGCTTGAGCCACCGTGCCTGGCCTCTGTTTTATATTTTTATTGATGTTGTTCCATGCTTTTTTTTTTTTTTTTTTGGAGTTGGAGTCTCATTTTGTTGCCCAAGCTGAAGTGCAGTGGCATGCTCACGGCCACTGAAACCTCGTCCTTCTGGACTCACGTGATCCTTCTGCCTTAGCCTTCCAAGTAGCTGGAACCACAGGCATGTGCCACCACACTTGGCTAATATTTTTTTTTAATTTATTGTAGAGATAAGTTCTTGCCTATGGTGCCCAGGATGGTCTTGAACCCTTGGGTTTGGGCAATCCTCTCACCTCCACCTCCCAAAGTGCTGGAATGACAGATGTGAGCCACTAGGCCTGACTCTAGGTCATAATTTTTAGAACATAAATATGGTCTCTGTAATTCACTTAGTGAATAGTAATTGAGCACTTCATGTAAGTAACTTCCTATGCTGAGAGCTAAGGGCCCAACAGTAAAGATGATAGCTTGATAAGCCTAGTCACATCCCCACAGAGATCACAGTAATGAGAGGAGATCAATAGTTAAGTGAACGCTACAGTAGGGAAATAAAAATTGCTACTGATGCACACAAGAGGGGTGCTGATACTAACTGGTGGAGCTAGAGAAGTGACTTTTTTTTCTTTTAGCACTTTTATGATCCTATTCCACTCATTGTCTTCTGTCTTCTACTGTTTCTGATGAGTAATCAACCATTTTTTAAAATTGTTGCTTGTGTCTTTTATTTTACTTTGAGTTGGAGTCTCACTCTGTCATCCAGGCTGAAGTGCAGTGGCACGCTCATGGCTACCGCAGCCTCGACCAGCTGGGCTCAGGCAATCTTTCTGCTTTAGCCTTCCAAGTAGCTGGAACTACAGGCATGTGCCATCACGCCCAGCTAAGTTTTTGATTTATCGTAGAGATGAGGTCTCACCAAGTTGCCCAGGCTGGTCTCAAGCCCCTGGGCTCAGACAATCCTCTCGCCTCTGCATCCCAAAGTCTTGGGATTACAGACGTCCAGTCACCGTGCTCAGCTATTTGTGTAATTTCCATTTGACTGCTTTTAGGATTCTCTCACGATCTTTGGCTTTCAGGAATTGATAATAAAGTGCTTTATTCCTCCTGTTTGGGTCTTGTCAAACTATTTAGATTTGAGGGTTGGTATTTTTTATTAATTTTGGAAAATTTTTCAGCTGTTATGTTTTTTAAAAATTTCAGAAATTATCTTTACAGAAAAATTTAACTTATTTTTTCCTTCCTTCTGAAGATCTGATTGTTTGTATATTAGACCTGTTGATGTTGTTTCCCATATCACTGAGGCTGTATTCTTTTTGTTAAATGTATCTTTTATTTCTGCTTCAGTTTGGATAATCTCTATTGATCCCATCTTTGGTTTTACTGTTATTTTTTTCTTCAGGATCCAGGAACTGTTAAGTATTTCAAGTACTTTATTTTGATTGACAAACGGAGATTGTATTTTTCTGTTTGACAATTTTAGGTTTTTTTAAAAAAAATTTACATTTGTTAGCTGAAATTCTCCCATGTTAACTAATTTTTATCTTTTCCACAAAGTCCGGAACGATTTATAATTATTTTAACATCTGGTTCATCTGTGGGTCTGCTTTTATTGACTATTTTTTGTGGTTGTGTCATATTTTCTTGCTTTTTCATATATCTCATAATTTTTTTATCTTCTACTGGACATTATGAGTAATAGGATGTAGAAACTCTGGAGTATATTATTTTACTCTAGAAAGTGTTGTGTTTTACTCTGGAAGGCAATCAATCTACTGATGGATCACCTTGGTTTTGCTGAGGCTTGAATTTAGATTTTGTTAGGGTGAGTTTTTTTTGGCTTTTCCTTTTGTCCTTACTTCTATAAAATGGCCTTTCCGAGGTCTCAACTTAATGCCCAGAATTTTCATTAATGTCTCTTCACTGTAAGTCAGAACTCTTATGTCTTTCCAGCATTTTACTACCTCTGAAGTTTCTGTATATCTATCAATGCTGCAAGCAGGCATTGCAGTGTTTTGCTCTATGTGTGTGACCTTCAGGGACCTTAAGGAAACTGCTGTGCTAATTCCTGGAATACTTTTGGGAATTCCTTCCTCTCTGGTACTCTGCCTAGCAAATTTCAGCTACATTAGCAGTCTGTTTTCTCTGCCCAGCAGAGCTTCTACTCTCTGCTTGGGCTCCATTTTCCTGTACTGCAGTTTGGAAACTACCCTTAGGCAGAGGACTGGGGGAACATAGAACCCACACCATGACTTTTCATTTTTTTAGGAATATCAGCCCTCGCTGCCTACTAACCAATACCTGAAAAGAACAAGCTAATCTGCATTTTTTGAGAAACTGTAAGTTCAGAGTGTTTCAAGCATGGAGTTCAATATGAGGGTGCAAGAGATAGCCTAGAGGGGCTCTCACAAGCCTGATTTCTGATTCATCAAGAACTGATGTGGTTAGATTTGCATTTGAGAAAGATTCCTAGGCTCTGATGGAAAGATTAAAGATAACGACACAAAACTGGAGGCCAAAAGACCAATTGGGAGGTTTTGGCAGAACTTTTGGATTAAAATTATTAAAATTGTGTGTGATAGAAGATGGTGGGACGGAGAACAGAGGATTTGAGGAACACAAAAGAGATATAATGAACAGAACTTGACACTTGATTGGAGGTGGAAGCTGAAGGACAAGAGAATAAAAAAGGATTCTCAGGTTTCTGATCTGAACAAGTGAATGAATGTCTCTGATATTTACTGAGATAGTAGAACATCCGGTGAAGCGGATTCAGTGGGCAGGGGAGGAAGATATATGGTCATTTAAAAAGTTTTGTTGTGTTCTTGAAATATTTTAAATCAAATCCCTGACATGTCATGCCTTATCCACACACTTTAGCGTGCCTCTCTAAAAATATGGAAATTGGCAACCCCCTCAGTTCCCCTCCCACCGTGGGGGCTTTTCTGCCCTCTCAATAAATCCTGCTTTCTAAAAAAATAAAAATAAAATGAATAAATAAAAATTTAAAAAAGATAAATAAATTTTTTCAATCACATTGATCACTCCTGAATAAATTATCAATGATTCTGGTTATCATTCAATACATAGTCCATATTCAGATACCCATAATTATGACAATCATGTCTCTTTTTACAGAATATTTGTTGGAAGCAGAATCCCAACAAGGTCCACACTCTGCACACCATTGTTTTCTCTTAAATATCCTCTGGTCTTGAGCAGCCTTCCACACCACTGATTTGCTGTCCTGCAGAAGTTCCACAGTCTGGATCTGTCTTTTTGTTCATCTGTGGTGCTTTTCAACTTTTTCTTCTTCAGTACTCGGAATTTCCTATCATTGAAAATGAGCTCTAAAGACTTTTAGTAGGAATGCTTCATTAGCAGCGCTGTATACTCCATCCCGAAGCTTGTCAGGAGGCACACAATGTCTGGTCATCACATTTGTAGTCATGCTAAAATCAGTGACTAGTTTCTGGTGTTGTCAGCCTGACGTCTTGGACACACTGAGTGGGAGAGTCAGCAGACTGAATAAAGAAAAGGACTCACGACTTAGAGGAAGAGAAACCTGCAAAAGAAACTGAGAAGGAGAACTCAGGAAAACAGGAGAAAAGCCTAGAAAGCAGCACCATAGGGGTGGAAGAAAAGCAGGTCAAATGTCACTGAGTAGTCAAGGAAGACAGAGGTTGAAATGTGTCTGTGGGTTTTGCCACAGTTGGTTGATAACTTGTAGTGCCAGCAGCTTTAACGGAGGGGTTAAGGTGCAAATCAGATTGCTCGCGGGTGGATGGTGAATGGTGGCGGAAAGTGGAGAGCGTGGGATGTAGGTGACGCTTTCAGGGGTGTGACTGTAAGAAAAGGGAAGGGGATGGGAGACGGTGCATAGGAACAGGGTGTTGACAGTGGCGTTGCGTTAACATGGTGGTTGTTTTAATGGAGAGTCGTTCGTGCTGGATTGTCGAAGACTTAGGGACCGCAGGGGGCTATTCATAACAGAGTAGAAACTTCCAAAAATGTGACTGGCTGGAAGGTGTCCCTGCTTTGTTCGTTAGTTTCATATGCTTTTCTAACTTTATACCATCCTTTTTTGCTGTGTGCTGAACTAGTTGAGGAGACACAGATTTGAAAATGGGATGAAACTGGCGGTTTTTCCCCTTTGAAAAACTTGACCATGGCAGGTCTTTCTGCCATGAATCTCCTTTCTTCCCTTTTCTCTTGTTCTCACTCATAAGCTTTGTTTGAAAACTTAGAAATAAATAAAGTATAATGTGATGAAATTGCTTAATAAAGCTGATGTTAGATGAGGATGTCAGAATGTATTTTTTGTCAGACTTTTACAGCATGTATTGAAGTTATGCTGTAATTTTACCCATGTTCATCACTTGTTTATTGTTTATATTTATTTAAACCAAGTATATTTTCACCATGGAGGTAGAAGAAAGGCGGGTCAAATGTCATCGAGTAGTCAAGGGAGACAGAGATGGAAACGTTGTCTGTTGATTTTGCAACAATTGGTTGATAACTTGTAGTGATAGTAGCTTTAATAGTTCAGGTTTTGAGGTAGCTAATATATGATAAAAATATTGTAATGGAATTCTCTCAGGTTTCTAATCCGAGGTGTTTTTTTTTTTTTTGAATCGGAGTCTCCCTCTGTTGCCCAGACTGGAGTGCAGTGGCCGCTCCCGGCCACCGCAGCCTCGACCTGCTGGGCTCCGGCGATCCTTCCGCCTCCGCCTTCCGAGTAGCCGGAATTACAGGCATGAGCCACCACGCCCGGCTGATTTTTTGATTGATTGTAGAGATGAGGTCTCGCTGCCCAGGCGGGTCTCGAACCCGCGGGCTCAGGCAATCCACTCACCTCAGCCTCCCAAAGGCGCGGGATTACAGGCTGAGCCACTGAGACCGGTTGTTTTTTTTTTTTTAATTTGGGTTAGGCAGATAAAATTAATTATAAACACCACATGACTGCATTTGTAAGATATTTCTGAAGTGACAAAATTTTGGAAATGGAGGAGAGATTACTGATTGTTGGGGTTAAAGAGAGATGGGGAGAGGAGGTTCTGATTACAAAAGGACACCACGAAGGATTCCTATGGTGTTGGAATTATTCGCCTTTTGACTGTGGTGGTGGATACATGAGCCTGCACAGGTGATAGAAGCGCACAGAAATCAAAACACACACACAGTGAAAGTAAACTAACAAAATCTGCCTCAGAGAGGTAGCTTGATGGATTTAACATCAGTGTCCTTGTTTTACAAAATGTTACCATTGGGAGACACTAGGCAGAGTTTACGAGGGACATCTCTCTATTATTTATACAATTCTGTGTGAGTCTGTAATTATCTCATTAAAGTTTTACATAAAAACGAATCCTGAAGCCCACGATTGCTGTTACCTGCTCCCCTTCTCCCAGGCTACAACGCCCCGTATCTCTCAGTGTACAGTGAAAACGCGGTCGACATCTTTGACGTGAACTCCACGAAATGGATCCAGACTATCCCTCTCAGGAAGGTAAGATCATGTGACTAATAAATTAAAGATTGAGAAGTGGAAACAGAAATAGTCCACTGTGCATCTACTGATGTGTATTTGCTAACTTGGAGGGTTAGTTAAGAGTAAAATAAATAGATAAATAAATAAAACACCGCAGCACATTGGTTAACTTTATTACTAGTACTAGAGCCCATTGGGATGCCTTGTTGCATTATATAAAGCAGTATTGTTCTAGATAAACGTACTATGTACTTATTTCACAGAGTACAGCAGTTACTTCTCACATTCAGTTTAAAGTTACTTTTATCTATCACTAATTTTATTTAATGATATAATTAAGCCTCCTATAAAGAAATATTTACAGGCTAAAAAAAGAAAAAGAAAAAGCATATAACCAAAGTTGTGTTTCAGAATTCTCAATCAGATTTCATAGATTGGTGATAAAATAAAAGTATAGTATCTCTACCACAAATGATTTAAAACATAGCTAAAACATTAAAGGCAAAACCCTGTCATTTTGTTAAGAGAAGACCTTGGAAGATTTAAGAATAGTTAGATTACAGAAAATACATACATAGAGATATACAGAGAACCCATAACCCAAGCCATCACCAAGGAGTTCATGTAAGAGTCTTCATAATCATAAGTGAGTTTTTTTTTTTCAGCAGTATCAGCAATGGGAAACGCTTTTGTAAGGACTGTCCCACTACATACAACAATAAAATGTTCTTTTTTCTGCTTCCTAAATGTCAGCCAGCCTCATTTACTGTTTGTTAAATAAATCCAAAAGGCAGATGAGTCTTTTCAGGCTAACCTTTTGGTTACTAATGACTTTTTAAAAGTTATTTTAAAAATTAAATATATTTCTGTTTAAGTTAGTAATTTCGGATTTTTAAACTCATTCTTTAAAATGTTATCAACATAAGTTTTTTTTTTGGAGACGAGGCCAGTTGCCTAGGCTGATCTCAGACTCCTGGGCTCAAATGGTCCTCCCACCTTAACCTCCTGAGTGGCTGGGATTACAGGTGTGTGTCACCATGCTTGACTTAATATCAGTTTGCAACCCCATTCATTCTGCTGGATTGATATTCTTCTTTTTCTTTTTTTTGAGACTGCACTATTTGGAGGGATGAGTTTTGAATAGAATACCCAAATACTGAATGCTTTATATATATGAAAATATTGCTATAACAATTTAAAAAGTATTTATTGAAATGGTAATCTTGTCTTTTGTTATTTTAGGTTCGGCCCTTGAATAGTAAAGGATCCCTAAATTTACACCTGGAGACAATTAGGTTAATATATCTCAAAAATAAGATGACAAGTAAGAAATGACTTCTTCGTAGAACTGCTTTTTAGAAACCATTTTTCTAGCTGACGACCCAAGGTCACGGAGCCAGTGTATGGATGAGAGACAAGATTTCTACCCAGGAGTCTGTGCTTTTTACCCATAGTCCTCGATGTCCTTGGGGCAAGATGGAGTTCTGCAGCTGGCACAGTTGTGAGATAAGACCATGGCACACTCCAGTCCTTTCTCAGTGGGACTTACCTTGGCATGGTGGGGCGGAAGCCTCTGTAATCACTGCCCGCCATCTAGAATGCCCATTGTGAAAATTCATTCACTTCCCAACGGGACTGGGGCCTAGCACCCGTCTGCCTCGCCCACGAAAACAGACCAGGGTCCATCCCACAGTCCTCCTTCAATTTCTTCACATACGTTTTTAGATCCTAGCAGATTCAGTGTGAAAAAAAGCCACACGGATTCTTTTCTCCCTTTTTCTCTTATTTTGTTTATAGGATGGGATGCCTAGCACAGCAGTCAGTGCACTGGTTTCCCGGGGCCTCTGCAACAAAGTGCCACAGACTGGGCCACTCAAACAGAAGAAATTCATGGTATCACAGTTGTGGAGGCCAGAAGGCTGAGATCAGGGGTGGGAGGGGCTGGCTCCTTCTGAGGGTGTGAGTGAGATCCAGCCAAGATGCCTCCCAGCTTCTGGCAGTTTGCAGCCATCGATGACCCACGCCTCATCTTCACATGGTGTTTTCCCTGTGTGTGTGGGTGTCCAAATTGTTAGGACACGGTCCTATTGGGTTGGGGCCCACCCTAATGATCTGTCTTAATTAGACCATCTGCAAAGACCCTGTTTCCAATTAAGGTCACATTCACAGATACTGGGAGTGAAGACTTCCACATCTTTTTATTTGTTTATTTTTAATTTTAAAGATGTAGGGTGCAATTCAGGGTTAGGTATACAAAAGGTCATTGTACAGGTGAAGCTTGGGCCTCACTTTGGACTCCATGTCACCTGATTTCAACAGCTTTTGAGGGGACAGAATTCAACCATCTTTGGGGGATCTAAGACTGTTTTGAGGGCTTTGAGTCGACAGTCTTGTTTGCTACTAGATATTAAGAACTAAGCAGAGTGGGCCCCAGGTTTTAGGGATCTGGAGAAGAGCTGACACTTCCCCCCAAGATCAGGAGAGCAAGCAAGCCGAGATAGAGCCTTACCTTCAGCAGTGTGGAGGTAAGGACAGTGTGCCGTGGGCCTCAGATACGCCGAGTCGTGTTATTAAAATAATGGTTATTGTTTTCATTTGTAGAAAGACTTGCGCTTTCTGTTTAATGCCCTGCAGCATAACTGAATATCTTCATATCTCTAAGCTACAAAAATCTGGTAGGAGAAAAAAGCATAGAAATGTGAAGACAAATCAAAGTGGGAAAATCACCAATGTCGTTTTATAGGAACAAGTAACAATAGATTTATTTTTAAGTATTGCTCACATTGAAAATTAAACTGTCACTGCTCTGTTAATATTCTTGCTAAATTTCCCATAACCATCCACGCTAAACTTTGAAACAAAGCCATCTGCTGTTTGTGCCGCTCATTGACAATTAGAACATAATAGATGAGAGGCATTCTAACAATTTAAAATTACTTCCCACACTCAGATTAAAGTCACTTTTATGTATCACTAATTTTACTTAACGGTATAATGTGGCCTCCTATTCAGTTTAAAGTTCCTTTTACGTATCACTCATTTTACTTAACACTATCATTTTGTTTCAAAAAATATATAGCTGGAGACGAGCTGGTATTTCCCGAAGCATCGGATAATCACCAGAAGCAAATGGTCCCAAAAGTCAACAGCAGGCGACGTCGTTCCTTCCGGGTTCTCAGAGAGAAAGGAGCCCTACCCAAGAGACTGTGACCAGCGTCCCTTCACACGTGGGCCAGAAAGACCACTTGCCACAGACCACATGATATTTGTTTTAATTTGGAAGAAAAATAAATACATCTTTGAAACTTGGGCAAAAACATCTGTACCCTGTGGCGATATGTTTATTCCTCTCAAAAACATTAAGGAAAACTTTTATGGTAGTGAAATATGAGCGTACATATAATATGTTGAGTTAATTCCCTGTGAATGTAATTTAAATGTGGCATTTTAGCAGACATATAATGCAAATGCAGAACAAACATACACACACTGTAGTGTAGGTTCCATCATCATTTTGTGAACAAATCAATAGTGCTATATATGCATATGGATCGATTGCTTCCTGACTCTAGGTCTGCTGTCCTTTAAGGTAACCTTTGTTAACAAGCCATTAGTTGACAGTAGTTTCTATAACTAGCTGCAGAAAAACAGGCTGATTTACTTTTGAGTTATAAATAAAAACACTTCTAAGGTAGTACAAATTCTTTTTAAAAGCCATAATTAGATGAAAAATACACAATGGGGCAGAAATTATTTGGTGTCTGTGACTATTAAAGACAATGCAATTTCTGCCAAAAACTTTAAGATAATTTTTAAAAATCTGTGAAGAACTGAATATTTATCTTTATTCACCAAGTTTATCATTGAATGTCATCTATAAGATGACCTGAAAAAATCTCCAGGCTGGGCTTGGTGGCTCAAGCCTGTAATCCCAGCATTTTGAGAGGCCGAGGTGAGAGGACTGCCTGAGCCCAGGGGTTCGAGACCAGCCTGCGTAACTTGGTGAGACCTTGTCTCTACAACATATCAAAAAGATGCGGGTGTGGTATCACGTGTCTGTAGTTCCAGCTACTTGGAAGGTTGAGGTGGAAGGATCAACAGAACCCAGCAGGTTGACGCTGGGGTGGCCGTAAGTGTGCCACTGTACTCCAGCCTGGGTGACGGAGTGAGACTCTGACTTGAAAGAAAAGAAAAGAAAAGAAAAAGTCTCCAGAACAATTTTGATTTTGTCTGCCAAAGTTGCTCACCTCCATCCCCCCTTCAGTGGGTCCATCCATTCTTGCATTGTTGAGTCCTACGAAGCATCTGTTCTAGGTTTGGCAGACATCTGCTGGAAGCTTCTGTAGTCAGTGTTGAGGGACAAGAGTGTGAACGCGTTCCTCTTTAAAGCGGCCCGGGTCGTGTGTCTCAGCCTGAACCTATCTCTGTCCCAGAATGAAGCTGAGGCCGCGGCCAGGCGAGGAGAGACCTCACCGTGTGGTGGATGAATTGTGGGCCTCAAACTGGCACTGGCTCTGGATGGATATACTGTGCTCGGGCAGAAGGCCACAGCCTGTGTGAGACATGGGACCCTTGGGTGTTTGCTCATGAAGGTCCAGTTTGTAAGGGATTAAAGAGTGGGGGGGAGGGGCGGGTAGTAGGAAAGGGAAGGGGGGGAGGGGAGGGGAGGAAGAAGGCAGTTGTTAGGTGAATTGCCGAGGCCCACCCTCCTAATGAGACAACTCACCAGGACCCTGGGACCTCCCTGCTGCTGCCGCCTGGGCCTCTAGTGCAACAACGATTTTGATCCTCAAGGTTATAGGAAAACACACCCATGACACCCAGTGACACAGTGAAGGGGGTAGTCCGGATTCAGTTGAAACCTGGGTGTCTAAGCCCTGGAAGAAGTTGTTGCCCTAGGGTGGGGGACTTAACCCTGAGGACACTGGTGTGAGGCTCTCTGGAAGAAGAACGGTACACACAGCAGCAGAGTCTAGCAAACCAGAACCCCCGGAAGTGTGTTCAGCCCCAACGGCAGTAGCAATGATGATAGCCACCATCGAAAAGAGAAAGTGAGAGGGAGACAGGGAAAGAACATAAGACAGAAAGAAAGAAATCTGCATGTAGAGAAGGAAGCAAACAGAAAGAAAGAAAATGAATAGAGGTCCACAATTTGATGCAACTGGAAACCCAAAAATGTAATAAAATAGTCATACCAAAAAAGATTGTTAAAAAGGTTTTTGCACCGCTACAGCATATACTCTGAATTAACTTTAACATCCCCGAAATGCACCAGCTGCTAAACCGTCATGGGCTTGATCAATACAGGGGCTCAAGTCACAGTATTATCTGTGGAGCCTACTAAATTTAAACAAAGTTCCTCCTACAATCACAGGGGAATTCCTGACATAAAATAGAGGACAAATAAGTACGCCTCATTCATCCACAAGAACCACTGGCCAGCCTGAATCTCTGTGCTCATGGCACCCAATGCCCTAAAATATCCCATAATGGGCACAGACGTGCTGACCCAATGAGTGATAAAACCAAATTAATTTTCTGGTACTTACAAATTGGCTTGAGAAAATGGACCGCCATAGACTTTAACACAGTTCAGAAGTCCAAAAACAAATTAAAACGCCACCTTCAGGGATTGAAAGCCATTATATAAGAACTATTTAGAGACGTGTGATTATTCCCATTGCTTTCCACTTAACGGCGCATTGCGGCCTATTCCACGATGTCTGGAAAGAACAAATGGTACCTCATGATGGATGATCACAACCCACGTGCTTGGGACCCATTCATTAAGTCCCTGTGCCCGATAATATTGAAATAATCGGCTCCATCCAATCAGAAACTGGTCGCTGTTTTGCTGTTAGAGAGTTGGCTCCTATGTTTTGTTCAGGGCCTAGTTCAGCATCCTCTCAGTGGCAGTTTGCCTTAACCTCTGAAAGGACACAGTGACCATTTTCTGTGCTCATAGCTACATCAGCAGTTTTTCCATCACACAAAACCTTTGTAGGCAAGATCCATACAGGAGTGTCACCTGATGACCTTCTCTTCTGAGGGGATTCACCTGACATGATCATTCGGGACACAGACATTCACACAGATCACACTCAAGGGGACAGGTCGTTGCCCGTGCACGGCACAGCGAAAAGCCCACTTGGCTGTCCTGAACAGTATGTGGTGAGCTGAGGGCCACTCCACCCCTGACAGTGTTTAAACAAGCCCAGCATCTTCTAGGCCTTTCTGTGATCCGGAAGTAACATATTTCTAATTTACGAATCTCAGTTAATCTCACTGATGCTGCTCATTGCAAATCTGCCCAACGTGAATGGGGACCCTTGTAACCAAAGACTCTAGAATCTGTCTGGATTGAAATTGGCACTCGGCAGGCACTCCCATGAGTACCCTTGGAGACTCCAACTGTGGAGGCTTTGGCACCTTCCTCTCATGCCTCCCCGAGTCTCCGGACCACGTATATGGCCAGAGTTCCCCATGGGCTTCTGATAAGAGAAGTTGCTGGCTTTGCCTCTGCTCCAAACACCATCAGGATGGCAACTGCTGGCCACATCTTAGACTCACCTGGAAAGAGAGGCGATCCCAACCTGTGTACCTGTGATCTCCACACCCAGCTGCCCAGGATGTTTTTGGTCATGGAGGCAGCACCCCTCAAGCTTGTGACAGCCACCGAGGCCTTCCTGAGACAGGATAGAGCCAAACCTAGACCCTCTGGCATATTCCATCTGGGAGGAGGAGGTGGCCTTCCCTGTCCTCAGCCCCTTGCCAGATGTCAGGATGCTGGAAGAGGGTCACCCCCGCCCCAGAGCCCCTAGAATCAATGGGATAAACATCAATGGGTATTCGTACAATTTATGGGTGTTATCATCCCCATTGCACATGATGGAGCTCAGCGGGATATTCCTGCTTTCTGTCACTCAGCCAGGATGTCCCCGATAAGGATGGAACCCCAGAGTCAGCCCAATTGGCCTTACTCAGGCAGCCTGTTAGCACGGTTCATCCTGGCCAACGATTGGCCCCACCTGCACATTGTTACAAGCTCTGAGGCCATTGCCCAAGAATTGTTCCCTTTGGGATAAAGAACTCCGGGAATCTCTCGCCTCACAGACACCCCAAGTAGAAATCAAGGTACTATGTGCCTCTATCTATACTGAGACCACAGAGCATGGCCTCACCAGAACAGCTCATTTCCTGTGGGAATTTGGACATTCACTGCACTTCTCGGAACCCACAATGCCAGACTCTTGAAGAAGGTGTTCCACAGCACCTCCGCCTCCCCTAGAGGCTTCAGGCAGCTGGTTAACCGAGAGGCAAAGTGGCCTAACCACAGCTTCCTCACCCTGCTGTGCACCCGCAGATCAAGCCCCTCGTCAAACAACCGTCCTCACTGTGGGGGCCAGGCACAGTGCCTTCCTATCCCTGAGTTGTGACCTTCGGTGGCCTACTCGCCCCTAGAGATATTCCCGCAAGACAATCACATCCTTCCGCAAGTGCCAGGGGCACCACCCTGCCTTGTGGCTACACACCTCCCTGGCTCTGCTGTTCGCCCTGCCCCTGAGTGCAGACCCACTTGGCCCTGCATGGCATGGGGTCCTCCTCCCCTGGGCTGAGTCTGTGTGCTTACCAAGCTGCTGACCATATCCTCTGTGCAGTGACAGGTGCGTGTGTTCAGCCATGCCCCTGATCCTAGGGCAGGAGCCCTCTCACACCCACAGGGGCAGGAGGAATCCACGGAACTACTCTCCCCACAGCAGCCACCGGGAGCCTGGTAACCCCAAGCCCCATGCTCTCCTGAAAGCCTTCCGATGGCTGGTTCTCTCATTCAGGGAAGAGACAACTTCCTCGGCGAGATGCACAAGGCCTCACACAGCCTAGTCCAGTACCTCCAACTTTGGCTCCTCCCTCTCACCTTCACTGGACCCTTCAGCCTCCTTTCTGCTTTCGGGAAAGGCCAGGTTGTTCTCCCCTCCAGGCATTCATCTCTGCTGTAGCCTCTGCCCGATATACCCTTTCTACAGACAGCTGTATTGTTCCTTCCCTTCTCCCATCAGAATTGCACCCAAATGTCAGCCTTTCAGCAACTTCTGCTTATCTCATTTTTTAATCCCTAAGCCTCACTCCATATCCCTTCTGCCTCCTCCAGCTTTGTTTTTCTCCATAGAATTCGCTGCTAACCTGTTAGGCATGCTACCCTGTCATGTAGCCTTGCATCCGTCTCCCCAGCTGGAGGGAACTCGGTGCTTGCTCCCTGGGGATCTGTGAGGTCCGCAGAGGGTGTGGCCATGTTCTGCGCTCCCTGCAGCATCTGGACTGGCATCCCCGGCATCCCCTCTCCAGGTCAGCTGTGTGTGCAAATGGTTGCTCTAATGTGGTCAGCAGAGGGATGTGTTTGCCCAGTCTGCCCTGAGGCTGGGCCCAGAGATACTCAAACCCACAAACTATTGCCACTGCCCATGTGGACTTGCTGGACAACCTCAGCTCCCAGGACCTCACTGGATATCATCTCCAAGAGCTGGTCTCAGGGGAGTGTCAGGTCGGCTATGTCATAGTTGTAAACATGGCTTTGAAATGCTAAGCCCTGTGAAAAGTGCTGACAGTTACTGCCTGCCCAGGCACATTTGACTTCTAGAAACATGATTTTGATTGAGGATATGCCTGAAGAATAAAGATTCATGCATCACCTTAGACATAAACAACATTCTCACTCTTAAGATCTACTGTTGGGTATTATTTTCTTGAGTGTTACTCAGATGTGTTTTGACTTTTTGTGCTCCCCGGAAAAATACTGGAGTGATAGCCCTGGTCCTCTTTTAATTTGGAGAGGGCAACTCTACCCCGTGAGTCAGCCCCGACTCTATTTAATTTGGAGAAGACAACCCTACCTGTGAATGGGAAACAGTAAAGCCTGAACGGGCATGAAGGTAATATTCGTTGTGTAGGGTTTTCAGCCAAGTTAATTTGGAATGGGTAAGCATAGTCATTGCTAATCTTCGTGATAATGAGATACATACTTCAACCACATAAACAAAGTGTTTCTATTTCTTTCTCTTTTTGCTTTGTCATAAACGAATGCTCACTTGATCTCTGATGGCATGTGATTCATGATCATAAAGTCGTTAGCAAATGCGGCTTGAGACCCCAAAATGCTGAGGGCAGGGACTGTCTCATTCATCCATGTCTTGAACACAATGCCTGGCCTTTGGCTGGAACTTAAAAAGTACTGGTTGAATGAGTGAATCAATCTCATCTTGGCTTCTTGTTAGCTCCGGTCTGGGAGGGTATACCTTAATGGAGTGCATATCTTCTCCGAGTCCTGCTCAGACCCAGCTTTCTGGAGCCCGTTGGCTGAAGTGGGAGCAGCCCCCTCCTCTCTGCAGTTGGAGCCACCTTCATGCCTCATCGTTTAAAAGCCAGGTACAGGCTCAGGTGGAGGGTGTTGTGGGACTAAGAATCCTGGGTCCTCTGGTTCCCTTTGCTCGGCCAGGTCTTGTGACCCACACAAGAAGGAGGAAAGGGAGTGTCCTGGAGTCATTCGTCCCCCACCACCATTGACATCGAAGATGCTCCTAATGGATTTGGAAGAAGAAAAATCAAAATCTGTAATTTCTAAGTTTAAAAAAAAATGAACACGTATAGCTTTAATAAACAGGATGACCTCAGCTCCCAGGAGATATGATATGATATAGAAAATCATATCAAAACACACACACACACACACACACACACACACACACACACACAAAACCTCCTATGAGTCTTGGGAAAGCCAAGTCAGTGGGAGGGGGGGCGAATAGGGACGTTATGATTTTCTGAGCTAGTTTATACTCTTAAAAACCTCTCTGAATTTAACTTTAGGCAACAGAACATTTTAGATTGTTCAGGAGTACAAAGATTCACACATCACAAAATACTAAAATGTGTTTCATGTGTGATAAATATGAAAATACAGAAATCTAGTTCTTATGCTTTTGCTTATGGGTTGTATGTTTCTAATTGCTTTGACATTTATTACAATTTTTTAGAAGATCGTTAATATAATGAAGACTTCATTACTTTGTTACGGTGTAATAAAACTATCTGGCCAGCAGATGACGGTGTTACATAGTGCGGAGAGAGCCTAGTCTCTGCAGAAGCCTTCGTTTTCATGTCTGAGACCAGGTTTTCATGTCTGAGAACAGGTCTCAGACTGGAGTGCAGTGTCACGATCATAGCTCACTGCAATCGCCAACTCCTGGGCTCAAATGATCTTCCCACCACAGTCTCCCAAGAAACTCAGACTACAGGCGTGCACTACCCTGCCCGATATTAAAATAAAACATTTTATTATTTTTTGTGGAGATCCTGTCTTGGCTTCTTTATTTTTAAAATTTATTTTCGTGTTTTTGAGTTGGAGTCTCACTCTGTCACCCAAGCTGGAGAGCAGTGACACACTCACGACTACCGCAGCCTCGACCTGCTGGGCTCAGGAGATCCTTCTGCTTCAGCCTTCCAAGTAGCTGGAGTCACAGGTGTGCGCCACCACACCTGGTTAATTGTTCTTGATTTATTGTAGAGATGAGGTCTCGCCAAGTTGACCAGGCTGGTCTCAAACTCGTAGGCTCTGGCAGTTCTCTCACTTCGGGGCTTCCAAAGTGCTGGGAGTACAGGCATGAGCCACCTTGCCTGGGCCTGTCTTGGCTTCTTTAAATGATGATATTACAGGCATGAGCCACGACACCTGTCCTGAAACTTTCCTTTATGAAATGGGAAGTCAAATTGAATTTCTTTGAGAGTGAGCACTTTTGACTATGTCCATGTTAAACTTCTCGAGCTTTTGATAAATACAGCCAAAACCGTAAAGGCAAAAAATATAAAAACAATAACTCCACATTATTCCAGTAGGCATTATTCATTGTTTTTTCTTAATTAATGCTTAATATTTTCCATTTTAAGTTCCATGTACACTATATAAAAACTGTAGTGAAAGAACTCCATGCTATCTAAAATTAAAACCCAACACATACACAGATATATAAATCTTGCTGTTGTAACTGTGACCTCTTTTGTCACCAAAAAAGCATTTGATTTTTTCTGTACATGTTCCTCTTTTCCTCAACTATGCAAAAAATTGCAATGGCTTTTGAAGATTCTGCCATGTACAACTTAAAAAGCGTTTGCTCTGAATGGATTTATTAGAATTCATTTGCTTAATTTTTTTTTTTTTTTTTACTAAAAAGCAATAGCAACCACCACAACAAAAACACATTTTTTTGGTAACGTTTATTTAGAAAGAAAGTACAGTTGTCACATACTATAATAGGTCTATGGGAATTCAATTTATAGTTATTTACTTTATTATAACACACACTTTAAAGTGGTCACCCAAGATCAAGTCCTCAGGTGCCAATCCCCGAAGAAGAAATGAACGAGGAACCTTGGCTGCGGGTGTCGCTGACGATATTGCTGTGGGGCCTCGTGAGGGCATCGCTGAAAGTTCTCATGATCACTCCGAAGGCATGAGTCCACTCCGTTGTTTTTTTCTGATAAACTGAACTTTATGAAAGTTTTCATCAAAAGACACTATTGAAAGAGCAAAACAACAAGCCACAGAGTGACAAAAGATATTCTCAATACATATACACAACCAAGGACCCATATGCAGAATAAAGAAATACAAAGAACAACAAGAAAAAGTCAGGCAAGCCCATAGAAAATCTGGTAAAAGACTTGAATAGGCATTTCATGGAAGAATGTATCCAAGTGGGCAGTAAACATTTAAAAAGTGATTTCATGTATTAGGCATTAGGGAAATAAAAATTAAAACTACAACCACAATGAGATTTCATTGCATTCTTTCGAAAGAATGGCTACTAACAATCTGTCTATCTATCTATTTATCTATCTATCACCAGGCCTGACTCTGTTGCCCACGCTGGAAAGCAGTGACTCCATCATAGCTTACTGTAGCCTCGAACTCCTGGGCTCAAGCAATCCTCCAGCTCCAGCCTCCTAAAGTACTGGTATGACAAGCATGAATCACTGCGCTCAGTCCTAATGACTAAAATTTATTTATTTTTTATTTTATTTTAAAAAAATTATTTGTTAATTATAAAGATATGGGGTACAATTCAGAGTTACGTATGCAAACATTGATCATGCAGGTACCCTTGTTGATGAGATATGCCCCTCCCTCCCCTAGCAGTTTCCACCAACTGCCAGTCCCACCCCACCTTCCCCTGAGTTTTCCACTACTGTCAATTGCTTTCTGATAGCATTATAATTGTTCAAGTTCCGCTTATGAGTGAGAACATATGGAACTCTGTTCTTTGTTTCTGTGATAAATCACTGAGTCTGAGCGACTCCAAATCCATCCAAGTTGTTGCAAAGTTCATATATCCGTTCTTCCTTATGGCTGCATAATATGCCATCATGTATATGTACCACATTTTTTTTTTATCCAGTCCAGCTTCGATGGGCAACACGGTTGGTTCCATGTATTTTGCTATTGTGAATAGAGCTGCAACAAACATACGTGTGCAGGTATCTTTTTTGTAGAATAATTTGAGTTCCTCTGGGTATATTCCCAATAGGGGAATTGCTGGGTCATATGGAAGGTCAATTTCTAGTTCTTTTAGAAATCGCCACACTGTCTTCCAAAGAGGTTGCACTGGTTTGCATTCCCACCAGCAGTGTAGAAGCGTTCCTTTTTCTCCACATCCTCACCACCATCTGTTGTTGTTTGTTTCATTAATGATATGACCATTCTTACAGGGGTTAGGTGGTATCTCAGTGTGGTTTTGATTTGCATTTCTCTGATGATGAGTGAGGCTGGTGATTTTAACTCTGTCGGTGGGTGAATAGAGGAAAAATGACTCTGCAAGTATCCGGGAAGTTACAGGACCCCAGGGACAAACCTTTCTTCAGGTCCTGCATCCACAGCGATGGGCAGATTCAGAAAAGCTTTGGGGAGATGGTTCCCCAAGCCCAGAGGAGCCGGGTCATGGCCAGGTGGAGGGCTTCCTCAGCTGGGGTCTCCTGAGTGGTCCTGTGGAGATCAATGGCTACCATGCCTGAAAGGAGCTATTCAGAGCACTGGAGAGCTCAGTCCAGCCCAGGAAGTTCCTTTCTTCCTTCATTCATCTGCTAATTTGGCTCACACTAACTGAGCACCTGTGTGTAACAGATTTTGTTCCGGTGGGTGGGGACACAGGTCACCCACAACCTGCTCCCTGCCTTTCAGGTACCTGTGGGTTCTGTCTCTGTGCCTGCCCTGCAGGTTTCCGGAATGTGACCAGCCACTCACCACTGAGCAGCTCTTTGGGCTGGGATGACGAGTATAAGCTGCTGAGCTTGATGACAACGGCCGTCAGGTATTACTTCATCCTCACTTGAAACACACCTCTGAGGTGAGTGCTTATCCTTGAGGAGGATCTGGAGGTCCTAAGCGGTCAACCTGCTCAGCAGTGGAGCCAAGGTAGAACTTATGCATGGCCTGTGAACCTGTGGGATGTAGGTTGCGTGCCTTCCCTCCGTAAAGTGAAGAGGGCACTAGGCATGGGTGTGCACACCAAGACAAGGGGCTTGCCTAGGACTGAGCCTCGTTGGACACTCGTGGTCTGATGGAGGAGAGGAGTTTGCGAAGAAAAGGAGCTGGGACAACTGAGAGGCAGGAAGCAAATTAGGAGAACGGAGCGTCATAGGGAGTGTTTTAGGAGGGAGTGAGTCGTCACCACTGTACATGTTGCTGAGAAGTCAGGTCCAAGGCAGCCTGGAACAAGATATCCACTGGCTGTGGTGGAAGCAGGGCTAGGGGCAACCACCAAGGGGCTGGGTGGTGAAGTAGATGTGTTTCCAGGCTGTTTTGTGCCTGACTTCTCAGTAGCAGGGCTGGGGGCGGCCACCGTGGGGCTGGGTAGGGAAGTGGGGGCCACGTGCCAGATGAGGGTGAGTAGAGGAGTGAGTGGGGGGGGGAATGAGGCTACTTTTGAGATCTTTTGTCTTTGAAGGGTGGAAAAGAGATTGGAGCTGCAGGAGGATGGTCACTCCCATTAAAGCAGGATTTACCTGCACGTGACTGAGGACACCCATGGGGGAGGAGCCCCCAGACTCTGAGGGAAGCCATCTTTCACCCTCATGGAAAGCTTGCCCAGCTCAAACTTTCCACATAGCACCCAGAGCCAGAAACCTGTTATGAAACTCACATTCACTTCCAGGGTAAAGGGATTTTCACCTGGACTAGGAGATGGATGCCAACGCCTCCTCCTGGTCCCCCCACCCCGGCTCTTATCTACAAACATGAACAGAGAACTAAGAGACATAAGACACACATAAAACCCACAAAAAACGTACTGCAGAAATCAGAGCAAGATGAAACCACCCCAGGGGATGGTAGGATGAAGAGGGGGAGACCTAGTTCTAGGGATGCCCTTTAGGCCCTGGATAAAGTCGTAGCTGAAGCTGTTCCTGAGCATTCTGTGACATGGGCCAATATCTCCTCGAGCAGGCTTGGACTAGATAGAGCTTTGTCATCTGCACCCAAAACAGTCCTGGCTATGTTCACTGAGTGCATCAATTCTCCAGAAATGTAGGGATAGTTCTTTGGTGTCCTGTCATTCAGAGTTTCAATTTCAGTGCCAGAAAAAATAAACATTACATTCCAGTGTCATTATTTTGCCTGAAAATTATTCCATGACACAAAGAAATGAACTAAACAGAACAAGTAAATTAATTTTTTTTTTTTGAGAGAGTCTCACTCTGTTGCCAGGCTGGAGTGTGGTGGCATGCTCCCAGCCACCGCAGCCTCAACCTGCTGGGTTCAGGTGATCCTTTCACCTCAGCCTTCCAAGTAGCTGGAACCACAGGCGTGTGCCATCATGCCTGGCTGAATTTTTAAAACTCTATTGTAGAGACAAGGCCTTACCAAGTTGCCCAGGCTGGTCTCCAACCCCTGGCCTCAGGCAATCCTCTCTCCTCTGCCTCCCACAGTGCAATTTTATGATAGTCTTCAAAATGGAAAAAATAGAATTGCTTTATTGTCCATTTGATACATTATTCGCATAAATAATGACCTGCAGGTTTCCATTATTTTCTCAAAAGAAATTGGTCCAATCTGCCAGGAGGTGTTGCTACGTGTATTTATGACATTATGCTCTGTTTCACTTTTGTCTCCCCTGAAATCTTCATCCATTCGTATAACTTTTTGTTTGTTTCATGGGATTTTAATTTTGGTGCATTTTCTCTATATGCTACTGTTTTATTGCATACAAAAGATGTATTTTCTCCCACCTACATTTTCTTTCTTTCTTTTTTAATACAGGGGATACATGTGCAAGTTTGTCATGTGGTATGTTGCATGATGGTGAGGTTCAGGCTTCTATTAAACCTGCCGCCCAAATAGAGAACATGGCACCTGATAGACAATTTTTCAGCCCTTTCCCTCCCCCTCCCTCCCCCTTTAGGGTGTCTCTGTCCCCATCTTTATATTCATGTGTACCCCTTACTTATCTCTCACTAATAGGTAAGGACGTGTGGTATGTGGCAGATGAAAGTTCACATAGCCTTCAGGCCAAAAGTATTACAAGAACAACTGCTTTTTTCTGCTCATCTCTGGGGACACAAAGCGCCAAATCTCTAAAATGTTTTCTATCTATTTTCATTACTGTGTTCCTCTCCTATATTATTTTCACTGTTGGCACCGAGATCCCAAACTTAGCAAGGTTCAGGATGATAAGAGTAGAAATCCCCGGGAGTTCCTCCCCACAGTTGGTGGGTATCTGTGCTTTCTTTTCCAGGGAAGCACGCATTTGCATGTTTTTTTATTTTTACTTTTACTTTCTTTTGAGTTGGAGTCTCACTCTGTCACCCAGACTGGAGGGCAGTGGCCGCTCCTGGCCCCCGCAGCCTTGACCTGCTGGGCTCCGGCGATCCTTCTGCCTCTGCCTTCCAAGTAGCTGAAACTACAGGCACGCGCTACCACACCCAGCTAATTTTTGATTTATTGTAGAGATGAGGTCTCGCCGAATTGCCCAGGCGGGTCTCGAACCCGTGGGCTCAGGCAATCCACTCACCTCAGCCTCCCAAAGCGCAGGATTACAGGATGAGCCACCGAACCAGGCTTCACATTTGCATGTTTATTTAGAAATGATTATTCGGGCAACCTCTTGGGTTCCCTCCCACTCTGAGAGCTTTTCTCTCCTCACAATAAATCCTACTTTCAAAAACAAACAAACAAAAAAGATTATCCTTCTTCCTTCAAGGGAAGTAATATCTTATGGCTCACTTTCTATGTATAAATCATGTGGTGGACACAGGTTGTGAATTTAGTGCTGGGTGTCAAAACATTTGGTTGCTGTTTAGGCTTTAACATTGTCTTCTGCTCGGTTCATCTTTGGAAGCCTGAAGTTTTCGAAACCTTCACTGACTTGGAGGAAAAGATGGGGCCCTGAGTCAAAGAGAAGACTGAGGGTGAGACGAGGAAACAGTGCAGCAGTTTTTACCTTGGCGGAAGAGCGTGTGTTGCGGTATTCATGGGTTGATGAAGAGAAAGCAGCGTGTAAGGAGTGACTGCTGTGTGCATGGCCCATGCTAGCTGCCTGTATTGCCCACCTTGTGGGATCACATGGCTTGTTTGTACAATATACTGGACATGCTTTCATTTATTTATTTTTAATTCTCAAGTTCACAACAAAGAAGGAGCTTTCCAAAGAACGATAGTCAAATGCAGGACTAGGAGGAGGACCGATACACCATGATGGTTGATTTTCCATCCCTCATCCTAAATGGGGAGAGCATTTTCAAGTCAGCTGATCTTGCTGCCAAACAACCAACTCATTAAAAACAAAGGGGGAGGGAAGGACGCCAAATGACACACTGCAGTGAATGTGTGTGGCACGGCAGCTGTGGCCCACCCGTCTTTCTCTGAGGCCCAGGCACTGTGCTTCTTTCACTTGATCCTGCCCTATCCAGGGTGGAGCCTAAAGGGCGCACCGGTCCCCAACCGGGCCAGTCACTCTCCTTCTCCGGAAGCCGGGGACTGGGATCCAGAGAGGCTGGTCTGTGCTTGCAGGTCGCTTTCAAGTCGAATGGTCAAATATGGGATCTCTGCTGCTGCTGCATTGATCACGTGTTTGGAGAAGCAGCGAGATGCCGTCTGTGAAACGAAGAGTGGACCGTGGAGGGAGAGAAGCCAGGGCAGAGATCTGAGTGGCTGTGTCTGACCCTGCTCTCCCTCCTGGTCCTGGTTCTGGCTCTTCTGGAAGCTTCGGTGTTTCCTGCTGTTGGAATGACCTCTCCCACTTTTTTTTTTCAATATTTTTTATTTTGATATTGTGGGGCACAGTTAAGGGTTAGGTATACAAATATGCTTCGTTCAGGCACCCTTGTTGATAAGGGGTGTTTCCCCGTCCCCAGGCAGATGTTACTACCATTAATCCCACCTCCCTTCCCCTCCCCCCCATAATTTCCCACCACTGTCAGTCCTTTTCTTACAGTGTTACGTTGGATGTTCAAGGTCCACTATATGAGTGAGAACATGTGATACTCAGATCCTTCTTTCTGTGAGAGGTCACTCAGTATTACAGACTCTAGTTCCATCCAGGTTGCTGAGAAATTCATGATTTTGTTCCTTTTTATGGCTGCGTAGTATCCCATCGTGTATAGGTACCACATTTTTTTTAATCCAGTCCTCTTTTGATGGGCAGCATGGTTGCTTCCAGGTTCTTGCTATTGTGATACCACACTGAGATATACCTAACTCCAGTCAGAATGGCAATTATCAATAACTCAAAAAATAACAGTTGCTGGAGAGGCTGTGGTGAAAAGGGAACACTTTTACATTGTTGGTGGGAGTGCAAACTAGTGCAACCTCTGTGGAAAACAGTGTGGCGATTCCTAAAAGCTCTAAATATCGACCTCCCACATGATCCCGCAATCCCCCTACTGGGAATATACCCTGAAAAACTCAAATCACTCTATGAAAAAGATACCTGCACACGTATGTTTATCTCCCACTTTTTATTGAACCATTGTGAGAGGGCATCTATCACTTTCAATCAAAATCGCATTGGCCAAAACTAGAACATATAGAAAATTCTATGGCATAGAAAAGAACTTGGGAGATACCTCCTGGGCAGTGCGGCTCTGACTCCCAGTGTCCACGGTCTTGTCTACACGGGTCATTTAAACAGCCTTGTCATAATGTCTCACTCATTTTTAAACATTCAATCATTAATTAATTTATTTTAAAGATGTGGGGTACAATTCAGGATTGAGGCTACAAATGGTTATTTATTTATTTTTTCTAATTAATTAGAGTTTTGTTAACGCGTAGGTCAAGAGCAGGCAAACGCCAGGAAAAGAACTCTTGACAAATTGGCGCAGTTTGTGACAAGCTTTTATAGGTAAAACTTGCCGTATTGGCTACGTGGCAACTTAGTGACCATAGCAACTATTAACTGACGACTTGGCAACCAAAATGGGAACTATTGATTGTTAGGGAGCTTTGATTAATTTTATGTCCTAGGTAGAGCCAGTGTCCAGATAGTCCCTGGAGTTCTGCCATTAAGATACAGTTACATGGAGACAAGGAAGAAGAATCATTACACAATGCAGTTACCTTTGTTAGGTCACTAACAGAATATAAGAACAAAATATGAAGATGTCAAAGTGTAACATTTGATTTCAGTTAACAAAGCATACAGTGACATGGAACTTATGGCTAAGGAGTTTTGTAACAGCAGGCAACGGTCAGCACGATCTGCCCAAAGGAGACAAAGCTGGGGGTCTGTGGTCATGGGAATACTTCCCTGGCAGGGGAGATACCATGATCACAAATGGTTATTGTACCTGTAGAGTTTGGGCCTGACTGTTCCCCATTTCAAAGGTCTCACTTGTAATGAGGGGAAGCAGTTATTTCAAAGCTAAACACAACCAAGCTATTGCTTATTAACGAATGTGTCCCCAGGTCCACAGATTACATCATGAAAGAACATTGAGTCAAGCAAGGTTTGGGGAGACCATAAACCTCAGCGCTGAAGGGTTGAGTCCTTCATGGGCGCCAACGTTCCTCTAAAACCTTCCTCTGAGTGCTCATACATCCAGGTAATGCAGGTTCCATGCAACCTCGCTGAGAGCGATCATTCATCTATGTGGTGGGGGTTAGGGTTAGGGTCAGGATCAGAATCAAGGTCAAGGATAGTGTCAGGGGTTAGGAATTAGGGTTAAGGTCAGGGCCAGGGGTCGGGGATTGAGGGTTAGGGTTGAGGTCCAGGCCATTGTCCCCCTGGCTCACCGACTCTGATCACCACTCCCGCCCAGAGGCTCGCCCAGAAGCTCCCTCTTCCAGGGCCCTCATGGCTAGGACCACTCTTGAGAACCCTCACCACCCCAGCACTCTGCCTGCTCTGGCAACCTCAGGATTGCTGAATCTGGTAATCCCATCTTTCTCAGTACATATATTGTTTCTTATTTGTGCAAAACTGTGAAGGTTCTGAGTTGGGAGAAGAACCCAGGCAGGGTTCTAGCAGGTAGATGCCATCACTCTTTAGAGACTGTGCTTCTAGGCCCATGGAGTGTGACCTTTTACCTTGCCGAGACTGCCCGAGGAGTCCCGGTTCAACCACACTTATCAGGAAAGAACAGACATCCTCACATGTGGCCACAGCTGGCCGGCCGGCACCCTCAGCTTCCCACACTTGGGGGTGCTCGCCGAGCTTCGGGGACTCGCAGTTCTCACAGGAGGCAGCCACGACTAGGAAGGAAGAGCACACGTATCAAGGGCGGTCCACCTGTGCACACTTCCCATGCCCTCCTGTGCTCAGGGTCTTCCTGACCTTCCGGAAGAGACTGCGCTCGGCCCCACGTGAGTCTCATCTGTCCGACAGCTCCTGCTGGGCTTCCAGCTCCAGGGCCAGCACCCGAGGGCATCCCTGCTGGCGTCTGCCCTCACTGAGCCCCTCTCCCTCGACTCCTACAGCACCTACTGCCCGCCCTGCTCACCCAGCTGTCACCTGCACGAATGTGAAATGAACAACACCCGACTGATTATACGTGCTGAGTCTGTTTTATTTCCTATGTGGAAGTGAGCTCAGAAGGGCAGGGACATGCTGTCTACGTGCCTCAAACATCTCAGTTTCCCATCACAAGGGGATTGTTCGCACTGTAGACAGACTGGAGAGACTCCAAACCCATAATGCGCTGTACTGTGATTAACTGAGAGTGCTGTGTCTCCCTTGGGAGGACTTTAATGTCTCTGAGGCTGGGTCTGCTACACCCTTACCAACGTGGGCATCTACTAATGGCCCCAGTGTGGCAGGACCCACCGCAGGGGTCTGGGCAGAAGATTCTGAACTCATATCGGTGACCTGGGTGGCTCCTGATCTCCCTTGGTAACCAAGGACAAGCAGACCGCTGAGACCTTTGTGAGGATGTGTACTGACCTTGTGAATGACAGCTGTTGTGCGTTGCAGAAAGCATATTGCGCCTGGGGGTAGCGACAGAGACCCATTTGCTATTGTCACTGACTGAAGGTCTGTGCTGAAGGCTGCCCCCTTGAGGGGCTTCTGCCTGACTTGCCTTGAGGGGTCGGGGTGGGGGGAACTAGGGCTGAGTTCCCTGGAGTAGCCACTACCCAGGCATTGTGGCTTGTGTCCAGCGTGAATGCCCTGGGGTCTGGCAGGATGAGCGGGGTGGCTGCAATGCCCCCATTGTCCACCAGAAGGTCCCCAATCTCCCAGCACAGGGTGTGGCTGGGCATCTTGGAGGCGTCCACGCCCTCATCACCTGTCTCGGAACCCGTGAAGGTCCCCGTGGTGTAGCCATGGGAGGCCAGGCTCTGGGGGAGATCGCAGGTGCTCTGTCTGAATTAAGGACTGTGCCAGCTTGGCTTGGGAGAGCTGTTTGAGCCAGGGGCATGTTCACTGGTCCTGCTGACTCTCCCTGGTGAGGAACAAAGCCCCGGTGCCCCAGGGGGAGCAGACACCCCTAAGAGAGAAGGGGAAGGGATGGGGCGAGAGGAGGCCAGGACTGTCCTGGGGAGGCCAGCTGGAATGCCACAGGCAGCCTCATGCAGCGAGCTGGTGTGGAAAACTCATGAGAGGAGTCAGGCAGACCTAGAGCTGCCATTTACTAGCTGTGTGACCTTGAGCAAGCCACTTTCTCTTTCCGAACTCTAGTTCATATTTCTGCAGAACGAGGACTAAAGACACACTTTGAAGGTTGTTCAAAAATTAGACTCCAGTGTATCTAGTAGGTGGATGTTCAGTCAGTGCCAGCGTTGATCCCTCCCCTACCAACGGCCGTGACTAGTAGGGTCATCCGTCTCACCCCACACAAGACGCCCACAAGCCAGCTACAGGGCCTACTTGTTCATGGTCTGAAGTACCACAGAACACACACAGGCAAATACAAAGGCTGTTGCTGGTCAGTGGAAAGAAGCTTTACGTTGGTGTCAGGAAATAATGTCGATAACAGTCTTGAGTTTTCAAGTCCCTCTTACTGGCTGTGCATCAAAGTGGGGTTCAGGAGGCTTGGGCCCTTTAACCAGACTGGGGGTACCTGGGCCTGAACAGGGCAGGCAACGGGAGTGGCACACAGCAAAGATGCTGAGCTATCGGGAGGGCAACGCAGGGGTGGGCTTCCTGAGGGTGGGGGGTGGGGGTGGGGCCCTCCCGGGGCCCTGAGGTCAGCCCAGAGAGGCCCTGGTCTCTGGAAGGACGGGCTGTCCCTGGAGCTGCAGGGTGGGTGCCGCACAGCAGGCTGAGAGGGGTAGAATGAACAGCCAGTCACTGAGAACCTTTCATCGCCCATTTTCCAGATGAGCATATTGAGTCCCTGATGCCACAAACCAGGCGGGGCAGCGACACGCCAGGGGCATCTCCTCTCCCTTGTAGCTCCCATTGCCCTGACCTCCTTGTGCTTGCCTGAAAGCGGGAGATGGTCCCTCCTCCTTCGTGAGGGTGGACACAGAAGTCACCAGCCATCTGGGCTGAGGGGGGCCCAGACACTACCAGAGTCCCTGCAGGGTAGCGTCTGCCGTTTGCTGGTGGGGTGGAAGGCCGGGCTAGGCCCCCCTGGGAGCTGAGCGGCCAGCCCCGGTCCTCCAGCTGGAATCTCTGCCCTGTGGTTTCCAGACCTGGCGCCAGCTCAGGGTTTGCCCCCAGCTCCCCACAGTGTCCTTCCTCCAAGTCGGGGAGCCCCCCCCCCCGCCCACCCTGGGTCTCCAGCCACTGCTCTCCGTCCCGAGGCCTGACAAGCTCCAGCCCCCGATCCTGTTTCCTGCTGGGGAGGTGCAGGAGGGACGCCCCCTGGCAGGGAACTCAGGCAGCTTAGCTACATGTGTGCCCAGGGGCTTTCTTCATCAATACAGCAGGGTACCAGATCTCAAACCAGGCGAAGTGGGGGCCAAGGGGAGGCCCAAACCTTACCTGCACGATGCCCACTTGCATATCCAATCCTGAATTTTACCCCATATCTTTTTTTCTTTTTCTAATACATATTTTTTATTTTAAAATTGTGGGGTACAGTCAAGGGTTAAGTATACAAATATGCATGGTGCAGGTACCCTTGTTGATGAGGTGTGTCCCCTCCACCATCCCCAGACAGATATCGACTACCGTTAATCCCAGCTCCCTTCTCCTCCCTGCGCCCCCATAGTTTCCCGCCACTGTCAATCCTTTTCTTATGGTGTCACGGTAGTTGTTCAAGGTCCACTTAAGAGGGAGAACATGTGGGGCTCAGGTCTTTGTTTCTGTGAGAGGTCGCTCAGTATTATAGACTCCAATTCCATCCAGGTTGCTGCGAAATTCATGATTGTGTTCTTTTTTCTGGCTGCGTAATATTCCATCGTACATATGTACCACATTTTTTTCGTCCAGTCCTCTTTGGATGGACCGCACGGTTGGTTCCACGATCTTGCTATTGTGAACAAGGCTGCGATCAACATACGTGGGCAGGTATCCTTTCGAGAGAGGGATTTGAGTGATAACAGAAATAACAGCAGTAAAGAATTCTGTGATGGAAATAAATACCCCATACCTTTAAAATAAAAACAAACAAAACTAAAAAATCAACAGAGCAGCGCGTTCCTAGCGGGCGGCGGGGGCGGGGGCGTGGGGGAGGGGAGGGACGACGGGGCGTCCCGCGCGTTTCGCCGTCGGGCGGACAAGCCCCGCCCCCAGCCTCCGCGTCCCGCGCCTCCGCCGCGAGGCGGGTCTGCGCTCCGCCCGCCCGGGAAGCGCGCACGCCGCCGGGTCCAGCTCAGCGGCTCCTTCTCGGCGGGGCCTCCGCGACTTCCCGCCCGCACCGAGCCCTCCCCGCTGCTCCACCGGGCCCCGCCCCGAGAACCCGAGCTCCGCGCCGGGCCTCGCTGGGCGCCCCGCCGGGGCCCGCCCCGCCCGGGCTCCGACCCCTCGGAGTCCTCCGGGCTTCCCCGCTAGGCCACGCCCCGCCGCCCCCCCCGCCCCTGGACCGCCCGGGAGGGGCGTGTCCCACGGGCGAGCGGGGAGAGGGCGGCTCGGCCGGGGCCGACGCGGGGTCACGCTGGAGCGCGCGGGCGCGCCGGGGTCCAGGCCGCCGGCGCCACGTGCCCCGGAGCCGTGGGCGGCGGCGGCGGCGGCGGCGGGGGGCGCGGTCTCGGGGCGCAGGAGCGGGGCCGCCGCCGCTCCCGCCCCTGCGCGCCCCGTCCGAGCCGCCCTCCTCTCCCCGCCCGTCGAGCCAGGCCCGGGAGTCGCGTGTCGCCGCGTCCCGAGGACGCAGCAGCCCCGCCCGCGTGGACGCCGGCCTGCACCTCGCGCTCTGCGTGGCTGTCGGGGCGGCCACCCTCGGAGCCCCGGGCACGCGTCGCGGAGACGAGGGTGAGGAGGGACACCCGGCCCAGGCCGGGACCCGGGCCCTGTGGGCAGATCGGGAGGGACCAGGGGTCCACGTGTGAGCCGCGCGCGGTCGGTGTCTTCTGGTCCCCTTTCCGGGGACCGCGGCCCGGGTCCGGGCTGCATTTGTGGGGCTCCTGGAGCCGAAGGGCTGTCTCCCCCCACCCACGCGTGCGAGGCTGCCCTCGTCGCTGGACGTTGGAGGCGTGCGAGGGCGTCTGCGGAATCCCTGCCCCCCACCCCCTGGCTGGCATGGCAGGGGACACCCTCCAGCGCCCCCACTTCCCCGCCTGCGCTCCTGCCCGGGGACCTAAGGGGTCTGCGGGGAGCTGGAATGCCGCCCCACGGTGAGGGCCTTGTGTCCAGGGGTCGTGGGGCAGAAGACCCGAGCTTGCAGTCAACGTCAAGGGGACGTCGAGGGTCTTCCAGGAGGGCCCGGTGGGCGCGGGGCAGGGAGGGTCCTCGAGGTGTGCCGCCCAGAGATCCTGGGGCCGCCCACGCGCCCACGCACGCGCGGCCGCCCTCTGGGCTCGTGGCTGAGAAGGAGGCCTGGCGCACCACGGGGCCGGACCCGGGGACACCCAGCGCCTGGACGGAGTGAGGGGTGTGCCTGGGGAGAGAGGGGTCCTGGGGAGACCGCGGCAGCCTGAGTGATTTACAGTGAACGCGCTGGGGCTGGAGGCGTCCAGGGCCGAGGGGCGCCCTCTTCGACCCCCGCTGAAGGAACCCACAGTACCGAGTTGTTTCTGGATGAAGCCGGATGATCCCAGGAAACCCTTGGCAGCCCGTCAGACCTTTGGATCCATTTTTTCCTGACTGCGATGGCGTTTTGCAGGATGTCTCAGGGTGGCAGACCCATGGGGAGGTGGAAGGCCAGACCCTCCGCTCGCTTGAGGGTCCTATGGGGGGCATTCCCTCTTCGTAGACTCTTTCAAAGCCGTTGCTCTAAAGCAAGAAGCCAAGGCACAAAATATAATTTTAGAGTTTTCTTGAGCCACAGGGGGACAGCTCCCCCCGGGCACACTTCCGAGCTCCCTAAGGCAGCTCCATGGGGCTCTTGTCACAGCAGGGTTTTAAAGGCAAAAGGGGACACGAGTGGCCAGAGACAAAGCTGTTTGACAGCAATCTTGCTGGTAACAGATAACACGGGGTTAGAGTTGGCTCTACATTGCTGAGTGATAGGGCATGAGTTATGGTGTTCATTGTGTGGCATTTTATGGCTGCTTGGCCTGAGTCTGTCCAGAGGCCATGTACTAAGTGGCTTTGAGAGGTGGTTATTTAGCTCGGTGGAACAAGACCATAACTGTCACATTTTAAGGGTACACTAGGCCTCTCTGGACTTGTTCATCTAAAGGGGCTTGCATTCCGCAGATACAAATTTCTTCTCTTTCTCAAAACACACAGCTGGCTGTAGAGTTTCATGTAATTGAAAACCCAGAATGAAGCCGGGCTCGGTGGCTCACCCTGTAATCCCGCGCCTTGGGAGGCTGAGGTGAGTGGATTGCCTGAGCCCACGGGTTCGAGACCCGCCTGGGCAACTTGGCGAGACCTCATCTCTACAATAAATCAAAAAAATTAGCCGGGTGTGGTAGCATGCGCCTGTAGTTCCAGCTACTCGGAAGGCCGAGGCAGAAGGATCGCCGGAGCCCAGCAGGTCGAGGCTGCGGTGGCCGGGAGCGGCCACTGCACTCCAGCCTGGGCGATGGAGTGAGACTCCAACTCAAAAAAAAACCCCAAAACAAACAAAAAACAAAAAACCCAGAATGCTATGTTCCTTCACCCCAGGCCTCCTCTCACCCCAAAGCCCAAACCCCCTGGTCTTCAGACATGAGTCTGCATTGGTTGGTTGTTCCCCGTGGTCGCCCTTGAAGCCTTGATGATGGAGCATGGCTCTGCCTCCCTCCCAGCCCTGCCACCCCAGGCATTGAGGGCTTCAACTTTAAGGACCTGGAACTGGGCGCAAGATACCCAGACGGAGGACACAGTCCTCCCCGGCAGACTGGTCAGGCATTGACCTGATGGACATCCATCCCAGGGCAAGAGACCCAAAGAAGGGAATGTCTCTCATTCCCACTGGCACTCTGGGGCAAAGCCGGGATTAGAGTTAAGGGTTAAAAGTTAGGGTTTGGAGTGGGGTGGGATTGGGGTTAGGATAAGGGGTTAGGGTTTAGGGGGTGGGTGGTTTTGAGTTGTTAGAGTTGTTAAGAATTACCCCCCAGCTGGGCATGGTGACTCACACCTGTCATTCCAGCACTTTGGGATGCAGAGGGGAGAGGATTGCCTGAGCCCAGGGATTCGAGACCAGCCTGGGCAACTTAGGGAGACCTCATTTCTCCAATAAACCAAAATTTAGCTGGGTGTGGTGGCGCTCCTGTGGCTCCAGCTATTTGGAAGGCTGAGGCGGAAGGACCGCCCGAGCCCAGCAGGTGGAGGCTGCGGTGACCATGAGCACGCCCCTGCTCTCCAGCCTGGGCAACAGAGTGAGACTCTGACTCAAAAAAAGCAAACAACAACTACCCTCATGGGAAAGAACTTCGTAAAATAAAGACCACTCTTAGTTTCTTGTGCCTTTATGTACTGATTCCACTTATTTCCAGAGTGACCTTTTAGCACAGCACCTATGGGGCCACCACCTGCAGTGATTTTTTTTTTTCAATCTTTTGTGATGCAGTTAGATTCTTGGTCACATTCTGTATTCCCCCCGGGGATAGTCCCACATCCTAAGTAATTTCATTCCATGTGGATACATTATGATGTACTCTTTGGGCTTTTAAATTCCATGGCTTTTCACACATGCACAGGGGCTGGTATCCACTGCTAATATATCACATAGAATATTTCAAACCCTTGCCCCCATGAACCCCATGCGACCTTTAACTTGTGTACTGTCTCTGTTGTTTTGCCTTTTCCAGAATGTCCTGCAAGTGGGGTTATGCAGCCTCTTCACGCTGGCCTGTCACTCAGCAGTATGCATTTGGACTCATCCATGTGGTCTGACCTGATGGTTCATTCCTTCCTATTGATGAATGGCATTTGCAGTGCACAAAGCACCTCAGTTTGGTTGTGAATTCAACTGCTGAGGGACACCCTGATGCCCTTAAGTTTTGGCAATCATGAATAGCGCTTCCACTCATGGTTGAGTGGTAGTTTTTATTTCGACGTAATTTCTCAAGGCAGTGGTCTAAATACCTAAGATGGTGATTGTTGGAGCCTATGGTGAGACTTGTTAACGTTTTGGAAACAGACTGCCAAACTGTCTTCCAAAGTGTCTGCCCCCTTATGCCTTCCACCTGAAATGAAGTGAGAACTCCTGTTTCTATTTCATCTGGTCTTTTTTTTGTTTTTTTTTTTAGATTTTAGCTATTTTAATAGATGTGTATTGTTATCTTATTGTTGTTTGAATTTTATTTTCCCTCATGTCAAATGTTGTTGTGTATTATTTTGGATGCTTATTTGATGTATGTATACATTTTTTGGTGAGATGCCTACACACATTTTCAGTTGGGTTGTTTGTTTAACTCTTGTGATGTTTTAGAGGTATTTTAAAAAACACTGCAGACAAAGTCCTTTTTCAGATGTGTTTCCCAAATATTTTCTCTGACTCTGTCTTGGTTTTTTTTTGTTGTTGTTCTTTGTTTTCTCTTGACAGGGTCTTTCACAGAGTTGACACATTATAAATTTTAATAAAGTCCACATTATAAATTTGCTTTCTTTCATGGACTGGTTTTTGGTATTGTATCTAAAAACTTATCACCAAACCAAAGACCATGCAGATTTTCTTCTGTTTTCTTCTATAACTTTTACAAATTTGAGTCTATGGACTATTTTGAGTGAGTTTTTGGATAAGCTAGGAAGTTTGTGTCTGTGTTCATTTTTTTCCAGTATTGTTTCTGATGGTTCCATCACCATTTGTGGAGCAGACCTTTCTTTTACCATTGAATTGCCTTTGTCTCTTTGACAAAATCAACTGTCTATATGGGTCTGTTTTCCAGCTCTCTATTCTGTTTCACTTAACTTTCTTGTCTATCCCTTTACCAATATCACATGCTCTTTATTACTGCAGGCTCATAATAAGTGTTCAGATCTAGATGTGTAGGTTCTTTAACTTTGTTCTTGTTAGTCTTATGTCAGCTATTCTTGTTTTAGAAATAGTATATTTGTTCAACATTTGATTGGGGTTCTGAATCTATAGGTAAAGTTAAAAAGAATGATCATCTTTACAATAATGAGTGCACTATTACTGAAGAAATATCACTGCCTTTTATGTCTTTTGAGAGCTGTTGACTGTGTTTCACAGTTCTCTGAATACATATTCTTACATATTTTGTTACATGTATACTAAGAACTTCAATTTGGGGGATGCTATTGTAAATGGTTGTTTTTTTTCATTTCAAATTCCAATTTTTCCTGAATGTTTTTGGTGATATATAGGACATCAATGGACATTCGTCTGTTGGTCATCCACTTAGCTTCCGGTCATCTCCAACCATTCCAGTCAAGGCACAGGATGGGCTCTGGTTCAGTTTCATTGTCCAAAAGTGTGGCATGAAATAATTAGAACGCTGAATTTCAGTGGTTTACGGGGACTGCTGAACAGGAAGTGCTCAGTGGCCTGCAGTGTGGGGTGTGCCGACTGTCACAGTGTCCTTTGTGGACCAGAGCTCCTCCTCAGGACTGACCCAAATGCCCGAGGGCCACACCCACAGGGAGAACTGAGAATTCTACTCAAGAATTCTCAAGACTGACTGGGACCTTGAAGGGAGACCTGGAAATTCTCTGGACAGGCCTGGGCACATGAGGATGGTGTCCACAGGAAGGGCCGGAAATTCTCAGGACAGACTTGAGGAGTCTCTGCTATGATTTTCAACACCTGGGACCCATGAAGAAAATATGAGGAAAGGCAAAGAAGGAGTTGTGCGGGTTGAGGGCGAAGCTATGGTGTGTCCTTTGCTTCTCGTGTAGGCTTTTACCAAGAGGTAGTTTACAAATACTTCTTCAGTGAGGCCTTGACCGCTCATCATCATAGCATGCCTAAGTATTTTTTTTTGCACGTTCGTGTCTGTTTCTTGGAGAAAGTAGAGAAACATGGGGACAGTCCCCATGAAAACTGGGGATGGGCAATGTTGGACCCCCCCAGAGTCATCCAAAGAAGAGGCCAATGTGCCCTCCATTGCTTGTTTTTATTAATGTGTTAAAGGTTAATTTTTCTTGCAGTGTTAGTTTAAACAATATTGAAAATGGAAAAATAGACATATTAAAACGCAACTTTTAAAATTTAAATATATTATTTATAGCAGAACCAGAAGGTATTTAAACTTTATTTTGTGGCTTTAATGGAAGTAAACTCATCAGCAACATTTTTTATTTTGCCGAGAACATCACAGTGTAATTGGCAGTATATCTGTAATGGTACATAAAATATCTGTTTATAAACATTACACCCTACATTATATGAAATATATTAGCAATATCAAGCTTTGCTATTGTACCATAAAATAAATGGACAAAATCAGTCCTCTTTTTTTGTGGCCTTGACCATTCTAAATGACATCAAAATCTGTTAAAGGCCAGTTCGCATACAGTTGTATGGTCTTGGAGCCATTTCCAATAAGACATTTCTAAGCATCTTTCAAGCTTTTCTGTACTAATTGGCCCATTTGTATTTTCTTTATTTTAGAGTCTGTTTTGTTAATGTGTTTTTTCCCCCTAGGAAATTATCCATTTCCTCTAGGTTTCCAGTTTGACATGGTAGGTTTCTCTTATTTGACGTTTAATTTCTCTTTTCAGTTTTCTACAAAATTCTTAATCTTATGTACTTCTGCTTTTTAAAAATCAACAATATTTAAAATATTAAAAATACACTTCTTAGCTTATCTTATGTCTGAGAGAATTGTCATGTGTTTAAATTTCTTAGTTGACTTTCAGGGTCAGTGTGTCTTCCTAGGCACAGGAAGTGTTCTTTATTTTGTATTTTGAAAGGTTGAAAGACCAAGTTGGAGTCGACATAGCCAAAGTGCAGTCATTTTCACACTGCTCAGTTCTGTCATGCTTCCTTAGCCAATCACCTGGCTTGCTCTCTAATTGTTAGCAAAGGGCAGAGCTGGTTTACCAGAGGTCTTCAGGGATGATTGTTTTGCAACGCCCCCAATGCTTTGTATTAACTACATACTACATACTTTTATCCAAGGTATTTGCTTTCCTGCCATAAAGGGCCAGGCTAACCTAATATTTTGTGATCAGTCCTTCGTGACCTCAGTGACAGACAGACCCTGTCACCGTGGCGACAGTTTCTGTGCTTTCTTGCCCCCTTCTTGAGGACATAAAACAAGCCACCACCCAATCCTTTTAATGACCTACTCTCACTAAAGGAAAGCCTTAAACCTCAGGCAGTCACTACCGTGCTTTCCTTTAAGTCCTGGCTCCCTCCCCAATCTGGGGTAGGTGGAACCCCTTTTTACTCTCTCTCCAATTTACTTTCTAAATAAACTATTTTTCCTAATCTGATTTCTTTTTTTGTGAAGTAGAAGGGACATTTTATTTATTTATTTTTAATTTTTTAATTTTAAAGATGTTTGGAACAATTCAGGGTTAGGTACACAAATGTTCATCATGCAGGTACCCTTGTTGATGAGGTGTGTCGTCCCCCCCACCCCCTGTGGTGGTTTCCCACTACTGCCGATCCCACCACCGCCTCCCCTGGCGGTTTCCCACTCCTGCCACCTGATCTAATTTCTGTGTGATTCTTTGTTTGATTTCTGTGGCACTGGCCTATCTCACCACCCCAGTGTATTTTATTATGCACATAAGGCACACATGATGTGTTATCCTTAGCTTCATGACTAGTGATATTGACATACTGATAACAGTTGGCTCGCTACACCTGTGGGTTCTGCATCCATGGATTAAACCAACTGTGGATTGAAAGTATTTGCAAAATATGACCAGATGTGGTGGCTCATGCCTGTAATCCCAGGCAGAGACTGAGATGAGAGAATCACTTGAGTCCAAGAGTTCAAGACCAGTCTGGGCAACATAGCAAGACTCTGTCTCTACAAAAAAAATTATCTATCTATATATAAAATTCAAATATATATATACACACACATATATATATACACATTTGTATATTTGCAAAAAGAAATCTGTAGTGAACATGTGCGGACTTTTTTTCTTGTCATTATTTCCTAAACAGTACAGTATGTAACTATTTGCATATCATTTACATTGTATTGGACATTGTAAGTAATCTATAAATGATTTAAAGTATACATGAAGATGTGCGTAGGTTATGAGCTGAGAAAAGAACAGAACTTTTATCTGAGTCCTTTTTAATTATCAGGCCCAGAGAGTCTTTATAATGAGACAGCAGTCGTGTCTACTGCCCCTGTTTAAGCTAGTATCCGTCTCTTGAAACTGCTTGTTAGTGCTACAAGTAGCTGCAAATTAACCTAATAATACTGCACTGACCCCTATAACCCACACTCTATAGCTTAACAATGTGCAATCAATAACTATGTTATTTTAGTGTTAACGATTGGTAAACAACTCAGGAACTTCCTCCCTTTAAAAATTCACTTGTTGAACACTTCTACTCTGCTGGTGGGAATGCAAACTAGTACAACCTCTTTGGAAAACATTGTGGCAATATCTAGAAGAACTAGACATATGACCCAGCAATCCCCCTAATGGGAATATACCCAGAGGAATTCAAGTCATTCTACGAAAAAGACACCCGCAAATGCATGCTTATTGCAGCACTATTCACAATAGCAAAAACATGGAACCAGCTGTGCTACCCATTGAAACTGGACTGGATAAAAAAAATGTGGTACTTATACACAATGGAATATTATGCAGCCATAACGAAGGACAAACATATGGACTTCACAGCAACTTGGATGGATTTAGAGTCTGTCATACCCAGTGATCTATCACAGAAACGAAGAACAGAGTACTCATGTGCCCACTCACAAGCAGAACATTTACCATAATATTATAAGAAAGAGATTGGCAGTAGTGGGATACTGCTGGGGATAGGGGGTGGAGGCAAGAGACACAACATCATAAGGGAATCTGATCTCAAACCAGGTGAAGTGGGGACCAAAGGGAGGCCCAAACTTTACCTGTATGATGACCACTTGTATACCTAATCCTGAATCGCCCCTCACATCTTTAAAATAAAATAAAAAAATTTAAAAAAAAGAAAAAAGAAGAAAAAAAATTCACTGTAGATTGAGGAGTGTGGTACATGCCTGTAGTCCCAGATACTTAAGAGGCCGAGGTGGGAGGGTTGCTTGAAGCCAGAAATTTGAGGCTACCGTGTGCTGTGATGGTGCCTGTGAGTGGTTACTGCACTGCAGTCTGGGAAGCATAGCAAGACACCATCTCTTAGATATATTTTAAAAGTCCACGTGTAACTGCTGCTAATCAGAGTGTTGTTTCTGGGTTGCAATCCTCAAGCTTGCCCAAATAAACTCTCTTCTAATATTAATTCTTCCTCCTCCTTCCTTTTAGGTCAATGATGCAAATACTGTACCACTGTATATCAAAGACTTGAGCATCTGTGGAGTTTGGTGTCTGAAAGAAGTCCTGATATGACACTGGAAGGCAGCTGAACTTAAAAGTTCAAGTGACTTTGGAAACTTTCCAGCATTTGGGCTTCCACGAATTTGTTGTGGTCTTCTAAAAGGTAATTTTTTTTGCACATAAAACAACATCTAAAAGTACTCCCAGAATGTTCTGTCATTTTTGTTTCTCTAGTTTCATCACTTTCTGAATAGCACCATGGAGGAAACTGAGTTTGCATATCCTTTAAACGCTTCTGTTTCGGAAAGCATGAACAATGAAACATTGAATCATTGTGGGTCCAAACTCTGTCCTCATTCTTCCTTTCCTTGAATATTTTCCCCCGTGGCAGATATTTGATTTTGTTGGATTACTGCTACAGGGTATGCATGGAAACAAAATAAAGATGAAGATTCTTTGAAATAATTGATCCAGTCACGATGAATCAATTTGTTGTTGATTCAGTCATTAACTGGAAATTTTAGCCTGGTCTAAAGGGGGCAGCTTTTTAGAGAGCAAATCTAGCACAGGAAAAGATATGTGAAATAAGTTTACACGTATGTGCTGTTACTGTAAAAGAAGCATTTATTTGTAATTAGTAGTCTGCAGTATTTAATTTTTTGTGTCATAAAAACACATTTAAAAACAGAACTAGTTATCAGTGTCAGTTCTTAGCAATTACTATTATGAAGCTGCGTGTACTGGATAATGCCTGTAATTCCAGTGCTTTGGGAGGCTGGAGCAGAAGGATAACTTGAGGCCAGGCATTTGAGACAGCCTGGACAGCAAAGTGAGACCTCATCTCCACACATATACAAAAACAACAACAACAACGACAACAACAAAAAAACCAAACAACAAAAACTGGACTTGGTACCATTCACCTAGCTACTCAGGAGGCTGAGGTGGGAGGATTGCTTAAACCCAGGAGTTTGAGGCCACAGTGAGCTATGATTGCACCACTGCACTCCAGCCTGAGAGATATAGTGATTATCCTGTCTCTCTCTCTTTTTTAAAGCCTGGATAATATGACCAATTTTTCTTTTGGCTTAAAAAAGCAGTTATTTATTATCTGTCCCAATTTCTGAGGGTTACGTGTTTAAAGACAACTTAGGTAGCTCTCATGTCTCACGCAGTTGGAGTCAGATGATGTCTGGGGCTGGAATCATCTGAAGGATTGTTCATGCTTACATCGGGCTCCTGCTCTGGAGAGGTTCGGGCAGCTGGGGACTAGAATATCTGGTGCCTTGAGCATCTCTCCCTGTCTCTGTCATGGTCCGAGTCACGCTCAGGTGCTCACCCTTGATACCGATAAATCAAGAGGCAGGGGACTGGTAGAAAGAAGTTTATAAATTTCTGAGTTTGAATTCAGCGAGTAGAGCCAGACTTGAGGCCATTCTAAAATGGTTCAGCTCACCCTCCAGGCTTTTACAGTTCACGTTTGTACATCCAGAATTATTAGTATCTAGACATTAAACCACGTGACCAGCAGAGCATTGTATAGAACTTGAGTTTCAGCTGCTTTTATTGATAGTGACATTTTTGGGTTCAGACTTCCTGGTGTGCCAGGTATCAGAGGTATCTCATGGCTTTTATCAGTAGGGCCCAGCAGAAGCATTAATCAAGCTTGCCACAGAGTAAAGGGCATTTACAAGTCCTAAGACGTCATGCATTACTCAAAAGTTATACAAATCACAAAATTTATGATTACGTTGATAAAAAAGTTATACAAATCACAAGACTTATGATTACATTGATACTATATTATTCAAATTTATGACCAAATGGGAACTTGCATCTTTAAGTTGATTTTGGGCATAGATTATAGGGAAGTCAAGAATCCCCAGAAGCTACTTATTGGGAGTGCCTAGGGGATAAGGGGAAGCGTACCTTTTATTAGCTCTCAGGAATATTTTTCAGGAATGTGCACAAGCACTTGAACCCTTGCCATTGCCTTCTCTAGGGGCTGTGGAAGATGCACAGACATGAGCAGGTCTCTGCATCGTCTCTGTGTGGTCTGTTCTCATGGTTTCTCCAGTGTGATGGTGTCAGAGTCACCAGACATCTCACATGGTGGCTCAGGGCTCCAGAGGCTAACAGATCCAGGGTGTGCACTCCTGATCAGCAGACAACTTTTGCTATGGAGATATAGGGGCTGAGGTTCCTTATATCTCCTGGGTCTTCTGTCTTTAGCACACTTGATTCTAGGGTTGCTATGGTTATCTCCATCAGTCAGTTGGTTTCTTAGGAATCATCCCTAATTTCAGCACTTGTGGTTGCAGCCCTGCTCCTGTGACCACAGTGCATCATAAAGACTGTTAAAAAGAATACAGGTAAAGAGATGTGAAGGATGAGGCGGTGAGAAGGAATGCTGAGCTTCCGTGTCCTCCCTGGGGGCACCACCCTCCAGTAATCACCATGTGTTCAGCTATCTCGAAACTTCCAGTTTTTCTAATTGTTTCCTGTTACAAGGTGAACAGATTCTTACTGAGCTTATGTAAGCAACTCCACTGTCAGGGAAATAAGAACATGCAACAAGAGTTTCTAAATTCTTGAGGATTTAGGCAGGGAGAAAAGGCAAGTGTTTCATTCTTTTTACAGAAGTATAATCTACTACACTGTTGGAAGTTATAGTTAGCTTAAAAGAGAAGGAGATTTCTTAAATCATGAAAATAGAGCATTGCAGAACTAGCAAGGTTACAAACAATAAGAAAGCCATAGGTGTTAATAATTCCTCATGACTTCATTGAGAGCCATGTGGTCAACTCTAGTCTTACTTGGTGTTGGGTTGGCAGCTTCGTGACCCATCAGCTTCTCAGTTAGAGTCTGTGAACCCTTACTCAGTCCAGTGGTGTGATCTTAATGTTCTTCAAGCAATGCCATCAGAAGCCCGTACCCAGAGTACCTGTCAAAGCCCTGTCCATGGGTCTCAGAGTCCATCATTCTTGTTGGAAAGGAAGCAGTCTGGCCTGTGGCTGACTGCAGGAGCTCTCAGGGAAGCATCAGAGTGAATCAATAACTGTGAGTGACAAAAGGGATAAATGACCGTGGTTAAAGATCTGATGAAAGTTCCTTATAACAACCGACAAGGACTTTTGGCTGTTTCGGTGGCACATAACATTAAAATAATAGCAAGGATAAGGTTTGCTATGCAGATTGAAGAGGGTACTGAAGGGCGCAGAGAACAGCCAGAAGAGCGTCCCCAAGATGGCGCTGCCACCCAAGACAACAAAGGCCCTAAGCTCCGGCTTCTCCCCATACAGTTTCCTGTGCACGCGAAGTTTAAACCTGCGCGCGAATAATTTCTCCCTATAGGAATACTACCTCATAGTCTCCTCCCGTAAAGCCCAAACACGGCACTGGCCAGCCCCTGCCAAGCCCATAAATACAGCCCTCTCCCTGCATCTCTCTCTCTCTCTCTCTCACCTCCCCCGTCTCTCTCTCTCTCTCTCTCTCTCTCTCTCTCTCTCTCTCTCTCTCTCTCTCTCTCTCTCTCTCTCTCTCCCTCTCTCCCCCCCTTCCCAACCCCGCGGCTACAGACCCTTTTCCTTTTTTTCTCTGTAGCCGCTTCAATACATCTCTTGGTCCTCAACGATGTGGAGTTGTTACTGGCACCTTAGTTCTTTCAGGTACCTTCTCCATTGATATTTGGTGATTTAGTCATACTTCTAGTTTCGGTATGAGAGAAAGCTAGCTTTACAAATGGAGATATCCTTTCTAAATGTAAATCTTCTTTTCTTTCGCTCCCCCTTTGCCTGGTTTGAGATCAGGTGCCCTTATTGATGTTGTGTCCTTCCCACCCCTGTCCCGGCAATATCCCGCAACTGCCAATCTCTCGAATCTTCCTTTCCAAAGGGTATTTTTGGCTCTATATTCAAAACTTCTATAGTATTTTTTCAAAATAATCAGCTCAAAAAAATCCTTATGCTGCAGTCATGTTTTGGGGTGGCCTTCTACACTGTCTTAAAAAGTGGCTGGGCCATTACGTATTCCACCAGCAATTAATGAGAGTCCCTGTCTTTTCAGCAGGAATGTTTTTGCCCTCTCTCTCTTTTTCCCCAGAATTTAGCAGTTCTGACAGGTTTGCAGTGCTAGCTTGTTGTTGTAATTTTACAGTTCTCTAATGAGATAGGTTGTCGCACATCTTTTTTGTATGATCATTTGCCATCCGTGTATCTTCTTTGCTGAGGCATCTCTGCCAATCTTTACTCGCTTTTTTTTGTTGTTGGAGTCTCACTCTGTCGCCCAGGCTGGAGTGCAGTGGCATGCTCATGGCCACCCCAGTGTTGACCTGCTGGGCTCCTTCCACCTCAGCCTTTTAAGTAGCCGGCACTATAGGTGTGTGCTACCACGCCCTGCTAATTTTTGATTTATTGTGGAGATGAGGTCTTGCCAAGTTGCCCAGGTTGGTCTCGAACTGGCAGGTCAGGCAACCCACTCTCCTTGACCTCCCAAAGTGCTGTAATTACGGGCTTGAGCCCACTGCGCTCAGCCACTTTACTCATTTTTAATTGGGCTGTATTCTTATTGTTGAGTCTGAAGAATTCTTTGTATATTTTAAATACAGATTCTCCTTCAGGTATATATTTTTACAGTATTTTCTCTCAGCCCATGGCTTGTCTTTTGCACTGTAAGTCTGAGGACTATTCTGAGTGAATTTCTGTGTAAGTTGTAAAGTTTGTGTCTTTATTTCGTTCCCTGTGGTTCCCAATGAACTGTTCCTTCACCACTTATGGAAAAGAAAAGATAGTGGAGTTCATTTCCCTTTCAATTTCCAAACAGTGGCACCAGGTGATCTGAACTCTGAATCTTGCTCCCGTGCAGGGAGCCCGAGGTCCTGCAGTGCTCCTGACATCAGGCAGGGCGAGAACTCCTGCTCATACAGATGCTTCCAAAGTAAAACTTGATGTGGGGGTAGAGAATGATTAAACCATTCATGACTCCAGGGCATCTTTCCAGTATTTTGTCAACTGTGGAGCTGAGCAGCAGCTGCGTATATTATTAACCTGAATGGAGAGCATTATTCCAAAGAGTCCTGAGAAAACACTGGCTGTCAGATGCCAAATGGCTGCTCAGCATCGTATGAGTTATAACAGAAACTTCCACAGTGAGAGTTGCATGAAATTCCCTCTAAGCTCCTCGAAGCTTGGTCTATTCCTGAGATGGAGGGGAAGGCCCATGGAAGCCTCATTTCCTCTCTCTTTAGAGACAGTGCACAGGGCAGGACACTCTAAGAGGACCCTTTTGACTTTAAACGGCATAATTTTGGGGGGGATTTTTTTGACGTTTAAGGGAGTCTTGAAAAACAGCTACAGTAGTCCTAGACCTAGCAAAGGGGCAAATGCTGGGGACTCTAGGGTGAAAGAAAGTGTATTACAAGGCCAAGGATCTGAGAGTACATCTCAGGGAAGAGAAAACCAAATAGGTATTAACTGGGAGGCAACTCAAGCATATCTGTTTGGACACCAGAAAAGAAAGGAGCCATGCGATTTTTGCCACATGGACATCAGATTTGCGAAAAATGAATGAAACATAAAGATTATGAAATAAATATTACTTTTGAGCTCATTCACAGATTAGAAACAGGAGACCTGGCGATAGATACTGTTCAATCTGAAAAAAAGAGCTTGAAGAAAACAACTAATAGCTGAAAACATCCAAGAATTGGTCAAAATTCCCAAATTTTACATCCAAAAGGTCAACCCCCCAAAGACAAATAAAACCATACCAGAGCTGGGCTCAGTGGCTCAGCCTGCAATCCTGCACTTTTGGGAAGCTGAGGTGAGTGGATTGCCTGAGCCCGTGGGTTCGAGACCTGCCTGGGCAGCGAGACCTTATCTCTACAATAAATCAAAAAACCGACCGGGCATGGTAGCGCACACCTGTAATGCCGGCTACTCGGAAGGCTGAGGCGGAAGGATCGCCGGAGCCCCCCAGGCGAGGCTGCAGTGGCCAGGAGCGGCTACTGCACTCCAGTCTGGGCAACCAAGTGAGACTCCAACTAAAAAAAAACCCCAGAAAAACAAAAAACCATACCAAGGCCATATTATGTCTTAAGAAACTGGCAGGGCAGGGTTTTCAACAGAATTGCTATGGTTTCTAATCTTTTCTGTTTATAATAATGGAAAATAGGTTATTCTTAGAGTTTTTTTCTTGGAGGAAGTCTGACATGTCAGGCACAAATGACTGAGAGTTATTAAAGGCTGACGACTTTTCAGCTTTTTCTTAATGTTTTATTTTATTTTATTGTTTACCTTGGAAATCACTTAAATTTGCTTCTTCTAAATCTTGCAATAAAACTGATCTTCCAGATGTAAAATGGATATTCTGCTCATCTTCCCTGCACAGGCAGAATTGAGGCTGTGTCTACTCCAGCTTGAGGAGTAAGTAGCAGTAGAGTACTTAGAATCAATCTGATAAACAAAATGGAAAGATGATTTCAGGGAATTATAATTGTTAAGTTCTAAAATCAAATGATTAAAACTGGTTCCAAAGAGATATTTTTAAAAAGATATTAAAATGTCCAAGGGAGTCCTATCCAGGGTAGACATTCAGACACTGTGTGTGACCTCACTACCCAAACTTTCTTCATGTTTTGGGAAGGATGAAGGGGCATGTTTAGTCCTGCTGGCCTGTGGTGATTACGGCCAAGAGGCCCACACTAGGACGCCCAAGTCCTAGAAACCAGCTTGTCTAGGATTTCAGAGAAGTTGTGAGTATGCCTCCCCAAGTGGTCTGGGGGCTCCCTCCCTGTGTGCTGAGTTTCCTGACTTTACCAAGTAAGGGCCAGGCCTTTCCTATTTTCTTTCTTCGTGGCTGGGGTGTCCCTCTGAGACCTGAACCAGGTGTGGGTCCTGCAGCCAGCCCAGGGGTCTCAGGGGGGCTCCTGAGGTGCAGAGGGTGATTTGTGACACCAGTGGGGAGAGAAGAAAAGGCGCCTTTACATAGGCAAGTGCCAGATTTCCAGAGACTGGGTATTTTCATTTTAGGCAGTGAACTCAGGGCCTCAGAGACTCAGGGAGATTCCTGTGGGCCCCAGAGAAGCCTGAGGATTGCCATGCCAGCAGGCTAAAGGGACTACATCCCAGTGTGCGCATCCAAAGTGTTGTAGTGAGGGGTGGAGATGGGGGGGTGGAGCTCCTGGAGGGTGGGCGAAACCATGGCAACCCCAAGCTGGCTGTGGCTGGCCTGTGAGAAATCAAACTTCCAGCACCAGCGACGAAGGTAGACTCTCCTGGAGAAGCATGTCCCACCTGCAGGATGTGACCACCCACCTGGCCACGCTCCCTCCACGTGGGCAGTAGAAGCTTGGAAACAGCAAGACTTCTCTTGACGTGGCTTCACAGCGCTGGACGCTTGAGAGATGGACAGAAGATGGGCCTTCGCCGGTCATGCTGGGAATGCTAGAGTCTTGACCTCTCCTAGCCCTTGGTGGCAGGGCTGCAGGACTGCAATCCCAGCATGTGGACTGGGGGGGTGATGTGCATCCCTGGAGGAGAGGCACCGGGTAGCATCCACCCCCCGGGCATGCTGGGAACTGTCGTGTCTTCACGGCTTCCTGCTTCATGGTCTCCAGGTTGCAGGGCTGCAGTCCCAGCGTGTGGACTGGGGGGTGATGTGCCGCCCTGGGGGGTGGGAGCAGGGTAGTGTCCACCTCCCCAGGGGGGGGTTCTGGGTACTCTGGCCCATTCATTGTTCTCAGGGCTGCAGGACTGCAACCCAGCACCGTCGGGCGGGGCGGGGCGCGACCCCGGCATCCTGGGCCCTCTCGCGTCCTAATGACCCCGTTCTTGGGTCGCGGAGCTGCCGGTCCGTGACCCCACCGTGTGCCCGGGAGGCGGTGTGCAGCCCTGGAGGGCAGAGCCCCCCTCATCCTGTCGAAGCCTTGGGGTGCTGACACCCCGCTGCCACCCGCTACGGGAGTGAGCTTGGAGAGGGACACCAGAGGTGGGTCCAGGCCGGGTGGGCTCTCCCCATCCCTGCACCCCTCGCGTCTTCCCACCCGTCCCGGGTCTGTCCAGAGCCTCCTGTTTCCTAAACCGCCGTGGGAGCGGCCTGAGGTCCCAGACCGCGCCCTGGGACACTGCCCTCTGCTTCCTCCAGCCGGAGCCCAGTCCAGTCGTTTTGGGAGGAATCCTCCCTCAGCTTTAGGGCTTTGGAGGGTCTTGCAGGCTGTGGCTTCCTGGAATGGTCACCCTCACTGGCGCCTTTTTCCTGGATGTGGAAGCTGAGGCATGAAGGAGCAGGATTATTGGGCCACTCGGGATCTGCTAAGAGCAGAGGAAAAGACCCCATTTCCCAGGCACATGTGAGAGGGCCACTTTCACCAGCTCATTTCAGTGGACCTGAGGTCAACCTAAAGCTGATGGTGGTTCAGGCATTTCACACGTGATTCAAGCCTGACTGGATGGTGTCTCGGAGACACAGGTGGTCAGCAGATCCCTCAGGAATAGATGGTGTTCCAGTTTTGGGGTGAGAAGCGCTCGGGGGACATTGGAAACCCATCAGTTTAGCATCTGCTTTGGGTAGGAGGCTTGTCATTCACAGCAAGGGGGGATGCTCCTGCCTCACTGGGGTCCATCTGTGAAATTTTTCTGTTTAGACAATGGGAATGTCTGAGAGCATTTCTGCTTCCATGTAACCTTCAGATAATTGATGCCTCTATATTCCCATGACCTCAGAGACAATTCTTTTGTTTCCTGAAAGAACGATTTTTCATGTGTTTTTTTTTTTTGAGTTGGAGTCTCACTCTGTCGCCCAGACTGGAGTGCAGTGGCTGCTCCCGGCCACCTCAGCCTCGACCTGCCGGGCTCCGGCCATCCTTCCACCTCCGCCTTCCGAGTAGCTGGAACTATAGGTGCGCGCTACCACGCCCAGCTAGTTTTTGATTTATTGTAGAGATGAGGTCTCGCCAAGTTGCCCAGGCGGGTCGGGCTCAGGCAATCCACTCGCCTCGGCCTCCCAAAGCACTGGGATTACAGGTTGGACCACCCAGCCGGGCTGATTTTTCATGTTTTTATATCTACTGTGTAAAAATCTGGGTGTTAGTCTCCATGAAATAAGACATTCATATCAGACATTCCAAAGGGTTTTATTATGATTCCCAAATATGGGATATGATCAAAGAACTGAAAAACATGGTCATGGAAGCCCCTATTTGTGAAGAATTCTTTGTGAAGAATTTATGCCTTTGGAATTAATTACATGAGTTCTTCAGCACCTTTGTAAAGTAAGAAAAAAATGTGTGGTATCTGTGAGTGTGGCAAGATGAGGAAGTATAGGACGACCACAGTGTTAGGTTCTGATGCAACAACCAGCTGCTCACTCTCGTGACCAAGGAGATAGTAGAGGCAGAAAGCTGGGTGAAGAAGGGTTTATTTTGAATTCAGAACTTGGGGAGACAGGCTCGGTATATTTACCAGGGTCTGCTCAAAGCAAACCAAACTCATTCCAGTATTTATAGCACAATAGGCTTGTCTATCCTAACTATTGACTAATAGCCATTACGTGTCTTGTGACCATTATTTAATGACTTTTCTAATCAGAGTTTAGACTGCAAGCAGTTGCCGACATGAGCCAGCATTCAAACTGCGTCAGTCCTGCCATTTTTTCAAGTTACAATCGCTTTGAACAATTTGGGGCTGCGTACCTTCCAGTTGGTCACAGTTCTTCGCTTATACCAGTTTGGGTTCACAAGACTTAGCTAATAATTAACATTACACATCAATTTGACTCAAAGGCATAAAAGAAAGCAGTTGTTATTTAAGGACTAATGGAACAGATACATTCTTGGGGTTTTAGGGCACCTCAACAAAACCCATTTCTTATCTAAGTCCTGTAGAGGCTTCTCCAGGGACGTGCAGTTTGTCTTTGCGTTTCCTGCTTCTCGGGGGGCTCAGTTCAGACGGTTGCGCATTCTTCAGGATCAGCCACAGTTACTAGGTTCAAGGGCCTTGAAGGTAGAGAAGTAAAAAATGTGTATTTTAAAATTCAAGTGGGTTCTACGTTTAGCCTAACTCAATTGAAGTTTCTAAACTCGATTACTTTAAAAATCTAAAGCAATCAAAATAGCTCTGAAATTTGAAATTCCCATGAGAAAACAACACTAGGGCTCGTCTCTTGTTTTCAATAGGGCCTGGGGGACAATTTGTGTGGTCAAGAGCATGCATCCTTCCATTATCCCTCGATATTCTCATCCTGCTCCTTCCTGTCTCCTCTTTGGGTGGGGCTTCTGATTATACTTGCCTACAAGTCTTGTGTGAGGATGTTGTAACGTGAGGGTACATGTCAAAATAGAGATTGGTAGAGGGGAGAGTCTTCTGATCTCTGTTCACATGCACTGCTGTTGGGCGTGTGACTGCAAAGACACCATGCTCTTAGTCCTCACAGTGGCTATTTCAGAAGGTCAGTCCTGTGGCCACCACAGCTGCTGTTTGCAGAGCCAGTACTTGTGGTTTGGTGTCTTTGGCTTAGATTTTGTGACTCCGACCCTCCTCTGCTCACCCCATTGTCTGCAGTACCTTCTGGGTTGCCAGGTTTGTTCCAGCTTCTAGGGAGCCAGTTGAATAAATCTATTTCAGACAGTCTTTAGGGATTCCACCTTCACGACCTAAGTCACTGCATGATACTCATGTATTATCATGTGGCCCAATGTTCAGACTCTTTAGTGGAACTGTGAAGAAGTCTAGTTACTTGTAGGTCTCATTCTGATGCTGCTGAGTTGTTTTTGAAGCTGGGCATCTTTGGTCTTTGGTCTCATCAACATTATGTATTTTGTAGACCTTGAAGTCTGGCACTATTTTGTTAATAATATGGATGCTTGCAATAACAGGAACTTTAGTTTATTTTTCACATTATTTATTTATTTATATTTTATTTTAAAGATGTGGGGTACAACTCAGGATATAAATGGTCATCGTACAGGTAAAGTTTGGGCCTCCTTTTGGTCCCCACGTTGCCTGGTTTGAGATCAGGTATCCTATGGATGTTGTGTTTCCACCCCCCGCCCCTGCCACTCCCCTGGCAGTATCCCACTACTGCCAATCCCTTTCTGATAGTATTATGGTAAATGTTCAGGGTCCGCTCATGAGTGAGAACATGTGGTACTCAGACCTTTGTTTCAATAACAGGTACTTTTAAATATCCTGGTGAATTTAACTCTCCCAGTAACTTGATGAAATAGGCCTGTGGTTCCCATTTTACAGGTGAAGAAAGTGGCATTTGGATAAATTGAGTAGCTGTATTAATTTTACACAACCTTTTTGATGCATTCTGAATCTTAACCTGGGAGTCTTTTTCTAAGATGTGTATGCTTAGCTCATAATTGCCTTTGTTTCTGTCTGCCCACATTTCTAAGGGTACACATCCCGTTCTGGGTCCATTGTCTACTTGATGATAGAAAACTTGCACAAATAGGTGGGAGAGGGAACTAGCTGGCACTTGGCCTTGCCTGTCCTCTGCCTTACCCTTGGCTGGGGTTCGGTTTTCTGAGTGAGCCGGAGCAGTGGTAGGTCTCCACCTGTCCTCACCTGAATATTTGCTATCATGTATAGATAATCCATTCACTTTTTACAGCTGTGAGTTTTTGGAGACCTAATTATTTCTCTTGGACCTAATTATTCCTTTTCTTAGAGGTCTGTGTTGTATACTAACATACAATGCGAATACTAATGAAAATAAAACTTTGGCCTACCTACCATATGGTAACAATATTATTTTTTTCCTTTTTTAATTATAAAAGAAATACATGCTGTAAAAAAAAAAGCCAAATTATGTAAAGCTTTATAAAGTAAAAGTCTTTTATCCTTTCCCTTCAAACTCATTCCCTTCTTAGAAGGAATTGTTGTTGACAGGTTTTTATTTATTCTTCTGGATATTTTCTATATGTTTATACATACACATAAAGTTTTTTTTTTTAACACAGATCATATCATAACACATTTTTTATTCTGCATATCTAAAGCTACATATTACTGACATGTTTCCATATCAGTGCACGAGTCTTACTATTTTTAATTTCTCAAGTGTACTCTAAACAATGGGTGTACATCACTTGTTTTAATTGTTCATTCTTTGATAGAAATTTAGATTATTTTTAGTTTCACCATCATAAAAAATGCTGCAGTAAGATGCTTGTGCACAAGTGACTTTATTGATATCCAACTGCTCAGTTTGCCTTACTTTCTTTAGTAAGAGAATTTGTCATGTTAACATTCATTTTATGAAAATTATTATTTGATTCATAGGGAAATTAATTTTACCACTGGATAAAGATACTTACGAAGAAACTGGACTTCAAGGTTATACATTTCAGTATTCTGGCAGGAAATCGTGAAATTTAGTAAGTATTTCTCACCCCATTAGTTTCTCACATGTCAGCATTCCCATAGAAAGTTAATTTTCTTCTCTTTGAGTCGGAATCTCACTCTGTTGCTCAGCCTGGAGTGCAGTGGCATGCTCACGACTCTTCGCGGCCATGATCTCTTGGGTTCAGGCAGCCCTTCCATCTCAGTCTCCTGAGGAGTTGGGATTATAGGAACACACCACCACACCTGGTTACAGTTTTATTTTTTGTACAGATGAGTTCTCACTATGTTGCCCAGGCTGGTCTCAATCCTCTAGGCTCAAGCAATTCTCCTGCCTCAGCCTCCCAAAGTGCTGGAATTACAGGCATGAAAAACTGCGCCCAACCTCCTTTTATCATTATTTAATTTTTCTCTATGTCTCGATTTTCTTTTCTCTGAAATCTGTTTGATGTTACTATAACTACTTGTGCTTTCTTAGTTAGTACTTGCATTTTTCTCAGGCTGTATACTTTAAATATTTAATTATACAGGAATTGAATTTCTTCTAAAGATCATATACACTTTGTCAATCTTTGTCTCTGATTATTTTTTGCTACTTGCACTTAAGGTCATTGTTGTTAAGACTTTATTTGACATTTTATTTTTTGGTTTGTTTGTTCTCTCTCAGTTTTGTTTCTCAGTGTTGTTATTAAGGTCATGCTTAGGCCATGTTAGGGTATAAAGTCTAACATACCAGTTCAATATACCATATGCATAGTTTAGTTTTTATTTTTATTTTTTATTTTTTTGAGTTGGAGTCTCACTCTGTCGCCCAGACTGGAGTGCAGTGGCTGCTCCCGGCCACCGCAGCCTCGACCTGCTGGCCTCCGGCGATCCTTCCGCCTCAGCCTTCCCAGTAGCTGGAATTACAGGCATGTACTACCATGCCCGGCTCATTTTTTGATTGATTGTAGAGATGAGGTCTCGCTGCCCAGGCGGGTCTCGAACCCGCGGGCTCAGGCAATCCATTCACCTCAGCCTCCCAAAGCTGCGGGATTACAGGCTGAGCCACCGAGCCCGGCTTAGTTTTTATTTTTATTTATTTATTTTTTTGAGTTGGAGTCTCACTGCCACTGCAGCCTCAACCTGCTGCGCCTGGCAATCCTTCCGCCTCGGCCTTCCAAGTAGCTGGAGCTATAGGCACGCGCCACCACGCCTGGCTAATTTTTTGATTTGTTGTAGAGATGAGGTCTCGCCAAATTGTCCAGGTGGGTCTTGAACCCGCGGGCTCAGGCAATCCACTCACCTCAGCCTCCCAAGGTGCGGGATTACAGGCTGAGCCACTGAGCCCGGCTAGTTTTTATTTTTTTAATATAAATTTTTTATTTTAAAGATGTGGGGTACAATTCAGGGTTAGGTATACAAATATACCTACAAATGCAGGTATCCTTGCTGATGTGGTGCCCCCCTGTCGATTCTCACTACTGCCGATCCCGCCTCCCCACTCCACCCACAGTTTCCCGCTAGAGCCAATCCTTTTCTCAGCTGGTGGCCACTCAGGGCCTAGGAGCCTGGCCATTCCTGCTTTCTTGAGTAGATGAGGTTGGTGGCTAGCTTACCTGTTCCTGCCCCACCCTCATCAAGGTGGCTGGTTGCTCTTTGAGCCTGGTGACATCACTGGCTTGGCCCTGCCTGGCATAAGCAGGCCCCAGGCACCCATACACTGTCCCGAGGGTTCTTGCCCTGCCTTGGGCCAGATTCTAGTTCTGGTTAGGGCTGCAGGGGCTTGGCCTCGAAATGGTCATCTTGGCTATCTCTAGTGCCCATTTCCTCCCTAAGCTCAGGTTGATACCAGGTTGGGTCCCTCTGGGTGGGGAACTTGTGTCCTGTGAAGAGGACTCTGTCATATAGGTTGGTTATCATGAAGAGGAAGGTATGTTGCTGGCTGACTGAAGCTTTAGGATGCCATACTCACCCTCCCCTCCAGAGGCTTCCAAGTATTCAGCTTCCCTGTTGATACTGATTTCACATGGCTGAGGAGCTCTCTGGGGCTTCAGGGCAGCTTGCCGGCTGCTGCCCTGGCTCCTTCTGGGCCATGTGGGTCACTGACCCTTGAAGAAGGTGAGATACAGGCATCGTCCTATGGGGGAGGGGTGTCTCAGCATCTTTAGTGGGCTGGGCACACAAGGCTGGGTGTGCGAGTCCCAGTGAGGTTTCAGGGCAGGGCTGTTCTGTGATCTTAGTCCTCCAGGGAAGACTTGGAAGAGACAGGGGCCCAACATCCTTGCTCGAAGCTGTATGCTGGAAACCCTCGGCTTCTTGGGCGCTCTGGGAACAAAAGTCAACACAGAGATCACCAAACAACCCGTGGTCTGTTCTGAGCCAGAGACAGGCTGGCCACCCCCTGAGCCGCCAGGCCCCTAGAAAGCAGCCTGCTTCCCTGCACTCTGTGGAAGCCCCCTCATGCGGCTGGGCTTTGGCTTTGGGGACAGCCCAGCCAGGGGAGGGTCAGGGAGGACCAGGCTTCTGTTTCGGGTGATGCGCCGTGGGCTGCTGGAGCTGGGCTGGTGGGCTGGGGAGATCCAGCCTGTCTTCCTTGGGGAGGTCACCCATGCAGGGCGGTGGCCACAGAGGCCTGGCTGTTGGGGCTTTCACTGGGGGCCCAGGGCCTTCCAGGGGAACTCCTCAGGCTTGGCTGAAAGGAAAAGAAACTTGGTCAGCTCCTCTTGGTCTCTTCTCCAGAGAGCTCATCTGGCCCTCCCTGGGTGAGGCCCTATAGACCAGGGTCCCCGGCGTCCTTGGGTTCTCTGTGTGACTCCACTGGTCTAACACGGAGGACACAGAGCTAGGGGTGTGTGCAGCCTGGGGCTTGGGTACTGCTGGGGCACCCCAGGCTGCTCCTGTGATGACCCCCCTAGGGTCGGGGCTGGCTCAGGGCTCCTCGCCTCATGCCCTCACCCCAGGGCTACTCTACCTCGGCTTCAGCCTTCAGTTCCGAGTGTGGAACTCGGGTGGGAGAGGCCTTTGCTGTCACGCAGGCCCCCTTGCCACCCTCACACGGGGCCTGTCTCCACTGTGGGTCCCTCTGCCCTCTGGGGCTGTCACGCCATGCCGGGACTGGACATTGTCACACTCACCTGAACTCTGGGTTCTGGCTCTGGCCGAAGGTCCTACCTGGGGGGGCCCTTCCCAAATGCTCCCTGGGTCTGGGACACTGCTTCTCCCCACTCCCTGGTTCGGGGCATGCTGTCCTGCTGTTCTTGGAGGGCTGCTCAGGAGTGAGGGGCCGCTGCAGCTTTCTGTGGCTGTTGGCCTTGACGCCCAGAGATGGATCTGACCTCTCTGGCTCTTTTTAGGGTCCTTCAAAGGCAGGAGCAGGAGAGCATGGCAGAGGGGCTGGGAGGGGTCTGACCCACATCCCCTACCCTGTCCTGGGGCCCAGCTGGCCTGTTTCCAGAAGCTTCTTAGAGGAGGAGGAGGAGAAAGGCCCAAAGACATCGACTGGTGGGCCCCAGGCACTTCCCTCTCTTCACTGCCAAGATGGTGATGGAGGCGGGGCCTTGGAGCTAGAGCCCCCCTGGGGGATGGGTCATACGGTGTACTTACCAGCTGAGCCAGGGAGGCCTTCAGGTACCTTAGCGCCATGTCAGCCTCCAGGCCCCAGCTTCGAGAGGTGCTGTAGGGATGGTGGTGGACAGAAGGCTGGAAGGGGTCCCCTGGGAAGGGTCGGTTTGGCCACCCCTGGGATCTGGCTGTGTACAGGAGGCCACTGCCACAGGGAGGTCTGGGCAGGGAAGTGTTTACGACACCCCCGCCCTTCATCTGGGTAATGTCGTGTTGGGCTTGGTGTCTGGGAGGACCCCCCAGGCCTGGCCCCACTGTCTTCCACTGTGGCTGTGCCATTTTGCCTCCCCCCCAGCCTGGATGAGAGTCATGGCGGCTCCACACCGTCCCCAGCATTTGGGGTGTGGTCCGTGTTGCCTGTGCATGCTTCCGATCCCCTCATCGTCCTGCCCTCCCCTAGATCCCTGCTCCAGGCCCTTGCGGGTTATGGAGAGCACTTTTTTTTTTTTTACCACACAGCACGCTTTTGCTTGTTACTGTCAGTGTCCTTGGGAGCCACCGGGTTCCACAGGCCCCAGCTCAGCCCAGGCCTTGGAGCCCAGTGGGTGCTCAGTACGTGGTGCTGGTGGCTCCCTGGTCCAGGAGTGTCTCTGGGACCCCTGCCTCTGCCCTGGGCCCCCTCCACTTCCCTGGGCTGCTCCTGGGACCCTCCAGTTCCCATAGGCTTTACCTGACACCATAGCATGCCCAGCATGTGACATGGTTTCTCAGGGTGCCGTTCTAGGTTTCTTTGCTGAGGAGTTCTTGCCCTCTTCCTGAATTTTCTGCATCATCTTGCCCTGTTCCTCATTTCTGTTCCAAGAGGAGGAACCCACCTCAAAGCAGACACAGGGCTCACTGCCTGGAAAAAAAGAGTTTTCTAGCCAGGCTTGGTGGCTCAGCTTGTAATCCCATGCCTTTGGGAGGCTGAGGTGAGTGGATTGCCTGAGCCCGCGGGTTCGAGACCCGCCTGGGCAGCGAGACCTCATCTCTACAATAAATCAAAAAATCAGCTGGGCGTGGTAGCACGCGCCTGTAGTTCCAGCTACTTGGAAGGCTGAGGCAGAAGGATCGCCAGAGCCAGCAGGTTGAGGCTGCAGTGGCCGGGAGCGGCCACTGCACTCCAGTCTGGGCAACAGAGTGAGACTCCAACTCAAAAAAAAAAAAAAAAGAAAGAGTTTTCTGTAGAAAGTTCCTCTTGCTTGATTTTGAATCCAGGAAGGTCATCAGAGCCCAGCTCACCTGGGGAACCCATGGCACTGTCTGTGTGCAGACTGGGTGACTGACCACCACCCTCCCATGCTTGACTTCTGCTCGGGATCGAGACTGGGGTTCCTGCCAGGGCCTGGCCTGTGTGTTTTGCTTTGGCTGCATGTGGAAGGGCTGTATCTGGTATTTCTCTGTATTCTTGGCCTTCCTCTTCTGGGTGTCCAACAGGAGTGAGCACAGCTGACCCCACTCCTGCGGGAGGATTTCCTTGTAGACCCGCTGAGACATCTATAGACAGAAGAGTGCTCTGGTGAGCCAGACCTCAGGGAGAACCCAGGGAGGGGAGCCTGAGGATTCTGGAAGACTCCAGCCTTTGGTTTTGTGATTCCTCAGGAGAGGCTGGTTCTACCGAGAACTGGGCCACCTCTCCCATGATGAAAGAGTGGACATGTGCTTGGGGTTGTGAACTCAGGTCTGGACTTATTCCTTCTTTCAGGGTCACCAGAAGGCATCTCCTGACTTAGTGGTGGCCCAGCCCTGACATCAGAGACTCTCCCAGCCAGGGGACCCTTACAGGGCTGGGCAGGAGAGCTGAGACCAGGCCTGTTGCCCTTCGGGTGAAGGCAAGTGACCCACCATCTGCTGAGAGACAGGCAGCTCCGGGCAACCGCAAGGGCTTCCCGTTCCCCTAGCTCTGCAGTGGGGACCCTCGCTTCCACCTTATCTTCTTGTTGCTTCTGTATTTTCCCCAGTGTTTTTAGACATTTACCTGTGAGTCTGAGGTCCTGACACTTTTGCCATAAAATAAATGGCGGAGCCGAGCTGCAGGCTTTCTGGAGCAGCCCTTGGGTGCTGGACTGTGTACTCAGGGGTCCCGCTGGGACCGAACTAGAAGGGGCCAGAAAACGGCAAAGCCCAGGCCTGAGACCCTCGGACCGAGAGGGCACTAGTGACCTGGTCTTGTGAAAGGATACATTATCCTTAGGCCACAGGCACCCTGGGCTTTTGTCAGATCCCATTTTCCAGGTGCCGGTGATCAGTGGCCATTGAGACACTGCTATGCTTCTCGAGAGTTCGGTAAAGCAATTGCTGGGACAGAATCTTGACTTAGGTCCAGCAGGGACTGTGGCCCCGCTCAGTGATGGCATGTGGCTTCTGCAGCCACCAGCCACGTCCACAGGCCACCCCCTCTACCTCACTTGACCAGCCCCCCGTGCAGCGGGGGCAGGACCTTCCTTCCACCTCCAGGGAACCGATGGAGGCAGCCTCGTTTCACAGTCAGGTGATGGACAGCTGAGGTCCCAAGAGCCACTTCCCTCGCTCGTGGGCCCCAGGGAAGAACCAGCCCCATTCCTACTCACCCCGTGACTCAGCCTAGAAGACAGCCTAGGAAAGGGAGGACAGGCTCTCCTGTGCACTGACCCTCAGGGGGACTGGGACCCAGGGGCAGAGGAGATGCAGGGCTGGACAGGAGCTGCCAGGAGTCTGGGGGAAGCGTTGCTGCCCCTCCTGGACTGGAAGCAGTGTCCTCTGGGGGAGCTGGAGATGTCCGGAGCTGAGACACGATGGTGTTTCCCACAGGTGGGTGACTGGGCCCCCGGGAAGTGACCCCATCACCAGACCTGGGTCCAGGGAGCCTGGCCTGAGACCTGCCAGTGAACTGAGGGTGACCTGGAACTTGGCCTGCCTGAACTTGGCTCTCCCTGAACTTTGGCTGCCGACGCTGCCTGTTCCTGAATTTCTCCCATCCCGTCTGACCCTGAGACTGTGACCGTCTCTCCCACCACACCGGCCCTTCTTTGACTCCTGTCAGAATTTCTGAGCAAGACCCCCAGGTACGGAAGGCCATCCTGATTCCCTTGAGTCTTGGCAATGATGAACAGCGCTTCCATACATAATGGGGCGCTGGCTTTTATTTGAAAATACGTTTTCAAAGTTGTTTGTAAATACCTAAGAGGGTGATGGTTGGATCATATGGTGAAGCTTGTTGAGTTTTGGAAAAAACTGCCAAACTCTCTTTCAAAGTGTCTGTACCCTTATGCCTTCCACCAGAAATAAATGAGAGCTCCTGTTGTAATTGCTTTTTTTTTTTTTTAAGATTTCAGCTATTTTAATAGATGTACAGTGTTCTCTCTTTTTAATTTGCTTTTTCCTCATGACAAGTGTTAAGTATTATTTTGTGTGCTAGTTTGGCATCTTTCTGGAATAGTGTTTATTCATATCTTTATATCTTTATACATTTTCAATTGGGCTGCTTGACTACTACCTGTGACATTTTAGAGGTATTTAAAAACAGACAAAAACAAAAACAAAAAACGCTTTATAGACAAATCCTATTTCAGATGTGTTTCCCAAATATATTCTCGGACTCTGTGGCTTGTTTTTTTTTGTTCTCTTGACAGAACCTTTTCACAGAATAGACATTTTTAATTTTTTTTTTTTTTTTTGAGTTGGAGTCTCACTCGATCGCCCAGACTAGAGTGCAGTGGCCGCTCCCGGCCACCGCAGCCTCGCCTGCTGGGCTCCAGCGATCCCTCCGCCCCAGCCTTCTGAGTAGCCGGAATTACAGGCATGCGCTACTAACATTTTAAATTTTAATAAAGTCCTCATTATCAGCTTGCTTTCTTTCACAGACTGGCTTTTGGTATTGTATCTCAGAACTTATCACCAAACCGAAGGCCTTGTAGATTTTCTTCTACGACATTTTTTTTCCAACATTGCACTTGAAAATTTAAGCCTGTTGACCATTCTGAGTGAATTTTTGAGTAAGTTGAGAAGTTTGTGCCTATGTTCATTTTTTCCAGTATTGTTTTTGATGGTTCCCTCACCATTTGTGGAATACTTTCTTTTTCCATTGAATTGCCTTTATAACTTTTTTTTTTTTTTTTTGAGTTGGAGTCTCACTGTCGCCCAGACTGGAGTGCGGTGGCCGCTCCCGGCCACCGCAGCCTCGACCTGCTGGGCTCCGGCGATCCTTCCGCCTCAGCCTTCCGAGTAGCCAGAATTACAGGCATGCGCTACCACGCCCGGCTGATTTTTTTTTTATTTATTGTAGAGATGAGGTCTCGCTGCCCAGGCGGGTCTCGAACCCACGGGCTCAGGCAGTCCACTCACCTCAGCTGCCCAGAGCGCGGGATTGCAGGCTGAGCCACCGAGCCCAGGTGCCTTTATAACTTTAACACAATCAGTTGACTATATCTACAGGGGTCTGTCTTCGGGCTCCCTATTCTGTTCCTATTTGTGTATTCCTTTCCCAATATCTGTTCTTTCACCAATACACTCTATTCATTACTGTAGTCTCATGGTAAGTGTTCATGTCAGTTATTTAAATGCATATATTTTATTTTTTTAAAAAATACATCCTTCTAGTTCAGTTCTCATAAAACAGTTTCAATTATGCTGTTACAAATTACCTCCTTTACTTCATTTGTTACTTTATTTTTTATTTTCTTTGTATTGTATTTTTTCAGTCTTGTTAATTTTCAGCACATACCTAGTTTCTTTGCAAAATAACTGTATATATGTATATATATATATCCTACATGAAATTAAAATATCCTTAGAGTATACTATTTATTGTCAGGGTATTTTATTACATTTAATTTATAGTAATGAGGACTATGACCTAGGGGCACTGATATCTTGCTAAATTGTATATATTATAGTATGACATAGCTTAATATTGAATGGAATATTCCAATTTTGATAGTGACACCAAAGCACTTATTAAAGGGCTAACACTTTATATGCTGGATTGACTTGGATAACATAATGTGGGATTAGAGCAAACTATGTTATTTACTTTAGATAGTTTTAAACTATACTTAAGCCATGGAAACTCAAATAAATAAAGCCAGAGTTTTGCTCAGATGGCAAAGTTTAATGAAACTTGTTCCCATGGAAATAGGCATGTGGGACCGAATCATCCTTGGTGATGCACATATAAAATAATGATAGGTAAATGTAAGTTTATGTTTGAAAATTTTGGAGATTGCAATAAAATCACTTTGTTACTGGGGCAAAGAAAATAAATATCTATATTGCCTAAAAGTTATAAGCCTCACCTACTTTACTTTCAAGCACAGCTGTAGATTTTAGTTTGAAACAAAAACAATTCTGTGTCTCTGGGATATTTCTGAAAGCTGAATTGCAAAATAGAAATCCCAAAATAACTATTTATTTTTCATACACATATGCAGGGGAGGCAATATTTTACCTCTCCCCCCCTTAGGATGTTTCCACTGGGCCTGAGAATTAAGCTGATATAATACAGACCAATAGAAAAGCATACAAATATAGTTAGTATAAGTTTTAAGTGCTGCAGAAGCGTTCATAAGAACATGAAAACCATAGATACGATTAGAGCTAAACAGGTACAGAAGCAAACAAAGTGGTAAATTGTGAAACTGTAACAAAGGGGATTGGGCTAGGGTAGCTAAGTGGGTGGAGGTGAGCCTAAGAAGATAAGGGTCAGTTTAACAATGTGTGTTTGTGTGATTTCCTTTGGTCTTAATTTCCTGTCTTTGAGCCTTCAATGTTAGGAGAATGTTAGGGAAATGTTAATCTCCTTCTGGCAAAAGAAGAACATCTTTTACATGGATATTTCAGCTCTTAGGAAAAAGAGAGAAGGTCAGAGTGATGTTCTTGCACCTGTTGTTTTTCAAGTGCCTTCAACTCAAAATAGTTAATATGCCAGAGTGGCATATTTTGGAGTAGCATGTTCTGAACTCCCTCTTAACATATTTAAACAGTAAAATATTTCACAACACATTGAAGGTTTAAATCTTCTTGAGTTGAAGCTTGACACCTTTCTATGGAATCCTGGGTTCCCCACAAAACGAGCCGTGAAAAATTTTAGTCTTAATGTACTTTGATGTAGTCCTTAGGAACCCAGATCACCAAGAAATCTGAAGAATTTGTTTGGGCTCAAGTTGTACCTCTTGGAGCTTTTCCAATAGGAGTATTCCCGTCAATCTGCTTCCGTCTGGGTTCTGGGAAAACCAGATGCGTGGAGTATGTTGAGTGCTTGCTGGCCATACTAGGGTGCGCTTAAGGGCCACACTTCACGGCCAGGCTCGTGCTGGGATCCGACCTCTGCCCCAATTAGCTGCATCACCTCTGTATGGCTACCTAATGATTTAGAACCTCTGTTTCCTCATTTGTAAAATGAGACAAAAAATAACAATACATAGGTGAGAATTAAATAAAAATAAGTTATGAATGCACTTAGTAGTACAAAATATTATTGGCGAAGGTCCAATATCTAGATTACTTTCTTTCTTGTGATAGTTCCAGGTACCAGGATAAAAGCACTTCTTGTCAGATTCAAACAAATAGAACCAGAAGAGCACGAAGGGGAAGGGTTCGTGCTTGCATGGCTGAGAAAAAGACTGTCTCAGGGACTTTCTGAAATAATCCCACAAGAAATTCTTTTTTTAGGATGGCAGCAATTCAGACCAGATGCTCGTGAAAGATCGCCTGCCCTGTAATGACACCTCTGGCTTTGAGTCTCCAAAGCTAATGAACTCTGTTTCCCAGCAGCCTGTGTGAACTTCTCCTTTTGCCCGTTGAACTTCCCTCTACTCTCCCCTCTCCAGGTGCCTCTGTGGTTTGCTGTAGCCGTGCGTCTTGGGTTATGATCCTCCATTTCCACTTCCCGAATAAATTTATCATATTTGTAGATTTCTTTCCCCTCTGATTTTGTTGGTTGACATAAGGTGATCCAAGGGATATAAGAGGCAAATTATTTCCAAGTGATTTAGATTTTAAAAAAAATGAAATACTCTGATGAAAAATGACACAATTTAAAAAGTAAACATATGCTTAGACCTCAGTCATTTGCATTAGTGTCAAAAGAAAAGCAACATATGTCATGGTTAGTAGCACGGGCTTGGAAATCACATACATGTGTGGGCTCATGGGTAGATCACATAATCTCTTCATGCCTCCATGTTTTCATCTGTAAAATAAGGATATTAATAGTGCCTTCTTTTTAGGGTTGCTGTGGGTGCTTACTGAGTTAATATATTTAAGCCACTTAAAGCAGTGTCTGACAGTTGAAGTGAACTAGAAATGTTTTCTGTTGTTGTTATATTATTGTCTACTATATGAAATTTCTTGTTGTGTGGCACAGACTTTCACTTTTTATTTTTATTTTATTTTTTGAGTCGGAGTCTCATTTTGTTGCCCAGGCTAGAGTGCAGTGGCACACTCATGGCCACTGCAGCCTTGACCTGCTGGGTTCTTGTGATCCTTCTGCCTCAGCCTTCCAAGTAGCTGGAACTACAGGTACGCGCTACCATGCCCAGTTAATTTTTTTTTTTTTTTGATTTATTGTGGTGACAAGGTCTCACTATGTGACAAGGCTGATCTCCAACCCGTGGGCTCAAGCAATCCTCCCGCCTCCACCTCCAAAATGCTGGAATGACAGGCGTGAGCCACTGCACCTGGCAGACAGTCACTTTTAAAATCCTACTTCATCAGTGTGCCAATTTATTTACTTTCCACTAGCTAAACACAGTTCCTTTTAATGCTAGTTCTGCAAAGACTTTAGGAAAGCACTGTACTCCACAATTCATTTAAAAATGTTACTGTACAGACCAACTTAGGAGTTGCCATAATAAGCTGTGGTTAGCATAGTGATGGTGGCCGTTGGCTACTTTCAGCCACAGCATTTTTGCCAGGAAGGGGAAAGAAAACTTCCATGGATTTTTCAGTATTCTTGTAAACTTCCCTGGCTTCGACACAAGGAAATGCATGCAATATGAGCACACTACATGTCTGCTTTTTCTTCCTCTAGAAAGATTTTCCTCTTCATGTATCATGAACATTTGGTCTGCAGCCAATTGGAGTTCATCGCTCAGACCGGGGAAAGCCAACCGGTGACAACCTGGACCAGGATGCTAGGTTAAGCCCCAAGGTGCCAGAAAGTCTGAACCACTGTATTTCTCGATTATATTCTTTCCCTGTGAAAGTTGCAAGTACCAGGATAAAATCACTTCTTGTCAGATCCAAAGAAATTAGAGCTGGAAGAGCACGAAGGGGAGGGGTTCACGCTTGTGTGACTGCGATAAAGACTGTCTCAGGAACTTTCTCAAATAATCCCACAAGAGATTCTTTCTTTTCTTTGTTTATATTTCGAAAAGTGTAAAATCCAGACCTTGGAGATTTTTCTGGATTGTAAAAGCCAGTAATTCCTGGGGGGAATCTGGTTTCCTCAAAGAAATGGTTGGGGTGAGAACCCATGATTCTTTCGTCCTGCCAAAGGAACATGCTTTTTGTTGATTAAATTTTTTTCTTGTTTTTGGGGAAGGATGGTCAAAGGGATAGCTGTCTCTCTTCTTTATATAAATGGAGAAAAGTCATGGTTCTCTGTCTCTTGCTTATGGAATACCTGACTACTCTTATAGGAAAAATGTCCATGAGTTCTCGTTGCATTGCCCCAGGGGTAACATCTGGGTTGGGGGACACTTAACTACTTACCTTACAGCGGTTAGCGAGGGTTCTGTGGATGCAGGACACCTAGTGCACATTCTGAAATTTATAAAGAGGGACATTAAAAACCCAACAGATCCATGTCAGGGTGATAGTGGTAGATGGAAATAGGATTTGAATGGCATTTCTGATGTTATTTTCAGGGCACACCTTCTTCCTGTTTGTTTCCAGATTCACGTTAGGAGCCATAGAAGACACGGCTAAGAGTGTGAACACTTTCCTGGAGGAAAAGTGAGAGGAAAAAAGACCTCTCAAGGCTGATTAAGAAGTGCACGTGATCACTAACAAACTTCAAACAGTTAAAAAAAATCCAAAACAAAAGATCATGTAAGCATTTATTTATTTATTTATTTATTTATTTTGAGTTGGAGTCTCATGCTGTCACCCAGACTGGAGTGCAGTGGCCGCTCCCGGCCACCGCAGCCTCGACCTGCTGGGCTCTGGCGATCCTTCCACGTCAGCCTTCCAAGTAGCTGGAATTACAGGCATGCACTACCACGCCCGGCTGATTTTTTTTTGATTTATTGTAGAGATGAGGTCTCGCCAAGTTGCCCAGGCGGGTCTCGAACCCGCGGGCTCAGGCCATCCACTCACCTCAGCCTCCCAAAGGCGCGGGATGACAGGCTGAGCCACCGAGCCCGGCTCATGTAAGCATTTAAACACATTGGTCAGTAAATGGTGAAAATATTTCACAAGACTCAGCAGGAAACATACATTGAGTGTGCTCTAGAAAGAAGTCCTGGCTACCGCTCGGACTTATTTGCGATTTGAGTACATGTGGGTGGGAGAATGGGGCACTGGGGGCCACATTTCCAGCTGGGTTAGTAGCCAACAACACAAGCTACACAAACTCAGGGTGTTTTCATGCCTTACTGAGCACTCTTGTTACACTGAGAGTGGGGCCCTGCCTGGGGCCCGGCACCTTAGAGAGTGCAGCTCTGGCCCTCCTCCATGGGCATCCATTTGCCTTAGATGAGGCGTTGGTGGCGCTCAGGAGACTAGTCCACCTAACTCACCCGGAGCTCCCTCTCACCCTTTGAAGTCCCAGCTTGCTGTGGAGCTGTATTTGTCAGGGTCGGAGCATAGAATTCATTTTTTTGGCAGTGTGTTGCCTTGATTAAAAACAGGTGCCTTAGACAATAATATGCGGCTCTCCACAAGTGCTTTGCCCCGTGCTCTGCAAATACCAGGGCCAGGCCCTTCCACAGTCAGAGCCCACGCCCCTGAGGTAAATGCGATATTAGCTGGAGGTGAGAACACGGTGGCGAAATACAGTGAATGCATTTTCTCATACGCAGAGTTGTCTCCTGTGCACAGTTAAAAGACACCCTACCACATCAATGAAAAGAGAAGTGATCTGGGTGCATGGGAAAGACTGTTACATGGAGGGAAAGGAATAGTACAGTCTGATGACATGAGGCCAGGCTGGGGTTAATGAGGGGTTGCTGTAGGATGTGTGGCCTAGTAGCATCCTCTGAGCTGAGGACATCTGGGTAAGGGATTTATTGAAGGGGTGTGCTCATGAGGGATCTGTGAGAAAGTGAGGGAAGCAGGAAAGGGAAGGCGAAGGCAGGCAGGAATCTGGGTTCTGTTAGAACACAGCTTGAGCCTGGGCTCTGCTGGGAGCTGTGGAGCGCCAGAGAATTGCCCCCCCTTGAGTCAAGGGGCTGATTTTTATGCCTCCAATCAGTCAGCCGTTGACTGTGGGCCACCTCCCCACCCAAGAGAGACTGCAACCACTGCAGCATTTCCAGGGGACCTCTATCAGTTTTGGAGAATTCTCCAGGCGTAGGTACAGCTAAGAGGCGGTGGCAACCAAATTCAGAGCAGCCGCGGTCTCCACTAGAAGGAGGGAAGGAGCGTGGCCTGGAGTGGGTCAGCGGAGTGAGGAGACACATGCCTTACTCCAAGCCAGTGTCGCCGGGGCTGAGGAAGAGGAAGCCATCACCACTGGAGAAGCAGGGTCATCTGGAGAGAATGGAAATGGCAAGATGGCCACAGCAGGAAGGAAAGGGAGAGTCACAGAATACATAGCAGGCCTTCTCCACGAGGGGTCACGAGGTCGAGAGGCTGCAGAGAAGGGCGTTGGAGGAAGAAGACCGAGTCGTCATAGCACAGAGGCACAGCAGTGGAGGTCTGGGGGAAAGAGTGATTTGGGAAGTCTTTGGCTCTGGGGGCCAAATTGCTTAACTAAGCAATTATTTGAGTCATTTATTACTTTAAAATTCATCAATTGGCCGGGCTCGGTGGCTCAGCCTGTAATCCCGCGCCTTTGGGAGGCTGAGGTGAGTGAATTGCCTGAGCCCGCGGGTTCGAGACCCGCCTGGGCAGCGAGACCTCATCTCTACAATAAATCAAAAAATCAGCCAGGCGTGGTAGTGCGTACCTGTAATTCCAGCTACTCGGAAGGCTGAGGCGGAAGGATCGCCGGAGCCCAGCAGGTCGAGGCTCCGGTGGCCGGGAGCGGCCACTGCACTCCAGTCTGAGCGACAGAGTGAGACTCCAACTCAAAAAAAAAAAAAAAAATTCATCAATTGAAATTTTATTTTTATGAGCAGAGATGAAAAACACCAGAGACAGCTCAGAAAATGGGTCAAAGCCTAATCCAGGGAGCCGAACTACTTGAAATCCTCTTTAGGAAAAGAATTTCTTTGGGTAGGTAAACTTTTTCATTCTAAAATTGGAAGCCGTGACTGCCTCAAGCTGAATATTCACAAAAAGTAAAGAATACAATTACCTTTTAAATTTTTTTCTCATGTAACATATCTTTACCTTAAAAAAAAAACATGATAGGACCGCAAATCCTCATCTTATTTAATTGGAGGCAGATGTCTGAAGTATATATCGTTAAGTTTATCTCTTTTTCATGAGAATAAAAATATTTCCTCAACAGATACTTTTTCAAATACTTCTATTATGAAATGTATCTATGCTGATTTTGGCACAACTCTTTGTTTTTTCATTTATAATATCAAGGGAATTTTGTAAGTTGTTCATATCATTTTGGCTACAGACATGATTTAATGGATTTGGAGGACATTTATTTATTCTTATTTTTTACATCCTTTTTAAAAAAATGAAGTATGTAAGACCTCTGAAGAGAAACTGATAAGGATTACAGGGAAAATAACTACATACTTATCTCAGTTATAACTGCAACAATCTTTAGTCAAATAAGTATAAACAGAGTCCAGGAGCATAAACAGCAGAGTAACACATCAAGACCAAGTATGAATTATTCCAGGTATGCAATGAAATTTTATGGTTAGGATACCAATTTATTTATTTATCCTTTTTAGTAGATCTAAGAATGAATTCCATAACTCCATAGTTGCTAAAAGGCTCTGATCAAAATTTCAATAATCATTCTTGATAAAAAAAAATTCAAAAGAGATGTATATTTTCTTTTTTAAAAACTTTTTTAATTTTAAAGATGTGGAGCACAATTCAGAGTTAGGGATACAAATGTTCATTATGCAGGTGCCCTTGTTGATGAGGTGTGCCCTTCTCTCCCCTGGCAGTTTCCCTCAACTGTCAATCCCACCCCCCTTTTCCCTGGCAGTTTCCCACTACTGCCAATCCTGTTCTTACGGTATTATGATAATTGTTCAAGGTCCGCTTATGAGTGAGAACATATGATACTCAGTTCTTTGTTTCTGTGACAGACTGCTCAATATCGTGAATATTTGGAGTTCATGAAGTTCATGATTTTGTCCTTTTTTATGACTGTGTAATATTCCATTGTGTATATGTACCATATTTTTTAAAAATCCAGTCTGGGAGGACATTTATAATAGAGTTTTAGTCAGATCTTTTCCTCATGTTATGCCTGGAATTAGAGCAAGAATACATTGCTTCTTCAGGGTCCACTACCTGCCTCAGCAGTTGTGTCACTCCTGAATGTTCGCTCTCCTGTCACTTGATAACGGCCAAGAGGGAGATTAACTTAAATAACTTTCAAGCCAAACCCTTGTTATGTTTTGTGGAACGTGTCCTATGAGGTGCATGGGGATAGTCTGGATACATTCACAAGGAGGGTTTATGAATTTCCTAGTAGATCTGGATCTTGAGCCATTATTTAAAAATAGGTCCTGATTTCTAAAAATAATTTGTATTCAACTTTGTATGACATACATTACATTCATGTGTGAGTGTGTGTGAGAGAGACACAGAGAGAGAGAGAGAGAGAGAGAGAGAGAGAGAGAGAGAGAGAGAAAGAGTGAGAGAGAGATACTGAGAGACTAGGTAGCACTTTTTAATCTTAAAGTAAATGCTGAGGAAAATCTGACATCAGAGTTAAATCATAATTCTATTATCTGGAAAAAACAAGATATATCATTAACAACTTTGGCTAGTTTTTCTTTTAACTCTTAACAATTTATTTATTTATTTTAGAGGCTATTTATCAAAGGGAAAATTTTCTACATGTTTATGAATTGAAGAAAGGCACATGTCCTGTGTCTAAAAACGTGTCTGTTAAACAGTACTCACTTGATTACTATTAGGTTAATGAATGAATAACTAGATCACTTTGGAAATGGGGCTATGGAAATAGTGAAGCACTATTACGGAGAATGTATTTTTAAAAAAGATATTTATCCTCGTTATTTTCTAAATTTAATGTTCCTACTTTCTCTAGTTTTGTTATTATTTTAAAACTTTAAATAAACAGTCAATAAATGGCATGTTGCTTTTTTACAGATATGTAGATTTCGCTGACAGAATGATTAGAGAAAATCACTTCATATACTTAAACACTAGTGCCAGTCATGACAAATATAATAATCAGTATAATAAGAAAGACAGGAAAATTGTAAATACTCAGCATTATATGAAAGATGGGCAAAAAAGATGGATTATCTGAGTAAACTTTAATGTTTGTCCTATTCCTTTCCTGGCCAGTTATCAGTACAATTCAGGGAAGAAAGGAGAAACATTTTAAGTGTTAAATAGTCTTTTTATTATTAAATTTTTTTAGAATAAGCAGGTCTGTGTGTGTGTTTGTTATGTGGGTATTCTGCATGATGGTGGGAATTGGGCATCTAGTGAGATCGTCACCCAAATATTGAATGTTGTACCCATAGGTAATCTTTCAATTCTCACTCTCTTTTGGAGTGCCCAGTACCTATTATTTCCAGCTGAAAAGCACAACTTTATTTTTCTTTTATTACTACAGTGTGTTGTTTTCACAGATATAATCTCAACACATTTTGGTTTACAAAGTAGGTAATTGCCCAGAAGTGGGCTTGTAAAAGTGTTGTTACTCGATCATAAAATATTTTGTGTCTAGTAATTTATTTTTCATTTTATTATTTTTTATCTTTTTGAGTTTGAGTCTCAATCTGTTGCCCAGGCTGGAGTGCAGTGGCACATTCATGACCACTACAGCCTCGACCTGCTGGGCTCAGGCGATCCTTCCACCTCAGCCTTCCAAGTAGCTGGAACTACAGGTGCATGCTACCGCACCCAGCTTGTTTTTTGATTTATTGTAGAGATGAGGTCTCACCAATTTGCCCAGACTGGTCTCGAACTTCTGAGCTCAGACAATCCTCTTGCCTCCGCCTCCCAAATTGCTGGGATTATAGGTTTGAGCCGCTGCTCCCGGGCTAGTAATTTAATTAAAAATATTTACTGGATTCCTATCAGGTGGCAATTACTCTCCTTGGTGCTGAAGATACAATGGCCGATAGTGCTTGGAGTCTGGTATGGGACAAGTGAATATATAAGAAGTATTACTGACCGGGCTCGGGAGCTCAGCCTGTAATCCCAGCGCTTTGGGAGACCGAGGTGAGTGGATTGCCTGAGCCCGCAGGTTCGAGACCCTCCCGGCCAACATGGCAAAACCTCATCTCCACAATAAATAAAAAATTAGCCAGGTGTGGTAGTGCATGCCTGTAATTCTGGCAACTCGGAAGGCTGAGGCGGAAGGATCGCCAGAGCCCAGCAGGTTGGGGCTGTGGTGGCTGGGAGCGTGCCACTGCACTCCAGTCTGGGTGACAGAGTAAGACTCCAACTCAAAAAAACAAAAAAAAAGTATTATTGTGGTAGTCAATAATGCTATGAAGAAAAATGATGTAGGACAAAGAGAGAGAATGATGAAAGGCATGGTAGTTTCACATGTGGTCATCTAGAAATTCCTCTGTGACATTTGAGCAGACAATTGAAGAAGCCAGACAAATGAAAAGGAAAGAACATCCTGTACAAAGCAAACGGTGCATTTAGGGACGTGTTTTGTGTTTTTGTGAATTAGCAGGAATACCAATGTACCTAGTTTCTCTAGCTTTCCTACTGTGGTTTAATTGAAAGTCAAAGAGTTTTTCAGCAACTATATGGCAGGAAATACTTTTAGGAAGTAATTGTTTTATTCTCTTTCTAGGTAGTGGCAGCTACTAGAACACCTGTTTTAGGAATCAACAGGCTTTGTAAATCTGTGGTTTTTGCTCAAAATTCAGTCAATCTGGATGCTTTAAATTATAGATTGATAGTTCAACATGTAAAAACTTGCATGCTGTATTGTTAAAATATGACCCTAACATAGTAAGAAAAAGCTAACCTTTAGTTTACAAACATTCTGCTATTCATGGTAATACACACGGGCATTCATTCATGTCTGACTGTCACTTTTTGCCATGGAATAGCACATGAGTTTAGGATTTTGTGAATCGCTCTAGCCAGATAAGTGACCTTGAATGAAGTATCTGAGCTGCCTGATTCTCCTTTTCTACTTCCAGATTATGGGTGGTAATCGATATTGCATGACGTTTTCAAGAATTAAATAAAGTAATTTGTAAGAAAGATACACATTGAAGGTGCTCAGTATGCATTTCCTGTGCACAATATTTTGTAGTCTGGGGTTAACTTGATACCTCCCTCTTCTTTGCTCCTGACACACAATCTGCTACCAAGCCCACTTCGTTACTCTCTGGTAGTGGCATTTTGCTTTTTGCCTTACAGTTTCGGTACCCACCATCTTCCATCGTGCAGGCTCCCAGCAGTTTCCCAGATGGTTGATTCTCCTAATTCAACTGTGTCCTGCACGCAGCACAGTTTGTCTTCATCTAGTTTTCCGACTCAGAAATATTTAATGAGCATTTCTGCTGGCAGCATCAGATTTTGTTATGTCAGCCAACATTCAAGTTTTTAGGACAAGTGTTCCCCAAACACTTTTTATTCTCCTCATAGGCCAGTATAACATCCTGGTAATTTCCCACCACTTCGCCTTCCCCTGTCTGTTTTATTCCCACCCCTGCTGCTACACTGTGTATGAACTCTCCTCCTGTCTCACCGTCGGGGCTCTGTTCTTTAGGGCTCTGGAGCTGGGGTATTTGGATATTTGGGATGATGGACTTGGTAATCGAAACGTGAGGGTTTGAGTCCTGGATCCTCTACTTTCTGGCTGTTTCACTATGGGCAACTTTCTTACATTCCCCATGCCATTGCACAATCGAATCTAAGTACATAATAATGAAATAAGTGCATAAAAATGACAAATATCTTATTTTCAGCCCTGTCTTAGTCATAGTAAATTTCCTAAGCACTACATAGTTGGATATTAGTGTCAGTTAATTAATAGTTGGACATATGCACAACTTTCTTGCTCCAAACCCTGTAAAAGGCTCAATTCTTACAATATGATAGTAAATGCATTTAGAGAAGTTTCACACTGATTCTGTGCTGTTTCCAGATGTCTGGTTGGGCTAGAAGACGAGGTCAAGACCTGACGGGAGATGGATATTTCTTTGAGATTCCATTGCCCCAAGTAGGAAAACTCATACATCCAACACTCCCAAGCCAAGAGGACAGTCCCCTCTCAGTCTTGCCTTGGTCCTGTGACTCATGCTGCCGGCTTCCAAGGGAGGTGACCCAGAGGCAAAGGTACCATGCAGGACGCAGTCTGAGGCTCAGTCTCCATCACTGGCCTGGCAGGAGTCAGGTCTGCTGTTCTGCTTTTAGAAGTCTGTATAATTGGGACTTAGAATTCTGCTAAGGAGGAGAATAATTAGTTTTGTTTGTTTTCACTATTGGACATAGAATTTGGCTGGATGGGCACTGGGAATCACCCAGTGTTACTGTTCTCATGTGAGAGGCACTGTCCTATAGTAGCTGAGGGTTCAGACTGAATTAGAAAAGATCTGGGTTAGATCCCTGTGACTACCATTTAGAAACTAAAGGTTTGTTTTTATGATTTTGTAATAAAAAAGTTTGTTTCATAAAAAGCAACCCGAGTTTATTAAAGAATATTCGGGGAGGCGTCCTACCCAGTGGCAGGCTAGCGTCAGGGTTGGAGGCAAGGGTAGCGGGGACTGGGGACCCTCCCCCTGACCCCGTCTGGCTGCCGTCTCTGGCTGGATGGGGAGGGTGGAAAGAGGAAGCTGAGCATTCCTGGGGCGGAACTAGTCTCCAGGGGTATCCACGGTGGGTCGTTTTCATTCTCCCGGGGAAGTGCAGCCATGCCGGCGCGAGGAGGGAGCAGGGGAGCGGGTTGTAAGGCCTCTGGGTTCCTGGACCGTCATCCCCTTCACCTACACCCACTGCAGCCCCCTCTCATCGAGGGAGGGGTGGGGGCTGCTTGGCCAGGTGGAGGGAACGGAAGGGACGCTCGATGTGTTGAGGACCTGGTCCCCCAAGGCAGAGCTGCGGTGGGTTTCCACAGCCAGACCTGGGCATCGAGGGCTTCCCTATTCTTCAGATGGGCATTGAGGGCGCATGGTGGCTGGAGTCGGGGCTTGGGAAGACGGGGAGGGGGTGGGGAGAGAAAAAAGGAGTGCTTGGGAAAAGTAGAATGTTGAGTGAAAAAAAAGTATGCATGCTTAGTTCCACTACCTAAAAATTATCATCTTGGTACTTTTTTTCCAGTCATGTTTCTAGGCATGGGTGTGCATTTGGCTTTTAAACAGGGACATAGTTATGGGTAATTAGATGTCAAAATATGGTTTAAACCTTTCCTGATGTGTGCTGCTCAGGTGTTTTCTGTCCAATCGCAGATTGAGAGGGTTAAGACTCATAAATAATTCGATTTTCATTTTTATGAAGATGCACTGTTAAAAGGGACTTATTCTTCCCTGATTTTAGATATTGATTAGGGTGCCCCTGCCTCAGATACTATTCTCTGAGGTAAGGATTCTTCTTGTTCTCATAAAGAGTTGGCTAGTCCTATAAAGCAGACATACATAACTTTAGACCACAACTTCCCCAGTCTTGAGTTCTTAATTTTACCTCTCAATAGAGAGAAATACATTTTCTTTCTTTCTTTCTTTCTTTCTTTCTTTCTTTCTTTCTTTCTTTCTTTCTTTCTTTCTTTCTTTCTTTCTTTCTTTCTTTCTTCTCTCTCTCTCTCTCCCTCCCTCCCTTCCTTCCTTCCTTCCTTTCTTTTTTGATAAAAGCAATCCTACAACATGTATTGTCATCTTGTAATAACATAAAGGTGATCAAAACATTATGAACAAATGTTTTAGAACTATACTCCAAACAAAGGACACCTTTAAAAAAAAACTATATTGCCTTCTCAACAATTTGTCACTTCATTGATCATGTCTAGTTGGAGACACTGTAGCAGGGTAATATTATCTCCTTTTAGCATGATCTGACCCAGATGTTTTCTTGACTTTGTTTTAGAATGAATCTCTTCTGCACCATCTAATACAAGGTTCATGTACTCATCAAAGCCAATGATGCAGACCTCTCTCTGCATATTCACTTGCTCATAAAGCCAAACCTGAATCCCGGATCTGTTTTGCTAGTATCTGAAGATGAGGTTGATAGGCTGCACCATCACCTTCTGAACTCTCTGGCCCTGGCCACAGTAAGCCATGGTGGAATCCCACAAAGAGCATACTTACACCAGCACATTTTCAAACAAGGTTCAATATTTTTTCGTAAAAGTTATCAGGGTGGTTCTTTTTCTTTTCTTTCTTTTTTTTTTTTTTTTGTCTTGGCATAATCGAGAGGACTTATCTGTCACCTTCTCATATGTAACACTCAACTGTAGGCATAAAATTCTTGCAATATGCTCTTTAGTCACCACATCAAGGTTGCTTCATTGACTTTTGGACTTATGTTACACAAGAAGACACCTTTGGAGTCTTGTTAGAGGAGCCATGTTAGTTTCTGTTCTCTTGCAGTTGATTGATTTTTTTCTGCCATTGTAATTATATGAATCTTTTTCTTATTCCATTTCAAATGGTTTTTCGCAGGATTTTCTGTTTTGTGTGTTCTTTTCAAAATTGATGTTTTAGTTATTATGTGAGACCTTTCAATCTTCATGCTCAGATTTTTTTTTATTGTAGTGAAATGCACATTATAAAAAATTTACCATTTTAATCATTTTAAGGGTGAAGTTCAGTAGTGTTAAGTACTTTCACACTGTTGTGCAATGCTCAGGTATTTTTCACACTGAGAAAAAATTTCTCAAATTGTATCTTTGTTATTTGCTTCTGTTTTAATTATTCATTTGCGTTTTCAGGAAAAGTTATAATTTTTAAATGGAAGTGGCTTTTTCTGTTCTCCATTGCTATCTTTTTCTTTGTTATGAGAAAACAGAGCATTTATCTTCACAACACTGAGGCAGTTCTTCGAAGTGTCATTTCTGCCATTACTGAACTTTAAGTTCATCCATCACCCTTTTATATCGTAATAATGTATTATTTTTTAAAATGTCAGTTTCTATTGTCTATATACTGTTTGTTGATGTAACTTGTCTCAAGAGGCCATATTATTTGGCATCCATTAAGGATGACAGATACTTTTTCAAAACCATTTTTTGGCTGCATACAAGAACCAACCTTGGTAGGCCAGTGCATGCTCTTCCTTCTCTCTCTCAAAGAATAAAAACCAGTATCCTTTTCACAGTCTATGGAGTTTATACAATCTAGTCACTGATTGGCTTGTTGATCTTCTTCTCCCTCTCTCCTGCATGGTCTGCTACCCACTCTGTGAACGCTCCAGGCACATTCCAGTCTGAAGACATGGCTCTTTCCATGTCTCCTGCTTCTAAGTTCTTCTCTCAGACACATTGAAATGTCTGTAAAACTTACAATGTAAGTAAGCCTGTAATAGCTTGCTTAATGTAAGTAACTGCATTGTTGTTAAAAATCCTCCATTTTAACTGCTTGCTACCCAGATATAGCCCCCGCCTCACGTGTAACTAAAATAAGTTTCTTGTACTCACAGACCCACATTCTTGTTTCCCATAAACCGTTTTTCCTGACCGTTTGGAAACTTAAGTTTCCAAACTTAAGTTCCACAAGTTCCATGGAATTGTATGCTTTGTTAACTAAACTCAAATACTACGCCCTGCAAAACTCCATTGTTACATTTTCATATTATAAGCCTATATTTTGTTAGTAACGTAACCAAGGTAATTCCATTGTATAGTAGTCCACCTTGTCTCCATATAACTGCCCTAATTGTTCCGGTCACTGACTGTACCTGGGACATAAAGTTAATCAAAACTCTCTAACAATCAAAAGTTCCCATTTTGGTTGCTAAGTTGCTAGTTTATGGTTGCTAAGTTGCTATGTATCCTTGTGGTTTTTGCCTTTATAAGCCCACGGCCGGCTTCACTCGGGACCAAAAGCCCTTTAGGACAATAGTCCGCTCTTGGTCGCTGGGATAAATAAAGGACTCTTAATTAAATTCTCCGCGTAATGGCAGTCTACCTTCTCACACTCTGGTCATAACAGCATGCATGGCCTCACTCCCTCACCTCCTTCAAGTCTTTGTTTAACTTTATGCTCAGTGAAGCCTCTCCACACCTTGCCTTCTAAATTGTAAATCTGTCCCTTGTCTGAAGTTTTGTAATGTTCCTTACTCAGCTATACACAGCACTAATCATCCTTGCATGGCATCACATCTATCTACCATCTGTCTATCATTTGTCATCTATTTTTTTTCCTATCTTCTTACCTCTATCATGATTTTATTTATTTTCTCCATATTTCCCATTAGAATGTAAGCACCCTGGGCAGGGAGGGGCATACCTCATTAACAGGGGTACCCGCATGATCAATGTTTGTTTACCTAACCCTCAACTGTATCCCATCTTTACATTAAAATAAAAAAATAAAAAAAATAAAAAGAATGTAAGCACCCTAAGGTCGGTGATGTTTCTTTGTCTTATTTTCTGGTGTAACATTCAATAAGTATTGGTAGCATGACTGAGTAATTTTAGGAAAATGATCAATTTGCTTAAAAATAATTGATCTGTTGTGGGATTTTGTGTTTTCTCTCTTTTTTTTTTTTTTGAGTTGGTGTCTTACTCTGTCACCCAGGCTGGAGTGCAGTAGCATGCTCATGGCCACCACAGCCTCGACCTGCTAGGCTCAGGTAATCCTTCTGCCTCAGCCTCCCAAGTAACCGGAACTACAGGCATGTGCTACCACGTCTGGCTAATTTTTTGATTTATTGTAAACATGATGTCTTGCCAAGTTGCCTGGGCTGGTCTCGAACCTGTGGGCTCAGGCAGTTCCCTCATCTCGGCCTCCCAAAGTGCTGGCATGACAGGCTTGAGGCAATGCACCTGACCTTTTCTCACTTTTGAATGAAGATACATCTATCCAAATCTGGTGGTTTGCCAAGCAGTAGGGTGTATGAAATTCCTCCTGGCTTCACTCTAGCTACTTAAATGCTGTTCAAATACCCTTGCAAGTCTGAGGCTGAATGAATACTTTTTGGTCCAAATGTTAATATTTAGCAGATCTTCATCAATGTAGTCCCTGTTCTGAAAAGTCATTTTTTCTACTTCTGCCAGTCTTATTGACACATTGATCGTATGAATGTCGTCAGCATAAAGTACAGTATGCAATGGCACAAGGATTCTTACTATCTTGTAAGACTTTAATTATGGTGTCTACATCTCTGCAGTTACAGTGAACTGCCATGAGTCCCTCACCCTCTGCTACCCTGCTGTTTTCTGACTGTGGCCATTTCTGACTGAATGTAGCACAAGCGAGATTATGAAAAAGGCTGTTTTTGGTGCCCTCAAAATGTATCACCCCCCCCCGAGGAGATGGAGAGTACACCTCCTTCCCCTTCCCTTCCTCCTTCTCGCCCTCCTTCCCTCCCTCCCTTCTTTTTATCTGACCATTGGCCTCATGGTAAATAGAAATTCTTTCTAGGTTCTTTACAGTCTCAGGCCTAAAGGCAGCTGAGCTAAATTTTGGTGATGCTACACATTTTTTAAATGGGAATTTTATGGACATTTTAGTGAGAAGTTGAAGGATATGTTCATTTCGATGCTGTTTTACACTGGAAACCAAGCAATATTTTTATTATTTTGGTTTAAATCAACATAGTTCCATTGTTTTTGCAACAATACTGCAGGACATGGGATAATCTCTCTCTCTCTCTCTCTCTCTCTCTCTTTCCCAGAACAATTCAAGAGCTATAAGCTCTTAAACTTGAGTGGTGTTTATTATCAGACTGCTTGGCAATATGTTTCTTTTTTTTTTGAGTTGGAGTCTCACTCGGTCGCCCAAACTGGAGTGCAGTGGCCGCTTCCGGCCACCGCTCCTCGACCTGCTGGGCTCCGGCGATCCTTCCACCTCAGCCTTCCGAGTAGCCGGAATTACAGGCACGCACTACCATGCCCGGCTGATTTTTTGATTTATTGTAGAGATGAGGTCTCGCTGCCCAGGCGGGTCTCGAACCCGCGGGCTCAGGCAATCCACTCATCTCAGCCTCCCAAAGGCGCGGGATTAAAGGCTGAGCCACCGAGCCCGGCTGGCAATATGTTTCATTTCTGACAATTCTATTTTCTTTGCTCCATTTTAAGAAGGAGGTGCCATGTAAAACAAGTAATAAGAAATCAGGTTGAATCTTATATATTGCTGGTATCTAGTATACCGATACTAGATGTGGATCGTATCTATTTTATTTGCAAGTGTATTCATAGCACTTAACATTGTGTGAATAGAAGTACTTTTTATTTATAGGTAATGTCAGTGCTAAAGCATTCATTGCTGTCTTTCAAACAACCCAGAGGCATGGAGATGTTAAAACTTACTGTTTTCTCCGCAGTTCCTGGTGAAAGAGGAAAGGGGATTACATTTTGCTTTTTTGTGAAAGACGATTGCTACTGTCTAGATTTCTTACTATACTGAACTAATCATCATCTTTAGAAGATTATATCCAATGGTTAATATTATTTATAAATGATATAATTATCAAATTGGGCCAGGTAATAGTTATCAATCTTTCATTTTTTTTTTTTTTTTTTGAGTTGGAGTCTCACTCCATCACCCAGGCTGGAGTGCAGTGGCACACAAATGGCCACCCCAGCCTCGACCCGTTGAGCTCCAGTCATCTTTCTGCCTCAGCCTTCCAAGTAGCCAGGACTATGGTGAGAGCTACGATGCCCGGCTAATTTTTTTGATTTATTGTAGAGACGAGGTCTCACTAAGTTGCCCCAGTTAGTCTCAAACCCCTGGGCTCAGGCAGTCCTCTCGCCTTGGGAGTGCTGGAATTACAGGCTTGAGCCACTGCGCCTGGCTCAATCTTTCTTATATTGGAATTAATACAATTTTAAACAGGTATTAATATTGCCTGGAATACTTTCAATAAGATTGGTATCAGCTCCTCCTTGTACGTTTTGTAGAATTCTGTGGAAAGTCATCCAGTCCAGGGCTTTTTTTTGTAGGTAGTTTTTGTATGACAGAGTCAGTTTCCTGGGTTGTTATTGGTATATTTAGTGTCTCAATGTCTTCTTGTTTTAACCTGGGGAGGTTGTGTGATGTCAGAAAGTCCTCCATTTCATCTAGGTTATCAAGTTTGTTTCCATATGAGTGCGCATAGTAATCTCTGATAATCTTTTGTATTTCTTCGGGGTCAGTTGTGATTTGATCTTTTATATTTCTGATTGTGTTTATTTGGGCTTTTTCTCTCTTTTTCTTGGTCATTCTTGCTAATTCTTTCAAAGAACCAGCTTTTTGTTTTGTTGATGTTTCTATGATATTTTTGCCTACTATGTCCCGTATGTGGGCTCTTATTTTTGTGATTTGGATTCTTCTGCTAAAGTTGGGTTTTGGTGGTCTTCTCCTTCCAGCTCCCGTAGGTGATTTGTTAGGCTCTCTACTTGTTATCTTTCCATTTTCTTGATGTGTGCTCATAGAGATATAAATTCCCCTCTTAGAAGATTTCATGGCATCCCAGAGGTTTTGGTAAGATGTTTCTTCATTTTCATTTGTTTCCAGGAATCTTGCAATTTCTTCTTTGATTTCAGTGTTCACCCAGTCGTTGTTCAGCATCGTGCTGTTTAGTGTCCATGTCTCTGTGGGCTTTAGGAAAATGTTGTTAGTTTTGATATTTATTTTTATTCCACTGTGGTCTGAGAATACTTGGCAAGATTTCAACCATTCGGAATTTGATTATGCTTGATTTATGGCCAAGGATGTTCCATGTGGTGATGAGTAGAATGTATATTCTGTGGTTGCTGGGTGGAATAATCTGTAGTTATCTACTAAGTCCATTTGGTCAAGTGTCGAGTTTAGGTTCTGGATTTCCTTGTTGATTTTTTCCCTCTATGATCTATCTAGGGCTGTCAGTGGGGTATGCAAGTTCCCTGTTATAATAGTGTTAGAGTCAATATCCTTTTTTTTAGTTTCCTTAGTAGTTGCTTGACAAATGCTGTTGCTTCTGTGTTGGGTGCATATATGTTTAGCATGGATATTTCTTGTTGATGGATTGAAACTTTTATCATTATATAGTGTCCTTTTGCATCTTGTTAAATTTTTGATAGCTTAAAGGTTGTTTTGTCTGATATTAAGATCACAACTCCTGTCTTCTTTTGTGATCCATTTGCCTGTAAACTCATTTTCCATTCTTTAACTTTGAGTCCATGTGTGTCCCTTGTAGTGAGATGAGTCTCCTGGATGCAGCAAATAATAGTGTCATGGTTTCTTATCCAGTCCACTATTCTGTGTCTTTTCAGTGGTGGATTTAGTCTATTCACATTCAGGCTGATTATTGGCATGTGATTGCTTATCCCTGTCATGAGGTTCTTATAAAGTTGTTTTCTTTGTTTGCTAGTTTTCTTTTGGCTTTGGGGTTAATGTATGCATTTGCTTTCAAGTTTATTTTTGCGCTGTATTCTCTGTTGATTCTGTGCTCTGCTGTTCTCTTAGGAAGTGTGTGGTCATTCTTTTTTTTTTTCTTTCTTCTGTGCTTAATACCTTTTTAAGTGTCTCCTGTAGAGCTCCTCTGGAAGCTGCACAATCTCTTAGGGATTGGATATCTGGGAAGGATTTTAATTCTCCATCACTGATGAAGCTAAGCTTGGCTGGATAGGAAATTCTTGGTTGAAATTGTTTTTCTTTGAGGACTTTGAATATAGGGCTCCAGTCTCTTCTTGCTTATAATGTTTCTGCTGATAGGTCTGCTGCTATTCTGATTGGTTTTCCCAGGTAGGTAGTCTGACCTTTCTCTCTTGCTGCCTTTTTGATTTTTTCTTTTGTGCCTACTTGTGTAGTTGAATTACTATGTGTCTAGGGGTTGGTTTTCTTGTTTAATGTCTTGTGGTGGTTCTCTGAATCTCTTGTGGTTGACTGGTCTCATCTCTGGTAAGATGGGGAAGGTTTTCTTGGATTACCTCCTGGAATACTTGTTCCAAGCTGTTCTCATTTTTCCTTTCTTCTTCTGGGATACCAATCAGGTATAGGTTTGGCCTCTTGATATAATCACACATCTCTTGTAGGCTTTGTTCTTTCTTTCTGAATCTTCTTTCTATGTTTTTTACAGATAAGGTTAATTCCATGTTCTGGTCTTTAAGTTCTGAGATTCTTTCTTCAGCTGGATTAATTCTGCTTTCCATGCTTGTCATCTTGTTATTTATTTCCTGGATGAAATTTTTATTGCCAGAATCTCTGTTACAAGTTCTTTCAGTGTTGCATCTTGTCTTTCTTGAGTCTTATTCACTTTTTCCAACCTAATCCCTGTCGTATTCTGAGGTCAGTCATTGATGACTTCCACTGTTTGGGCACCAAGGTCTGATTTCTCAGGAGTTTTTTCTTTGGTAGACTTGGAATTACCTGAGGTCTTTCTTTGACTTTTTCTCATTTGTGATGGATGTCTTGTTTTTTTCTTTGGTTCTATTATTCAGTGCCAGTGGGAGAGGCTTTCCCCTCAGGTGTTGGCTCAGTCCTCTATTCTTCCCTGATCTGGCCTCTGGATTTGTTCTACTTTGAAATAAGATGTGAAATAAGCTGATTCAGTTCAGTAAAATTAGTTTGCTAGCAAAATAATAATATTAACCAACTTACTCCATTTTGTTTAAAACTTTCATCTTAGTTACCTGCCTGACCTAAGAATCAATGCCTACATGTAATTACAGTAATGTTCCCATGACCACAGACCCCCAGCTTTGTCTCCTTTGGGCAGGTTATGCTGACCGTTGCCTGCTGACCATTACAGAACTCCTTTGTCATAAGCTCCATGTGATTGTATGCTTTGTTAACTGAAATCAAATGTTACGCTTTGACATTCTCATAGTTTGTTCTTATATTCTGTTAGTGACCTAACCAAGGTAACTCCATTGTATAATGTCTTCCTTGTCTCTGTGTAACTACATTAAACTATATCTTAATGGCAGAACTCCAGGGACTTTCTGGGCACTGGCTATACCTACCTGACATGAAATTAATTAAAGCTCCCTAACAATTGAAATTCCCATTTTGGTTGCCAAGTTGTTAGTTAATAGTTGCTATGTAGCCAGTGCTGCGAATTTTACCTATAAAAGCTTGTCACAAACTGGACCAATTTGTCAAGAGTTTTCGTTCCTACTCTTGGCCCGTGCATTTAATAAATTCATAACTAATTAAACTCAATTTGCTGGCATCCCTTCTTCTCACTTACTGTCATAACAGATGGTGGATGGGAAGCTTTCTTGTAGTTTTTGAAATCTGAGTAAAGTGGGGGATGGGGTGCTAGGAATCAGATGCTACTTGCAAATTAAAATGTTCACTTATTATGGTATGTGTTCCCTGAGATCCACTCCCCATCACCACTCTATATGACGATGCAAAGCAGAAACCCCCACACCCTACAAAACAATCTGGAACAACAACAAAGGGAAACAAAATAAACCACCACCACAAAAAAACCCAAGAAAACTAAACACACACACAGATGCCCTATGAAGTGAATAGAGAAGAAAGGCAAAAAGACCGAAGCGGGGAGAATAAGAAAAAAGAAAAAGAGGGGGATTCAGGTGGAACCTCACGCATATATTGACACACCCCTTAAACTATACAAAAATGAATATTAAAAAAACCCAGAACAAAAGAGCCAAAACCAACAACAAAATCAAAAGATGAACACTCAATCATTCACATACACACATAAACAGAGAATGACAAGTGAAGAAATAAGTGGAGAGCGAAAAGAAAAAGAAATTGGGAGGAGATGCAGGTCAAGGCCTCACATACACATTCATGCACAGAGGAAAAACATTTTTAAAATATATGAACAGGAAATTTTTAAAATTAAAAAATAATTGAAAATTAAAAACAACAAAACAAAAAACAAAACAAAGACAAAGACAAAAAACCTGTCCTCTTGTGGTAGGCTCTGTAATTGTTCCTCTAATCAGGTCTCTCCTGCAGAGCCATCTCCTTTGCTCTCTCCTCAGGGAAGGAAGCAAGGAAGGGGGAGGGGCAGTGGAGGTGGGTGGGGCTGCAGTTCTCCCCTCCCACTCTCCTATGGTCAGAGAGGTCTCCGCCGGTGGGGAGGTACAGGACTGTCTCTTCCCCAGGTATGTACTCGGGCGGGGGGGGGGGCGCCCCAGCCAGGCCTATTCTAGAATGGAGCTCTCCTATTGCAACTGACGTCCTGGCTCTCCTGGGTTTGTCCCTCTCAGTCGTGGCCCCGCTGTGTGGGTCTGATGCTCAGAGGATTGCTGGGGAGGAGGAGGTTTGGGTCAGCCCAGGAGTCACCACTGATCTCTTTGGAGTTCTTCCTAATCTTTTTCCGGCACATCTTTTGTCCCAGGCTGGATCAGGGTAGGGGGTGGGGCGCCTGGAACTCAGCACTCATCAGGTCCCTCTGAAATTTGTGCTCTCAGGATCTTTCCTCTGGACCACGATCAAGCCCTGAGTAGTTGACGGGATCTCTGGACTCTGGCTGCAGCCCCTTCCAGCTTCCTACCAGGTGCTGAAGCGGTGAGGCAAAGCTCCGAGCAGTCTCTCCTACTTCAAGGGTGAGGGAGCGCCTGGGGCCATAGTGTGTCCATGTTGCTTAGGTAACAAGTTGGGCCTTGTGGGAGAGCTGGGCCCCCCTGCAAATGTCTGCCGGGAAAATGGCTTGGAGTCCTCTCTGGATGCTGTCTCTCCAATAATCTGATCCTGCGCTCCATTGGATGCGGTGTGACAGGTGATGGTGTGCGCCTGGTGCCAGGTGCTGGGAATCAGCTGGATTCAGCAGGCTTTTCTCAGGCGCATCACAGGCCGCAGAACTTTCTGTGCACAGATCTTGTGAGCTGCGCGCTAATTTTAGGGCGGTGGGGCTTGCAGTCGCTCTCAGAGGGGGGACCTGGGTGCATGCACCCGTGTCCCCTCAGACGGACTCTCACGCTCCCGCCAGTGCCCGCCTACTCATGCAGAGAATCTTTCTTGACACTTGCCTCCATGGAGATTCTTACAGCATGACCTGTCGGCTGCCATCTTATGCTCCCTGACCCATGTTTCTTATTTCAAGAATGAGGCCGGATTCCAGCATTTGTTCTTAATGTGAGTGCTGAAAAACCCCACTCAAATAGAAGTAGCTGTGAATGGGAACACTTCTGTGATACTTTTATAATTTGTTACACAATTAAAAAAATTTTTTTTCTGTGCAACATGCCCCAATTCACCAAGCAATCTATCACCAAAGTATATTTTAATGGTAGCTTAGTTAACTACTTTATAGACATATCGTCAATTGTTTTTGAAGTCAAATACTTAAAAACCACTTAATTACTGAAAAGAAAATTTTTTAAATTAGTCTTTCAAGTCATCCAGTCTCTCAACAGGAAAGTGATGTTGTCCATTTTTTTTGCCCTGTCCGTCTTCAGGCTCCAAGGAGATGTAACATGGTCAGTTGGAAGAAGATTGTTGGTCTTATAAAGTGAGAAAAACAGCATGCATGAAAGAGGAGGAGAGAAAGGAGACCTGTAAGACACCTCAACTTGGGTGACTTCCAGGCCAATTTTAGGAAAGTGTACATAGAGAAGTTGAAGATCTGGAAATTACTTTTTGCTGTCATCCATGAGTGCCTTCCCTTTGGGAGGTCTCCATATATGCTCAGGACGTCTGTGCTGTGATGTAATGCTCACTGAACACATTGAGAGGGAAGTGGCAATTCTGCAGGGTGGATGTGTGAATAGTACAGAGTCCCTTGTTTACTTTCTGTGATTGAGATACACTGTGATTTTTGCATGTCTACTAAGGGAATTTACAAATACAGGTTGAGATTGGGCTTCGTGGCTCAAGCCTGTAATCCCAGCACTTTGGGAGGCTGAGGTGAGAGGATTGCCTGAGCCCAGGCCTTGAGAACAACCCAGGCAACTGGCGAGATCTCATCTCTACAATAAATAAGAAAGTTAGCCGGGTATGGTGGTACATGCTTGTAGTTTCAGCTACTTGGAAGGCTGAGGCGGAAGAATCACCCAAGCCCAGCAGGTCGAGGCTGCAGTGGCCGTTGAGTGTGCCACTGCCCTCCAGTCTGGGTGACAGAGTGAGACTCTGATTCAAAAAAACAAACAAACAAAATACAAATACAGGTTGAGCATCCTTAATCTGAACATCTGAAACCTGAAATGCTCCAAAATCTGACATTTTTTAATGCCAACACGACACCACAGTGGAAAATTTCACACCTGACCTTGTATGACAGGTCGCCGTCAAAATGCAGGCTCACGATACACAGTGCGTGCACTTCTTGGGGAAAAATAAATTCTGCCAGCCCACTCCATATGTGATGTATCTTTTCTGCAGTCTCCCATATTCAAGCACGCTCACAAAGGTTAATAAGATGGTGTGAGTACAGGCTGGACGTGCAGCACATAATGCCTCCTTGGAGTCAAGGCATACATGTGCCACTTACGGTATTTATTTGCTTATTCTTTGCTCTGAGTGTAAAGATATTAAAAATACCTGCAGATACCCCATGGGTGACTGTGATAAAAAAACAAGAAGCATGTATGTTTATCTATAGAACAAAAAGTTAAGCTGTTAGAGAAATTGAACAATGGTGGAGGTGTGAAACATCTTACAGAAGGGAGTGGTGTTGGACCACCACAGAGGACTTGGCGAACACAAAGATGAGCTGTTGAAGCTTTCTGCTGAGAGTGATTAATAGAAATTAATTAATAATAGAGTAATATTGCATGAAGCTGCACATGAAAATCTTGATTGTGTTGAAAGGGTGACTCAATGGCCACATGTCACTCAATGGCGTGCTGATCATGAATCCAGCAAAGACCTATCATAGTGAAATGAAATGGAAGGAAACTGTGAATAAGCAACAAGCTGAAATTTAAGGAAAAAACATGACATTACATTGAAAAGATTTGTAGTGCTAAAGCCTCTGTTGATCATGAAGCAGCCACCGTTGTCTGTAGCTGCTGATGTCTAATGGTTGGTGCAGGTATTGGGGGAAGCAGCCGTGCTGTTTGGTTACCTGAACACGTGATTTACTCACTGCCTCTATGGAATGTCTTTTTTTTTTTTACTGCTAAGTACTTTTGTGTGGCCAGTTTACTTGATTGACTCTGGTGTGGCCAAGCCACGTTTCCTGGCTTTGGCCCCCTCCCTAACTTGGAGAGGTGAAATTTTTTTTTTCTCTCTCTCTCTCTCTAATTTACTTTCTAAATAAACTATGTGTTCTAATCTGAAATAAAAAGTCCTTTTGTGTGAATAGGTGTAAGACAGTGTTGGTTATTGGTAGCACCTACATTGAGTCAGGAATGGTGGTCATGCCAAACAGCTGCAGGTTGTCCACATGTGTGGCTGAGATAGCAATTACTCTGCTTTTTGGATGGTTCAGTGCACACGAACTTTGTTTTATGCACAAAGTTATTAAAAATATCGCATAAAATTACATTTAGGCTCTCTTTATAAATGCATATGAAACATAAATAAATTGTGTGTCTAGATTTTGGTCTCATCCCCAAGATATCTCATTATATATATACACAAATGGTACAAAATCTGGAAAAAATCAGAAACACTTCTAGTCCCAAGCATTTTGGATAACGGATAACTCAACCTGTACCTAATTAATTGAATTAACTCTAAAAAATTGTTGTTGGGTATAAAATTATGACTGAAAGATAAATTTAGATTGAAACTAATAGTAGTCATGAAAACATAAGTGAGTAATATGAAAATGATAAATAATAAGAAGCTCTTACAAGTTTTAAAAAAGACTAACCAATCTGAGATGTCAGTCCCCAAAGTAAGAATCATTCAATTACTTAAAATCTGCATTTTTTTTTTTTTTTTTTTTTGAGTTGGAGTCTCATTCTGTAACCCAGACTGGAGTGCAGTGGAATGCTTCCGGCCACTGCAGCCTCGACCTGCTGGACTCTAGCAATCCTTCTGCCTCAGCCTTCCAAGTAGCTGGAACTACAAGCGCGCACTACCACACCCGGCTATTTTTTTTTTTCTGATTTATTGTAGAGATGAGGTCTCGCCAAGTTGCCCAGGCGTGTCTCGAGCCCGCGGGCTCAGGCAGTCCACTCACCTCAGCCTCCCAAAGCACTGGGATTACAGGCTGAGCTACCGAGCCTGGCTGAAATCTGCATTTTTACATACTGTTATTAATGATGTTTGACCTGTCTAAATATATGTCCATCTTGATATATTAGCTAGTAATAGTATGAAGTTATAACAATTAAGCTAATTGTTAATAATCTTAAACCTAAGCATTCAGGTTTCTAATAATAAAGATAAGAACAACTGCAGTAAACAAAATATGCTACTAATAATATGAAATAAAACATACTTAAAACAGTAAACAGTGTGTTTGTATCATCTTTTTCTAATATCATTTTTGCTTTTATGGAATGTCTATGATTATTAAATAATGCCCAATTATAGTTTTTATTTTTTCTGAAAAGTATGAGGGACCCAAAAAACCTGGCATTTATTTACGAAAAATTGCTTCCATGTTTAAACTTTGGTCACCATCAAAATACTCTCCGTTGGATGCAATACACCTATCAGGACACTTTTTCCACTGCTCAAAACAGTTTTTGAACTCATCCATTTTGATGCCTTATAGTGCTTCTGCTGTTTTTTTGTCTTACCCCTTCCACATTGTCAAAACATTTCCCTTTTAGGACTTTTTTTTTAATCTGGGGAAACAAGCAAAAAAAGTTGCTCAGAGTGAGAGTGGGTGAATAGGGAGGGAGGGGCATGGGGGGCATGCCATTTTTGGTCCAAAACTGCTGAACACTCAATGCAGTGTGGGCAGGTGGGCTCGTAAATCACCACCATGAAATGGGCAAATGCATTGAAAGACTCTCAAAAAAAAAAAAAAAAAAATTCACTGAAGCTGAATGCAGCCTCTCCCAACAATGCTAGCTGGTACAATGCCAATGGGTTCCTAGAACACTTACCTAGTGGGGGAAGCCTGTACTGCAAGAAGCCCACTCTTCTAAAGATAATTACATTTGTGTGTGTGTGTGTGTGTGTGTGTGTGTGTGTGTGTGTGTGTGTATTCCCCCTCGTATGTGGTTAAAATTACAGAATCTGGCGCAGTGGTCTCCGATTTGTTTTTCAACAAATTTACTAGTGCAAGTTATACTCTCGCAGGTTTTTTTTGTGTTTATTACTTATTACATTTTAATGCAATGCGAAATACACATATGCATATACCTTTCATTTATTTATTACATTTTTCCCCCCTTTGTTTTATTTCAAAGATGTGGGGTACACGTCAGGATTAGGTACACCTGTGGTTTGGGCTTCTCACTGGTACTCACTTCCTTGGTTGAGGGTCAGGTACCCTTAGTGATATCATGTGCCCCTCTCCTCCATCCCTGCTTTACAAAAATCTGACCATGCAGTAAAACAGAATGATGTGTAGACCTTACAAAGGTAGTAAGTTCTATAATGGCAGATAACTAACTCTGCTGAGATTCAGAGGAGTCTCAAATGAAGTAATTTTTTATTTTATTTTAAATGTGTGGAGCACAATTCAGGGTTAGGTATACAAATATTCATCGTGCAGGTCCCCTTGTTGATGAGGTGTGCTCCCCTTCCCCAGGCAGTTTCCCACTCCTGCCAATCCCACCTCCCTGCTCCCCCACACCCCAAGTTTCACGCTACTGTCCATCCTTTTCTTTTAGTATTATAGTTGTTCAAGGTCCACTTATGAGTGAGAACATGTGACACTCAGTTCTTTGTTTCTGTGAAAAATCACTCAGTATTACAGACTCCAAGTCCATCCAGCTTGCTGCAAAGTTCATGATTTTGCTCTTCTTTATGCCTGCATAATATTCCATTGTGCATATGTACCACATTTAAAAAAATCCAGTCCTCTTTTGATGGGCAGTATAGTTGGTTCCATGTTCTTGCTATTGTGAACACTGCTGCAATAAACATACCTGCGCAGGTATCTTTTTTATAGAGTGATTTGAGCTCTTCCGGGTATATTCCCAGCAGGGGGATTGTGAGGTCATATGGAAGGTCGATTTTTAGAAGTTTTAGGAATCACCACACTGTTTTCCACAGAGGCTGTACTAGTTTACACTCTCACCAACAGTGTAGAAATGTTCCCTGTTCGCTGCATCCTCTCCAGCATCTGTTATTTTTTGAATTATTGATGATGGCCATTCTGGATGGAGTTAGTTGATATCTCAGTGTAGTTTTAATTTGCATTTCTTTGATGACTAGTGAGGCTGAACATTTTTTCATGTATGTATTGGCTGCTTGGTATGTCTTCTTTTGAGAACTGTCTACTTATATCTTTTACCCACTTTGTAATGGGACTGTTTTTTTCTTTTCAGCACGTTTGAGTTCCTTGTAGATCCTTGATGTTAGGCCTTTGTCAGACATAGAGTTGGCAGATATTTTTTCCCAGTCTGTGGGCAGTCTCCCTGCTCTCTTGATGGCTTCTTTGGCTTTGCAGAAGTTTGTCAGTTTGACGAGGTCCCACTTGTCTATCTTATCTCTTATGGCATAGGCACTTGGGGTTTGGATCAGGAATTGGTTGCCAGTTCCAATTTCTATAAGAGTATCTCCTGTTTTTTCTAAGGTTCTTATAGTCTGAGGTTTTATGTTTAGGTGTCTGATCCATTTAGAGTTTATTTTTGTATATGGGAATAGATGGGGTCCTGTTTCGATCTTCTGCATGTGGTCAGCCAGTTTTCCCAGCACCATTTACTGAATAGGTTCTCCTCTCCCCAGTGGTAGGTGGTGGAGGCTTTGTCGAAGATGAGTTGGTTGAGAAATTGACGTTTCGCTTCTGGAATCTCAATTCTATTCCATTGGTCTATATGCCTGTTCTTGTATCAATACCAGGCTGTTTTGATTGTTGGAGCTTTATAATAAAGTTTAAAGTCTGGGAGTATGATACCTCCTGCTATTTTTTCTTTTCTTTTCTTCTGAGGATTGTTTTGGCTATTTGTGGTTATTTATGTTTCCATATGAATAACTGTATTGTTTCCAGGTCTGAGAAGAACGTTGCTGGTAATTTGATGGGTATCGTGTTAAATCTGTAGATTGCCTTGGGTAGAATGAACATCTTAACAACGTTGGTTCTCTAATTCATGGGCGCGGAATATTTTTCCACTTATTTGTGTCATCTTTGATTTCTTTGAGCAGTGTTTTGTAGTTTTGATTGTAAAGGTCTTTCACATCTCTGGTTAGGGAGACGCCAAGGTATTTCTTTCTTTTTTTTGTGACCATTGTGAATGGAATTGTGCTTTTTATTTGGGTTTCTGTTTGTCTAGTATATAGTAATGTGATTGTCTTTAGCACATTTATTTTATACCCTGAGACTTTGCTGAAGTCCTTTATCAGTGCAAGGAAGTTTTCGACAGATTCTCTTGGGTTTTTGCGGTATAGAATCATGTCATCTGCAAAGAGGGATAACTTGAATTCTTCTTTTTCTATCTGGATACCCCTGATTGCCTTCTCTTCTCTGATTGCTCTAGTTAGAACTTCCAAAACTGTGCTGAACAGGAGGGGTGAGAGTAGGCATCCTTATCTTGTTCCGGTTTTCAGTGGAAATGGTTCAATTTCTGTCTGTATGCTGGCTGTGGGTTTCTTATAGATGGCTTTTACTATTTTGAGGTAAGTTCCATCTATGCCTAGATGTTTGAGGATTTTTATTAAGTGATGCTAGATTTTATTAAAAGCTTTTTCTGCATCTAATGATATAATCATGTGGTTTTGGTTTTACATCTGTTGATTATTTAATTACATTTATGGTCTTATGAATGTTGAGCCAAACTTGCATCCCAGGGATGAAACTACTTGGTTATGGTGGAGGATTTTTGATATGTGTTGTTGAATCTGGTTTGCTAGAATCTTGTTGAGAATTTTAGCATCTATGTTCATCAAGGATATTGGGCTGTAGTTCTCTTTCTTTGTTGGATCTTTACCTGGCTTGGGTATCAATGTAATGTTAGCTTCATAGAATGATTTGGGAAGAGTTCCATCTTTCTCAGTCACCTGGAATACTTTCAATAGGATTGCTATCAGTTCCTCCTTGTATGTTTTGTAGAATTCTGCTGGAAAGCCATCTGGTCTGGGCTTTTTTTTTTGGTAGGTAGTTTTCTTATGACATAGTCAATTTCCTGGATGGCTATTGGTCTATTTAGGATCTTGATTTTTTTCTTGTGTCAACCTGGGGAGGTTGAGTGATGTCAGAAAGTCCTCCACTTCCTTCAGGTTTTCAAGTTTGTTTCCATACAAGTGTACATAGTATTCTTTGATAATCTTTTGTATTTCTTCAGGATCAGTTGTGACTTCATCTTTTGTGTTTCTGATTGAGTTTATCTGGGCTTTTTCTCTCTTTTTCTTGGTCAGTCTAGCTAGGGGATCATCAATCTGGTTTATCCTTTCAAAGAACCAGCTTTTTGTTTCATTGATTTTTTTTGTGTTATCTTTTTGTCTTCTTTGTCCCGGATTTGGACTTTTATTTTGGTGATCTGGATTCTTCTGCCAATTTTTTCACTAAGACTTTAAGACATTTTATGTTAGGGAAGAGGAAATCATGTTTTCAGAGTATATAACTGAGAAAGAGACTGATGTGTCAGAGATAGGCTTATGCTCACCAGAATGATATGTAGGATAGGGGACTTGCGACAGACGTGGAAGAAGATGCTGAGGTGTCTGTAAAGTATGCTGAGAAAATAAACTGGTGGTTTATTTTTATTTATTTATATCAATATTTTTTATTTTGATATTGTGGGGTACAGTTAAGGGTTAGGTATACAAATATGCTTCATTCAGGTCCCCTTGTTGATAACAGTTGTCTCCCCATCCCTAGACAGATGTTTACTACCATTAGTCCCATCCCCCGCCCCCCGCATAGTTTCCCACCACTGTCAGTCATTTTCCCATGGTAGTGCGTTGGATGATCAAGGTCCATTATATGAGTGAGAACATGTGATACTCAGATCCGTCTTTCTGTGAGAGGTCACTCAGTATTACAGACTCTAGCTCCATCCAGGTTGCTGCGAAATTCATGATTTTGTTCTTTTTAATGGCTGCGTAGTATTCCATCATGTATATGTACCACATTTTTTAATCCAGTCCTCTTTTGATGGGCAGCGTGGTTGGTTCCACATTCTTGGTATTGTGAACAATGCTGCGATAAACATTCGTGTGCAGGTATCTTTTTTATAGAGTGATAAACTGGTGGTTTATTAAAGAAAAAAAAAGAAGAGGGGCAGTGGCTGACTCGATAGAGAGAAACCACCGCCCTTTGTTCTCTTGCAGGCCACTTATAAAACTCCAGTCAAGGCTTATTGGGCTCCGAGAAGCAGTTTAGGGAGTTTGAACTGTCAGTTGTCTGGCCTTGAGATGCAGATGTTGGCACTGTTACAGGCTGCTGGTCCCACGGCCTTGAAATGCAGATGTGCACATTAAACCAGTCACTGTCAGGGATGTTGTTCCTCACTTGTCTCTGAAATGCAGCCTGGGGAAAGCAAACATTGATAGTCAGAACCAGGATGAGTCAGTACCAGGATGCTGTCAGTCACATAACTTTGGGATGCGGTCTTAGGGAAAGCAGATATTGGCCGTAAAGCAATTAGTAACGGAGCACTGTTAGAGCAGAGTGTTAGCTTTTTGGACCATCGCAACTCTGTGCTCCATTTGGGAGGTTCACATGATGAGTCGTTTTAACTACAACCTCCTCTCCCATGCCCCTTCAAACCCTATCAGTGTCGTAAGTGACTTTAAATGAAATTTGGATCTATATCTGGAAGGGTGTTAATGGTCACATTAAGGAGTTTGGGCTTAATATTTTGAGCAACATGTAGACAGTGCGACATGGATCTGTGTTTTATATATGAGGTAGAAATGTGTAGGCTCACAGGCTGCAACAGTTATGCAGGTGAGAATGAGTGCAGGTCTGAATTAAGAAAATAGACATAAGATGCAGAAGAGCGGTTAAAGTAATATCGGGGTACAACTCAGAGATCTGGAGAAACTTTGGCCTCTTCTCCCTCTAATTTACTTTCCAAATAACCTATATTTTTCAATCTAAAAAAAAAGAGGAGTTCAAGGAATTGGTAATAAATTTTATGTGGTTGGTGAAGATGACCAACATTTCTATTTCAGTTAAGGAGACATAGGAAACATAGAGTGAAGAGGACACCTGAGGATGAGAAAAAGAACAGGACTTTATAGGTGTTATGGATTTTTAAACACATCACATGATATCTGGGGGATATTGCTAAGGAGGAGATGTTTATTAGTCATGGTAAGTCGGTAACTCAGAAGGAAATTCCGTGTTGTAGAGAAAGAGCTGACCAATATTTGTGGTAGGTGAGTGAAGACACTAGAAAAACACTAGACCATAGCCGGGCTCAGTGGCTCAGCCTGTAATCCCATGCTTTGGGAGGCTGAGGTGAGTGGATTGCCTGAGCCTGCCGGTTCGAGACCCACCCGGGCAACTTGGTGAGCCCTCATCTCTACAATAAATCAACAAATTAACCGGGCGTAGTAGCGCACGCCTGTAGTTCCATCTACTTGGGAGGCTGAGGCGGAGGGATCTCCGGAGCCCAGCAGGTCGAGGCTGCGGTGCCCGGGAGCGGCCACTGCACTCCAGTCTGGGCGACAGAGTGAGACTCCAACTCAAAAAAAAAGAAAGAAAAGAAAAGAAAAGAAAAGAAAAAAACCACTAGAGCACTAACAGAAACAGGGTAGGTGCAAATATGAAAGGCTGACAAGATGTTGGATCCTGGTTGTTTTCAGTTCTTTTTTCTTTTTTTTTTATTGAGTTGGAGTCTCACTCTGTTGCCCAGCCTCGACCTGCTGGGCTCCGGCGATCCTTCTGCCTCAGCCTTCCGAGTAGCTGGAACCACAGGAGCGCGCTACCACGCCCGGCTAATTTTTTGATTTATTGTAGAGATGAGGTCTTGCCAAGTTGCCCAGGCAGGTCTTGAACCCTCAGACTCAGGCAATCCACCACCTTGGCCTCCCAAAGCATGGGGTTATAGGCTGAGCCACTGACCCGGCTTGTTTTCAGTTCTTGATCTCTTGCACTGGTCGTTCTTTCTCCTTTCTTGTTATCTGTACAAAAGTTTCTTAATGCTGCTGTAACAAATTTTCACAAACTTAGTGGCTTAAAGCAACACAAATTTATTATTTTACAATTTCGAAGGTAGGAAGTTGAAAATGGGACAGGCGTGGTGGCTCATGCCTGTAATCCCAGTACATTGGGAGGCTGAGGTGGAAGGACTGCTTGAGCCTGGAAGTTCGAGACCAGCCTGGGCAACATAGTGAGATGCCATCTCTACAAAAAAAAATTTTAAAAGCTGGACATAGTGGCACTACCTGTAGTCCCAGTTACTCAGTGGCTGAGGCAGGAGGATTGCTGCACTCCAACCTGGGTGACCGAGTGAGATCCCAACTCAAAAAAAAAAAAAAACAAAAAAGCCAAAATGTCTCACTGGGCTAAATCAAGCTGTCAGCCTTTCTTTCTGGAGGCCCTAAGGGACAATCTATTTTATTGCCTCCTCCAACTTTCAGAGGCTGCCAGCATTCCTTGGGCCCTGGCTTCCTTCCATCTTCAAAGCAGGTAATGGTCAGTGGAGTCTCACAGTGTCTCTCTGACACTCTCTCCTGCCTCCCTTTTCCGCGTATAAGGACCTTTGAGACTACACTGAGCCCATCCAGATAATCCAGGATTATTTGCCCTCCTCTAGGCCAGCTGATTAGCAACTTTAATTCCATCTGCAACTGTAATTCACTCCTCTTTGCCACGTAACCTATCTATAGGCTTCTGGGGACTAAAATGCAGACGTCTTCGGAGGGTCATTACTCTGCTTACCACATTCTGCTTTCCTTGTTTTCTTACACGTCTGGGTAAAGAAAAGTATGTTTTTCTCTTCTTAGAGGTAGCTATCTGTGGGTTTTAGTATACACTGGACACGGCAGCAGACACAAAACAGAACAAAACAAAAAACACAAAATGACTCCCTAAGAGACGTATGGAGAAAAGAAAAGCAATTTGTGTTTGCTGTTGAAGGGAGGAGGGATCAAGTTCCATGGAATTTGGTGGCCTTGCAAACCTCTTGGTGACAGACATGGAGGGGCACTGCTTGGAAGTTGTCTTGTTATTTTTTAAAAAATTTTTTTTGGTTTTATGGGTTTCTTCTTTTTTTGCTTTTTATATTTTTAAAAATTTTAAAGATGTGGGGTACAATTCAGGGTGCTGTTTAATTAATTTTTTATTTCTTAACAAGATGTTTTAGAGTAAATATGTTTCGTATTATTATTACTCATATCTTGCTAACTTTATTTCATCATCTGATGGGATTTGCTTATTTCTGCTTACCCAGGGAAAGCCCTTCTTACAATATCAATCTCACTAAAATGGACGATATGCCAATATATCTTTTCCCATATGCAGTGTTTCTTTGCATGGACTATGTGAAAATGAAAATGACAGCATTGTCTGCCTTTGAACAACTGAACTTTTCGGGGAAATTCAACGAAGTCTAAAAACGAAGTCTATGCAAGCCACTTAAAATATTGCAAGGGTTTTACAAGTTATATTTTTATTCTCATGCTTTTCTTCAGAATTCATATATATGATAAAGTGGAAAGCAGAGTTGCATTCAAACTTGCCGTGTTCTGTCATGACTTACCACAAATTATTTTTTACAATTGAGTAATAATGTTGATGCTTCAGGTAGTTTGAGGGTTGACAGAGAAAATGCAAAGGTTTTGTATGTCACTGAAGAACCATTTTTACTCTGTGAAGCCAAAACAAATATTATATTCTTAGTATTTTTCTCCTCAATGTCAAGATTTGTAAAAAGCGTATTAAGTCTAGAAAAACGGCTTACACTATCCTGAAGATGAGATATAGTCTCTTCAATGAACGCAAGTGTGATTATATGACTTAAGACGTAGAGCTATTGAACTAGTACCTTCTAGTAAACGTAAGCTACTTTTGATCATATAAATGAGAGTTTTGGTATACATTTTGTGGTGCTTTAAAAGAGAAACATATAATTGATGATTTGCTGTATTTTAATTGTATATAAGTGACTATAAAACCACAAAGAAATAAAATGGGCTTCGTCTATTCAGCATTGGTTCCCTTGTGTTAAAGCTATGCACATGCCAATCAACTTGCACACATCCATGCACTATATAAATCATAGTTGATATGCAATCATCTTCCCTCCCTAACCTCAGCCTCAGGTCATGGTTCTATAATCTATTTTAGACCCTAAACTTGAACATAGAGCCTCACATCTTCAGAGCAAAATGTCTTCTCTTTTCCACCACCCAGATGTCTACTAAAAGATGATCTTTGTACGACATTATGTATAAGTAGGTTTCATTGGCCTAGAAAACAACTGTGGTTCATTGTTTAAAGACAGAAAAATATTCTGATCCCTGGGGCTCATCTGTTATATCGTGCATTATGTTAAAGTCTCTACTTTCCTTGGGCTAAACTTATTTTCATGATATAAAATAAGCACTACAAGAATTTCTGACCACCAAGACACTTGAAAACTAAAGCGGTTTCTACTGCCCCTCAATCTCCACTCAAAATTATGATATACAATATTTATATATTGTTATGTTGGCTTCCACTCCCTCTCTGAGGTTTCATCAGACTGAGACATGATTTATTTTTCCATATGACTGAGCCAATCAGGCTTCCTAATTTTTAGGAAGAGAATAAGTTTTGTTTTGTTTACAAAGCAAAATCTTTTTAAAGGAGGGGCATTATACCTAACCACCTTGAGGTGGACCCTATGTGAAGGGGGTCCAGCCCCTAGAAGGGTCGTGAGGTTTCCTGAAGGAGAGACGGATAGGCCAAAGATGAAAATATTATACTTGGACACCTGCTTCCTGAACAGATGACCATTTAATGTAGTTAACACAGAGCTTTTATACCATTCATAAAGGGGCAAGACAAAGAAAATTCCTTCACGTACATATGCTTTAAAAGTTACCACCATCTAGCGGTCTAGAAGTGACAAACAAGCCAAGAACACAATCTACTTTTAGTTAATAAGTCTTTATCATAAAGCCAAAAATGATAGTTATAGTTCAAAGTCCCGAATTACAGTCCTTGAAATGTCTCAAGAAAGTGTCCAGGTGCAAAGTTCTCCATGTAGCAGGAGTTTTTCTCTTTTGGGTTTCTATGACCTACAAAGCTTTGTAATCGCCTTTCTTGTCCAGGTGTCTTCGTTATTTTTCTCTTATCCTGCAGTGTTTATTTCTAAAGAAAACTCGAAAGAAGCTTTTAGTGATGTTTCCCAGGCCTCCAAGGTTGCTTTCTGTATTTAGTTAATTATCATAAAAGTATCTAATTAGTATATTATGAATTCAGTGAAACCCCACTCTATAAACATTAACTTAGAATTTTAACTATTGAATTAAGTAAAAACCTTAACAATTAGTCTTCATCCTAAATCTGTGAAAACTGTTATAAATCACCTATATAACTCCTATATAAGTGTTAGAACTTATAATGAATTCATAATGAACTTACTATAAACTTGTGCTTCTAAAAAACATTATGTCTAAACACTAAACTGCATAATCCTAAATCAAGTGAGTGAATATACTTATATCATTTATTACTTTAACAATATCTAGTAACTTCTAACCAAGTGAAAGAAAGCATTCTTGATGTGCTTCAGAGTTTAACCCTTGCATATGTTAGAAAAAGCCAAGCAGCATAGTGGGAAAATGGAAAAATGAACCATGACATTCTCAGGTTAGCTGTGAGTACTTCACATAAACATGCCATTTTCTTCTTCCAGGACTGCACAGAATTTCTTCGGCGGTACCAAACAGCAAAGGTGGAAGACAGAAGGGCCTCAGCTTCCTGGGCTTGCCCTGCGGCCCGGGGTCTTCGGCCCATCAGGACCCTGTCAATCAGGTGGGCCTCCAAGACTGACTCCCAACACCTATGGACTACTTTCTTTTGATTTTTAGCAATACATTTAAAGAGTAACCTTGAACAATTTATGGAGAACGAGTTTACACAGGAACTCTTGATGGCATTGTATCCTCCGTTTGTGGAAATAAAGTGAAAAATTTCTTTCTGAGAAACATGTGCAGAAATGCTGGTGGGATTTACTGGAGAATATTATGACCTCAATTTATTCCCATCCTTTTCCCAAGAGAGGAAACATATTATATCGGCATAGGGTCTATAAAGGATGTCCTGCTATGGCCAGTTATTACAATCAAATATTTATAAAACAGACACATATGTAGTTACAAGAAACAATACAGAGAGATTCTGTATACACTTTGCCAAGTTTCCCAAATGGTAATATCTTGTGTAATTATAGTGTAGTATAATAGTAGAACCAGGAACCTGACATTAAATAATCCATGATTCAGATTTCACCAGTTTTACATGCACTCATTTGTGCATTTAGTTCTACGCAATTTTGTTGTATATGTTTGTATATCCACCATCACCGTCAAGATTCAGAGGCATTCCATCATTACAAGAATGCTTCTTTTTGCCCTTTGATAACACCCAGCTCTCTCTGACCCCCCTCCCCACCCTCCTTCTGTCTTCCCATCTGACGCCACCACTCTCTGTTACCTCTGGCAGCACCAACTCTTTTCTATTTCTGTAATTTTGTCATTTTAAGGCCTACATAAGTGGAAACATATAATATGTTTAAGATAGACTTTTTTTTCACTTAGTATAATTTCCCTGACACCATTCAAGTTATTGCCTATATAATTTGTTCCTCTTTTTTTTTTTTTTGAGTAGGAGTCTCACTCTGTCGCCCAGGCTGGAGTGCAGTGGCACGCTCACGGCCACCACACCCTTGACCTGCTGGGCTCAGGTATCCTTCCGCCTCAGTCTTCCAAGTAGCTGGAACCACAGGTGTGTACCACCATGCCCGGCTAATATTTTTTTAAAAAATTTAATGTAGAGATGAGGTCTCGCCAAGTTGCCCAGACTGGTCTCGAACCCCTGGACTCAGGCAATCTTCTCACTTCTGCCTCCCAAAGTGCTGGAATTACAGGCGTGAGCCACCACTCCTGGCAATGTGTTCCTTTTTATTAATGAATAGCACGCCCTGGTGATGATAAACCACAGTTTGTTTAGCAATTCAACCTACTGAAAGACATTTGGATTGTTTCTCGTTTGGGGTTATAAGTATTCATTCACATTTCTTCTGTTTTTCGTTCTTCTGTTTCTCTTTTCTTGTCTTCTGGTGAATTACCTGAACGTTTTTGGATTCCATCTTGATTTTCTTATATTGTTTTTTAGTATATCGCTATGTGCCATTTTCTTAGTGAATTTCTAGGTGTTGGAATATACATGTCTTAGTCCACTTGCTGTTGCTGTAGCAAAATACTGCAGACTAGATAATTTATAAAGAACAGGAGTGACTCATGGTTTGGAGACTGAGAAGTCCAAGGGCATGATGTTGGCATCTGGTGAGAGCCTTCTTGCTGCTGCATAACGTGGCACAGGGCATCACATGGAGGGAGGGCAAGAGAGTGTCAGCTCAGGTCTGTCTTCCTCTTCTTATAAAGCCACCAATTCCACCATGGTGGTCCCATTCTGATGACCTTATCTAATCCTAATGATCCCCCAAGGGCCCACCTCCTAATATCATCAACGTATGATTAAGTTACTGAAACATGAAATTCGAGGGGCACATTTAAACCACAGCCACACAGGTAACTTATCACAATATATTGGCATCGAGGTTTTTATCACGTTATGTTTACTCGGATCCCTTTACACCCTGCAAGTTTTAAATATAATTGTCTTAGACATTGCTCAATGTTGCTTAAACATCGAGCAACATTTCATATGATGATAAAAATTTCACTTCACTCATCAAATACGGTTTAAGAAGATCATGAGAATAATACTGTTTTATATTTAGCCCTGTTTTACCCATTCTGTTTTTCTGCTTTCCTTTCTGAAGCCCCTAGCTTTCTTTTGCCATCATTTTCTTTCTGTTGCGAGAACTTTCTGTACCCATTCATTAAGAGCAGGTTGGCTTGTGACAAATCATTTTCATTTTTTTCTTCATTGGACAATATTTTTGCTTCCTCTTTATTTCTAAAAGATATTTTTACTGTATATAAAACTTGTAATTGACAGTTTTCACAAAGTTTGGGTTCTTAAAAAATGTTGTTTCACTTCCTCTGGTTTTCAGGGTTTCAGATGAGAAAGCCACTGTCATTTGAATTGGGGTTTCTTTATTAGTTATATGTGGTTTTTCTCTCTCTTAAGATTTTTTTTCTGTCTTTAGATCTCACAAGTTTAATTATGATGTTTCTTAGCATGGCTTTTGAAAAGTCTTATTGGAAATTCACTTTGTCTTTTCAATCTGTAGGTATATGTTTTGGGGACTTTTCAGCCCTTATTTCTTTGAATAGATTCTAAGACCCGTCCGTCCTCCCATTCTTCTTTGCCTTCAGTGACATGAATGTTAGTTCTTTTGTGTTGTCCCACAATCCTTAAAACTCTGTTTACTTCTTTTGTTGTCTACTTTCTCTCTATTATTCAGAGTGGGTAAATTCTACTAACCTATCCCCAGGTTTACTGTTTCTAGTCTATGTCAGCTCCACTCTACTATGAAACTCATGCAGCAATTTTAGGGAAAAAAAAAAAGTTGTTGTATTGCATTTTTTCATTCTGCAACTCCACTCGCTTCTTCTTTATAACTACTATTTATTTTCTCAGATTTTCTACTTTTTTATTGGTTTCAAAAGAATATACAGTTGCTGGTTGAAACATTTTAATGATGGATGCTTTTATAGTCTTTTTCAAATAATTCTAACATCAGATTCCTCTTGGTGTTGGCATCAGTCCGACTGTCTTTTCTTGTTCAAGCTATTTCCCTGATAATTAGGATGATGAGTAACTTTTATTGTATAGTGGACATTTTGGATATTATATGATAAAACACTGGATCATATTTAATATGCATTTTGAACTGGCTATCTTGGTGAGGTGTAGCTTGAGAGCTATCTTGGTGAGGTGTGGGCTGACATTCATTTTCCTGCTGGGCCCTGCTGACATCACTCTGGCAGAAGGAGCAGAGGCTTACATTGCCTCCGCGCAGAGGGTGACATGACTGGAGTTCAGCTTCTTCCATAATCCCGCTGAAGCCTTTCTGCTGTAAGTGGGCAGGGACCTGCACTGCCTTGGGACCTCTCCGTGGGGGTGTGTAGGTAGCTCCCCACTGGGCCTTGCTGACACCTGGGCAGGCATAAGCAGAGGGCCGGTTCACACGGCCTTAGCGTTTCAGGGACGGAGCTCCACTGCCCGCTTGGCCCTGCTCTCCCCGGGAGGATGTGTGAAGGCGGAGATGCCCCCTCCAGCCTGGTGCCCCTCGCCCTTCCTCGCTGATGTCAAACGGAAACGAGGCTCGGCTCTCCATCTCGGCTCGGCTCCGCCCCTACGCAGGCCGCGGGGCAGTGCCCCGGATACTGGCCGCCAGCCTGTCTGCGACGGAGCGCGTTCAGGCACGGCAAGTCGCGGGAGGCAGGTGCTTGCCTTCCGGACAGGCAGCAAGGAGCAGCGGAAGCCTGCAGCTCATCGTGAGCCTGTCCCTCTGGGTTCGGGAAAGCTCTCTGAGGAGGATGACGTCCCGACCGCGGGGGCTTCACTTGCACCACCGCGGAGGGGCCCTGGAAAGCAGCCCACCTTGGGTTTTACGCCCCACGGCCACAGGAGTCACTGGGCCCAAGAACCGAAGCACATCCTATTCGGAGGGAGGCCGAAACCGCGTGGGCGCTCCAGCCGATTCCCCCTCACTGCAGCGTGTGGCGTCCATGGCGTAGCCCACAGTCATTCTTCAGGACCACAAGCAAGATAAGGAGGGGGACTGGGGCAGCTCAGACCCCCTGGAGAACCGTCCTGCACGCACACCGTGGAGGTAAAAACGGAATGGCGATGAGTCCCATCTCACACTGCCCTGTTCATTCTCACTGATGCCAGGCCGGAGAGAGACTCGGATGGCTCCGAGGTCATCGGGGGACGACAGAGCATAGGGGCGATGAGCCTGCCTCGCTCGGCTTGTACAGCTCTGCTGCCAGGTGGGGGAGAGGCTCAGCTTGCTGCTGGACCCTGCTGGCATTCCACGGGCCAGGGAATCGGAACAACACCTTCTTCTTCGAGGCGGGAGATGGAGGATTAGCTCCCGGCTCGGTCCCGCCAACACCACCCGCAGGGGCTCCGGAGTGCCACTGTCTGCCTCGGTGGGGCAGGGCCAGGGGGCAGATTAGCTGCCCACTCTTCGCTGCTGAAACCGCAGTGGGGGAGGGTTGCAGTGGTTTCCACTGGGGCTTAGAAGGAGTAGGATGGGTGTTGCAGTCCATTTTGCACTGCCGAGTCATTTATAAACAATACAGCCTTCTTTGTCTCACATTCTGGAGTCTAAGAAGTCCAAAATTAAGGGGCCACATCATGGTGATATAACATGGCATCATATGGGTGAGAGAGTGCGTGTGAGAGAGCAGGATGTTGAACTTGAGCTTCAGGCACTTTGGTAATGGGCAATAATTTATTCATGAAGGTGGAGCCCTCACCCTCATGAGTTAAACACTGCCCATCAGGCCCCATCATTCAGTACTGTTGCGCTGAGGATTAAGTTTCCAACACATCTTTTGGCAGGTCACCTTCAAGCCATAGCAGTGGATAGTGCCAAAAAGGTTGGTAGCGTCAGACCATCCTTTTCTAGGTCCTTTGGCCAAAAGGAGGGTGTAGGCTTCTCTTAGAGCTATTTTTATCTGTGCTGGTTGGCACTTTTGACTGCAGCCTTCTGTAGCACCCTGGCCAGATGTGGTAGTCATAAGAAAACCCAGAGAATGTGTCGCCATGTCATTCGCCTTCAGATCCCTAGGCAATCCACTTCTCACCTTTTGGAGTCTTCCTACGATTGTTGTGTTATGTCTAGGGATTGTAGTTATAAGAAAGAAGACCGAGAAGGTTTAAGGTTGCTTCTTGTTGGTCAGAACTGGAAGTTATTACTAATTGTGTTTTTATCGACAGAAAGGAAAGTTTGTGTATGTTGGGAGAAGTTTGATACTATAGCTTTTGCCTGAATCAGTATGGCGGAAGACTTACATCTTCAATTTGATATTATAAACGCAACAGTAATTTTTGCCTGAGCTGGAAAGTTGAACTAGAAGTTTCATGGAGGTCAGCAAGGCTTTTTTCATAGCCTGGTAGTTTTCTGAAGGCTATTGTGTGTCCTTCCCAGTATTCCTTTGTGACTCACCATCTTTAAGCTATCATTCAGGCGCAAAGTCACTGCTAGGTTGAATGTTCACGAAGGGAAGTTGCGTCTTATCAATATATTTGATGTAAAGCCAAACTAACTCATTATTTTTGTGAATGGGCCAATCTAAAGCCAAATATAATTTTCTTTTCTTTTCTTTTTTTTTTTGAGTTGGAGTCTCACTCTGTCAGCCAGACTGGAGTGCAGTGGCCGCTTCCGGCCACCGCAGCCTTGACCCGCTGGGCTCCGGCAATCCTTCCGCCTCAGCCTTCCGAGTAGCTGGAACTACAGGCGCTCGCTACCACGCCCGGCTGATTTTTTGATTTATTGTAGAGATGAGGTCTCGCTGCCCAGGTAGGTCTCGAACTCGCGGGCTCAGGCAATCCACTCACCTCAGCCTCCCAAAGGTGTGGGATTACAGGCTGAACCACCGAGCCCGGCTCAAATATAATTTTCTAGTTAAAAAATAGATTGATGAGGCCTGCACTGCACATCTTTGTGAGTCTGGAGTTGATAACAAAACTTTTTATTACAGCAGATGTGGCTGAACAATAACCTAGAAACCAAAGAATGCAGAGTCTTTCATTGCAGTGACTTGCCCTCTTGTTACAATTCTATACAGATACTGAGTTTCCTGAGAGTGAATGTCTGATCATACCCTGACCCTGACTGATTTTACACGGGTTGGATATGCAGTTAGTTAACACTGAGGTTGAAATAAAAACTAATTTTAACAAATGATATGTTTAGCTAGCATTGATGCTTTTTTTTCTTAGTTTCCTATAACAACTATTTATTTTTTAATCTTATTTTAAAGATGTGGGGTACAACTCAGGATTAGGTATACAAGCAGTCATCCTACAGGTAGAGTTTGACCCTCCCTTTGGTCCCCACTTTGCCTGGTTTGAGATAAGGTGCCCTTATTGATGTCATGTGCCCCTCTTGCCTCCCCTGGCAGTGTCCCACTACTAATAATTACTTAAAATTTTAAGTGTTTTTTCTCACAGCTTCTGAGCCCCAAGTTGTAATAGTTATTCACTCTGGCGTCTTCTCCCAGCGTCCAAATTTTCTAATATTTTTCCGTCAAAGAAACTGTCACACTACTTTTGGGGATTTCTGTGGATTAAACTGTGCTTTTCTAAATTCATACGCTCAAGTCCTAACCTGCAGTAACTTTTGGATGTAGCCACACTTGAAGATGGTTTCCTTAAAGAAACTAAATGAAATCGTACTCATGAGCCTCGATTCAATATTACTAGTGTCCTTATAAGAAGAAGAAGGGACACCAGGGACGTGCAAAGAAAAGGCCCTGTGAGGACATAATGAGAAGCCATCTGGCCAGGAAGAAAGGTCTCAGGAGAAACAAAACACACTGGCACTTTGGTCTTGGACTTCCAGTCTCCAGAACTGTGAGGAAAATGAAGTTCTACTGCTTAAGCCACCCCTGCATGTGGGATTTTGTCATGGAGGCCTTAGCAAACTCACGAAGACCCAGATACTCCTGATTCTTCTGTCATGGAATGCTTTTAGCATAAGGCTCTGTGGGGGTTAGAAATTCAATGATTGTAGTTTTATAAGAAGCTCCAAAGCACTTTCCAAAGCCAAATACACCCAAAAAAGGTCATGGTCACTGTTTGGTGGTCTGCTGCTGGTCTGATTGATGACAGTTTTCTGAATCCCAGCAAAACCATGACATCTGAGAGGGATGCTCAGCAGATGGATGCGATGCCCTGAAAATTGCAATGCCTGCAGCCGATGTTGGTCAACAGAAAGGGCCCGATTCTCCTCCACCTCAACACCCAACCACACTTTGCACAACTAGTGCTTCACAAGTGAATGCATGGGGTACGGAGTTTTGCCACTTCTGCCACAGTTGCCTGACCTCTCGCCAACCAACTACCCCTTCTTCTAGCACCTCCAAAACTTTTTGCAGGGGCAACACTTCCACGATGAACAGGACACAGAAAATGCTTTCCAAGAGTTCATTGAATCCCAAAGCACACAGTTTTATGCTACAGGAATAAATAAACTTATTTCTCATTGGCAAAAGTGTGTTGATTGTAATGGTTCCTATTTTGATTAATTAAGATGTGTTTGAGCCTAGTTATAATGATTTAAAAGTCATGGTTCAAAACCGTGATTACTTTTGCATCAGCCTAATATTTCCTTGCTAAGCATTGTCTTACCCTCTGATTAGTGAGTGGGTTTGTGGTAAGTATATGGAATGAATACATGATTGGTTTTTTTACACTTGACATTGATGGAGCATGTTGAATGGCATGCAGAGCATACAGGCTGGTGTTGGCTCAGAAAGTGCTCAGCAGTGGAATAAGACTCATCTTGGTAACCTCACAGAAGTAGCTTTATGTCAAAAAGGCATGAATTGATTTGTTCAACCTATACTCTAACTTAAAATTTCCAGTCTCAGACTTTGGTCCATCTTCAACCTCTGGTTTCAGATTACGACATTTTTAGATGACTAGGAATGAGATTTTTCTCTGGCAGTTTTGAACATGACCATACCTGAATGGAGATGGTATTTCTCCGATGGACAGAGCAGTAGGCATAAGGCTGTGAACCAGAGAGACAAAGGGGGTTGACTGGCACGAAGAAGAAAAAGGATGAAATAAGTGCTGGTAGAGAAGCAATAATGAATGACAGACACAGTGTTGATGACATTTGGGTCTGCGGTTTATTTCTTTGTTCATAACATAGAATGTGTTAGAGGATGTTCTAGATCTGGGCTTACCTGAGTATAAGACGACAAAAGTTATTGCCATGAAGACGTCTGTGTTCAGACAGATAATAAACAAGTGAGTACACAGACATGCAGTGGAAGTGTGTGTCGTCATAGATTCACTGACAAAGTAAGGCAAAGGCCAGGGAGTGACATACAAGGTGTTGGGGTGAGGGGACAAGTCACAAAAGGGCTTGGGGACAGACATTTCCAGGAAAAGAAACAGAAGTGCAAAGGCCTGAGAAAAGAACAGGTGTGTTCAGATACACGGAGCAGGTGAGCGTGGCCATGTGGAGCCCACCTGGGGAGTGGAGCGGGGTCAGTGTGGAGGGGAGGAGGGGGTCGCTTTGTGCGGGGTCTTGGAGGCTGTGGATCTAAAGTAGCGAAGAAAACCCCTGGAACGTGCCTCCTGCGGTCCCCATCAGTTTTCCGCCTTGGCTTGTGCAGCTACCCTGTGGATCCAACCCTTCCACCACCTGGAAAGGAAGCTGGCTGCTCCCTTCCAGGCTCCCCTAGAGGGAACACAGTCCTGCCAACTGCTGGATTCCAACCCTGTGAGCCCCGATGCAGACTTCTGACTTTCGGAACTTTTTATTTTTAATTTAATGTTATATTTTATTTTGAGAAAGCAGGATTTATTAAGAGGACAGAAAAGCTCCCACAGTGGGAGGGGACCCGAAGAAGTTGTCCCGACTTTCAGAACTTTAATACCACTTCCTAGTGTGATATCAACTTCTTAACGGCAGCAATAGAAAAGTTAACCTAGTCACACCTATCGTCTATCACCTGGGTCATTTTCCAGTTGATTCAAACGTTGGAAGGATAAAAAGAGGATCCTATATTAACCCCTGATACCCCAAGATTACTTACGTCCCTAGGTTTGGGGATACACTGGGGGGTGGAAAGCAAGAGCCAGGGAATGCCTTGTGATGACAGCAGCGGTGGTCACCCCACAGCACCAGGGGGTGGTCTCAGGAGGACATCCAGCTGCATCTCAGTCTGGATCCAAGTATTTTCCTTCCCTCATTTACTCATTGCTTTATTTTACTCACTGATTTTCAATTTATATTCTATTGTTTGCATATGCAACATAATGGGCATAAACAAAGCTTGTCTGGAATGAGGTGGGATATGGACACACACAAATAGAATCATCTGGAAGTAGCCAGGAGTGAAGTGATGGATGTAAAGCCTAGGAAAAAAGAAGACGCAAGGGGGCTTGCCAGGGGACATTGCAAAGGGGGTGTGTGTGTGTGTGTGTGTGTGTGTGTGTGTGTGTGTGTGTTTCTTTTTTTTTCCCTTTCTCTTTTAATTTTGATATTGTGGGGTACAATTCAGGGTTAGGTATACAAATGTTCATTGTGCAGGTATCCTTATTGATGAGGTGTGCCCCCCTTCCCCAGGTGGATATCGACTGCTGTCAGTTCTAACTATCCACCCTCCACCCCCTAGCCGCAGTTTCCTACTACTTTCAATCCCTTTCCTACAGTAATATGGTAGTTGTTCAAGGTCCACTTATGTGTGAGAACATGTGATACTCAGCTCTTTGTTTCTGTGACAGATCACTCAGTATTGTAAGCTCTTAGTCCATCCACGTTGCTGCGAAGTTCATGATTTTGTGATTTATGGCTGTGTGATATTCCATCGTGTATATGTACCACATTTTTTTATCCAGTCCTCTTTGAATGGGCAGCACAGTTGGTTCCATGTTCTTGCTATTGTGAACAATGCTGCGATAAACATTGTGTAGGAGTCTTGACTCTTTACTGTGTAACAATTATTCTTTCACTGGAAAATAAGGCTTTGATAAATAAACTACCACTAGTGTCCCCAGTGCATGGTACTGAAAAGCAGGTGTGTTTTCGTTTTACTGAGATAGCTCATGCATGTTACAAGAGAAGGAAATGAAAACATGGGTTTGTCTTCAAAACTTTTATTTTTTTATTATAATAAAGTGGTCATCTTTGAGGTAATTTTCCACCTCCTGATACATTCAGTACCGAAGTCCTGATGACATGGCCTTCGCAATGTCTTTCAGACTGATTTCCTTTCCTATCCTATCCTATCCTACCATTATGTGTCCCTGGGTCATGTTATTGAACTATTATTATTTTCAAATAGAGTCAAGAGCTGTGTAATGGTGTTTCAGTCAACAATGGACCACATATAGAGTGGTTCCATAAGATTGTAATGGAGCTGGAAAATTCCTATTGCCTAATATTTCCCATACTATGCTTTTTATGATTATTTTAGGGTGTGCTCCTTCTACTTATTAAAAAAGTTGACTGTAAAAAAGCCTCAGGCAAGTCCCCAGGAGGTGTTCCAGAAGAAGGCATTTTTATCCTAGGAGATGATGGCTCCATGTGTGTTATTGTCCCAAAAGACCTTCCGGTGTGGGACAGGATGTCGGTGATGGTCTTGACCCTGTGGAGGCAAAGACTGACGTGTATGTTTGTGTCTTCATCTTTAACACAAAAGTTGAAAATTTTTTTTAAAAAACAGGTAAAAGCTGACAGAATAAGGATATAAAGAAATAAAGTATTTTTGTTCAGTTGCACAATGTTTGTGTCTTAGGCTAGATGTTGTTACAGAAATCAAAAGGTTTTAAAACAAGTTTATATAGTAAAGAAGTTACAGTAAGCTAAGATTAATTTATTATTGAAGAAAGAAATATTTTTTAATAAACTTAGTTTAGCCTAAGGGCCCAGCGTTTATAAGGTCTACAACAACGTTCAGGCCCATGTACTCACTCACCACTCACTACTGACTCACCCAGAGGAACTTCCAGTCCTGCGAACTCCACTGATGACAAGTGCCCTATACAGGTGTATAATTTTTTTTATCTTTGATATTGCATTTTTACTGTAGCTTTTCTATGTTTAGAGAAGTTGAGGTACCGAAATCTTTACTACTGTGTTGCAATTGCTAGTAGTATTCAGTATAGTAACTCACTGTACAGGTGTGTAGCCTGGAGCAGGACTAACCATAGAGCCTAGGTGTGTGGTAGGCTACACCATCTAGGTTTGCGTAGGTCACTCTGGGATGGCCACATTACAATAATGCATGTCTCAGGAAGTGTCCGTTTTTAAGTGAAGCCTGATTGTAATTAGTTTTGGCTTTATTGATCCTTTTTTTCTTCTATATGTCAGGAAATTTTTAATCCTAATCTTCTTAATTTACTATTTTTAAAAAGTGGTCTACTTTTCACTTTTTAGAAATTGTTCTTTTAATTCCTTTTAAGTTAGATACTTAGCTCACTAATTTTCATTTTAAAATAGGTATTCCAGGACATAAATTTTTTCTAATCATAATTTTGAACAATTTCCATACATTTTAATGAATATTTTAAGGGTTATTTCAAGTATTTTGATTAATCTTAATTCTTGCTCCCCCCTCTGTTATTTAGGAGTATTCTTATTAATTCCCAGATGTCGGGAATTGTATTTTAATTGTCTTACTTATCTTTCATTACTGATCATTTCATCAGAGAACATGGTCTCTAAGACATGAGTTCTTTGAATTTTGTAGAGTAGCTTTGTGACTTAGTATACGGTTAGTTTTCATAAATGTTCCCTAATGCTTAAGACAGTGTATTCTCAAGTTATTACATGTAATAGCAATCAGAGAATGGCTCCTAACTGCATTGTTTACATTTTCTCTAACCTTATTCATTTTTGATGCTTGTAATAGGAATAAACACATGAGCATATTGCAATGGAGTGATATTTGAGTCCCATTAAATGAGAGAGATTCACTGTGCACTTCTCTACACAGCGCTGTCAGGGAACAGGCTCTGTACACAGTTCTCTACTGTGTTTTTATTTTCTATTGGACATTAGATTCCATTCAGCAGATAATTTTTTAGTACAAAGTGTTAATGTCTAGTTTATACCTATCAAAAGTTTTGAGTTGATGGAGACTATCAGTGACTATTAAGAGCCATGGATTATCCCAAGATTTCCTCTAACTTTGCTCTGATTTTGATAGGATTTAAAAAGCAAATAACAGCTGGGCTCAGTGGCTCAGCCTGTAATCCTGCGCCTTTGGGAGTCTGAGGTGAGTGGATTGCCTGAGCCCGCGCGTTCGAGACCCCCCTGGGCACGCAATAAAAAAAAAAAAAAAAAAAAATTAGCTGGGCGTGGTAGCATGCGCCTGTAGTTCCAGCTACTTGGAAGGCTGAGGCGGAAGGATCGCCGGAGCCCAGCAGGTCGAGGCTGTGATGGCCGGGAGCGGCCACTGCACTCCAGTCTGGGTGGCAGAGTGAGACTCCAACTCAAAAAAAAAAAAAAAAAAAAGCAAATAACAAAAGAGGTGGGAAAGGAGAGAAAAAAGAGGGGAGAAGAAGACAAGGAGGGAGAAGGGGGGAAGGGGTGGGAAAAGGGAGAAGGACGAGGTGAATGTGACTCTGAAAAAGTGGCTGGGCTAAGTCCTTGGAGCTGTTGGCAGCTGGGCACGGCCAGACCGCAGTGAGGCAGGTGTGTGTGTGTGTGTGTGTGTGTGTGTGCGCGCGCGTGCACGCGCATGTGTACTTTTGATTTTTGCTTTCAGTGTCCCGGACATATATTTTCCTAGAGGATTTTGATTTCACAAATCGGAGTCTGTGATGGGCTATCTAGTCTTCTCCTCTTCCTTTTAGGAAATGAAACAGTAAGCTGTATGAAGAAATGAAACCGGAAAGCACTGTGACTCAGCTGGTAAGAGAGTGTGTGGCCACTGATTCCTTAAGAGGAAGGAGTGGTGTAGCTCTCTGTCTCTCCAAGTCTTCTCAGGACACCTCTGAGGACTCGCTCTACCCATCTTGTGATTGCTGTTCAACTGTGAAAAGAGAAACCACAGACCACAGGTAGGTGGTGGGGGTTTGGTGCCCATGTGTAGATGAAGTAGTGAGAAAAATGAGTGGCTATGTTCTGGAACCATTTAAGAAGGAAGAACTGACTGCTGAAAACTGAATTCAACCTAAAGGTTAGCTTAGATCAGGGAAATGGTGGCGGTTTCAGTTCTAAGACAAAATAATTTATTTTTAAATCAACTAATTCCAAGAGGCATTTGAGATTGATGTTGTTAAAATGGCTCTTTTAGATTGAATTCACATTTTTAAACACGCTAAGACTTTCTGACAACAGCTTGGTTATAAGAAATAATGTGCTACACGATTTTGCATCTCTGGAAATATATAGTGTAATGTCACTGACAAGACATACATACAAAGAAGATGAATATATAATATTATGGACATATTTTAAAATGAATACTTCCTACCCTTTAGTAAATTGGGGGTCATGCAATAAGGAGCTTGGCATAATTGACAGAGAACCAATAGTGTTAATAAGTGAGAGTGCACCTTAAATTGTGGGTTGTAAACAAAGATTTTAAAGTATTCTTAACATAGCTCTCTTAGTATGTTTCTAAATTCAATAGTTAGCTGGGGATTATATTTTACTTTAGGATATATGCTTATGTGTGACTCCACTAAATTGGGGCTCTCTGGAAAATTAAGGCTGTGTTTCTGCAATATTTCCCTAAAGCCAGAAATCAAAGTGAAAGTCAGTTGTTGTTCTTTTCTTTTTTCCTCTCCTCTCCTCTCCTCCCCTCCCCTCTCCTCTCCTCTCCCCCCCCCCTCCTCTCCCTCCCATCTCCCTCTCCTCTCCCTCTCCTCTCCTCCCTCTTTCTTTCTTTTGAAAGGAGAATTTATTGAGAGGACAGAAAAGCTCCCACAGTGGGAGGGGACCTGAAGGGGTTGCCCAGTTGTTGTTATTTCTCAACTTCAATCGTGAGTCTTAGGGAAGTGGCTACTTACCATTGATGTCCACAGTAGCATTGGAAGTTCTATGGTGAAGGACAGGAGACTTGGATCAAACAAATGCAGTTCTTTAACTGATTAGCTGCATGACCTTGGGTAAGCCTAAAGCCTATCTGACTCTCTGATCCTTCATCTGTAAAATTCAGAGGACTAAATGAGAATGTGTGGACAAGACTTTCTAAAAAACTCAGATAGATTTATATTAAAACAAGCACTGATGCATGGTGAAATGAAAAGCTTTTATGGATCCCTACCAAAGAATAAAAAGTGAGACATCAGTGGGATTGTATGTTTGCCAGCCCTCCTGTGAGATCTTCCCTCTCCTCCTTTGTGGTTGGAGTAATTTGAGGGAAGTGTGTGAGGAAAAGTGGCATCTGTGCTGATCATTAGTCAGGTGGGAATGTCTAGGATATGCTTCCAGTTATTTCCTGATAAAACTGACCCGTGGGCCTAACAGAATTATGCTTATACACGTTCTACCTAGAGACTAGGGGAGAGTTTGATTCTCTTTTGGAGGCCCACACTGAACACGCGTGGTGAGGTACTCTGTTCAAACTGCCTTCTCAGAGCGATTGTGGTCCTTTGAGCCTGCTGCTTTGTTTTCCGGGAATGCTCTGACCTTGTCTTCATCTAACAAACTCCCGATAACCCTTCAAGGTCAAGTTTCAGTTTCTCTCCCTTGGAGAAACCTTAGTTCTCCCAGACACCCGTCTTGCTGTGCTTCCAAGCACTGAGTTCATCCACTAGCTATCACACAGCCCTCTTCATACAGCCTTAGAGTTCATCTACTACCTTGTCTTTTTCTTTCTCTAGACTGTGTGCTTCTTAAGGCTAGTGGCCTTGAGACTGTTGCCTAGAACAGTGTCTCGTATGACAGTAAGTGTTCAATACAAGATGACTGGGCAAATTAATTCATGATATAAATATTCACCAAAATGAAATTATTTTTTTGGGAAATTGATTTGCTGAAACAAAAAATCCAGGATCAGGAAGTGCTGAAAATTTGCTGAGAAAGGAATTGCAGCAGACGGGTCAGCGCTTTTCCATCTTCTCATTTTGAATGTATGATTTTATGCTTTGTGAGGAAAGTACTTTTTCCACTCCTACTTCAAAGAAAAGGGAATTGGGGCAAAAGGATAGCAAACCATTGCCTGATTATCTAATTATTGTGTTTTCCTTAGGATGGTAGTAGTTTTTGGGTGATGGATCATAAAATCTTTCTGATACTCCTCTTAGAAGCTGGATGAGGGGTGATAGCAGAAAGATGAAGAGCTGTTGGTTAGATATGCGGAAGGAGTTTAATAATGGATGCAACAGAGTAAAGAAAGACCTGAAACCGAGGAGAAAAACAGAGGTGTCAGTAGAATTATTTTAGGATGGAGATGTGACTATGTTTATACACTGAGGGAAATAAACAGGAGAGAAAGATGGGGAGGAGAAAATTGAAAAAAGCCAGGTAAGCCAGGTTTGGTGGCTCAGCCTGTAATCCCGCACCTTTGGGAGGCTGAGGTGTGTGGATTGCCTGAGCCCGTGGGTTCGAGACCCTGTCGGGGTGCCAGCCCCGACCAAGGGAAGGGTTAGGACCCGCACCAGAGAATCTGGATGGCGAGAAGAGACCACTCAGAGGCAGTTCTTCTGGGAACAGTCTGATCAGGACTGAAGCCAAATTTTATTCGGACTCCTTCTAACTTATACACCATTTTTCATACCCTCCAGCAGTGTGATAATCACTTGCTGGGGGCATACAAACTCCATGATGTATATTGCGCTTTACAAACTATGCATCACAAGACCATCACGAGACTTGCAAGCTCTAAGCAGACAGTTCGAACTCCATGATGCCTGACGTGCTTCACAAATCTCACATCAAGGTCACAGGTGCACAATTTCAATACAGTTCGTTCAAAAGTGTCTTCCATAGTATTCAACAAATCATTCATATTATACTCTTTGTTCTAAACCCTGATTAATACAAAAACTTTCTTAGTTAACTCTAGGTTCAATCCAAGTTCACTGACTCCTAATATTGTTTAACGATTGATATTATCAACTTAACACTATACTATAATCTATAAGTTTACTCAAATGACTTAATTTTTATTTATTCCATTAACCTATTATGATTCAACATAGTGGCCTGGTCATATTAGCAGCAAAAACAACACCGTTGGGAAAGTTTCGGTATACTAATCAAAGGATCTTAAAATTGGCCTACAGGAACAGGAACTAAAGTCATAATCTGAGAAAAGGAAACTTAAAAATCTTAAACAAAACCTAAAAGTTTTCTATGAATGCTTATTACTGTTTAAATCTTTCTGATGGAAATTATATCATCTTAAATGAATGTTTTATCCAAACAAGTCTATTCTAAAAATCAAATAGTAGCTGTCACACTCTTGGATAATGGACTGCACGGTTACCATGGCAATGGCCACGGGCTGAAGCAGAGTTTCGGCATGTAATGAAACTAGAAAAACGTCCTGCCTGGCTAGAGGCAGGGCAATAAAACTATTAAGGTAATTTAGTTTCTAATCTTAATCCTAGGAGAAACTGCCTTTGGGAACAAGAGCTGACTCACCAGTCTACCAGGAAATAGAAGTTAAAAAATATCTAGAAAGAAGTAAAACTTAGAAGGGACAAGGTCATTCTGCTGTGAAACTTCCCATCAGGTGTATAGAGATTTTACTTATAAGTTTTACTGCCATGTATGCACACTGGTCACTAATCACACGCCAATATTATAGGTATAACTGATATCCTATGTCAGAGGCGATCTTCCAGATGGGCCTTTACAGGCCTCAGTCATGTAGCTATAGATGTTGGCTCCCAATAAGACCCGCCAGGGCAACTTGGTGAGACCTCATCTCTACAATAAATCAAAAAAAAAGATTAGTTGGATACTCGGAAGGCTGAGGCGGAAGGATCGCCGGAGCCCAGCAGGTCGAGGCTGCGGTGGCCGGGAGCGGCCACTGCACTCCAATCTGGGCAACAGAGAGAGATTCCAACTCAAAAAAAAAAAAGAAAAAAGAAAAAAGGCAGGTAAGCTTTAGAGAAAGGTCCGAGAGAGAGAGAGAGGGAGGTGAAGTCTGGAGCACCGAGAGAATCATTAATGGAAAACAAGAGGCAACATAGTTCCACTGGGGAAATCAAAAGCAAGAGGTAGCGGCACATGGAGTTACCGATGAGGGTGATGGCAAATCATTTAGCTTTAAAATGTGTCTTAATGGTGCATACACGGCCGGGTGTGGTGGTTCAAGCCTGTAACCCCAGCACTGTAGGAGGCCGAGGTGAGAGAATTGCCTGAGCCTATGGGTTTGAGAACAGCTTGGGCAACTTGGCGAGACTGCATCGCTACAATAAATAAAAAAATTAGCTGGGTGTGATAGCACACCCGTGTAGTTCCGGCAAATTGGAAGGCTGAGGTGGAAGGGTCGCCTGAGCCCAGCAGGTCGAGGCTGCGGTGGATGTGCGTGTGCCACTGCACTCCAGCCTGGGCGACAGAGTGAGACTCCAACTCAAAAAAAAAAAAGTGCATACGGTGTCATCTGTACATAAAGCCGGTATAAAATTCTTTTTACTGTCATGTTGATCAGACTGTATTGTGATACAGAACAGGAAATTTAACAGAGACCTGTGACAGAATGGTGTTTTGCCTAGGCAAATGTGAATTGCTTTTGATCTTCCTTATTGACGGAAATGAAAAACAAATAAATTTTCTAACTCAATAGCCCCATTAGTGCTTTGCCCACACCCTCTAGTTCAATGGCCACACCCTCTCTTACCAGCTGAGTCAGTGGTTTTGGGTTTAACTGCTTCATGTTCCATGTACCAGAGGTTACACTGATCTGTTTCAGCTGGCAAAGTAAGTATAATTGAATGGACAGCCATTTGGCTAAGCTTTTGCTTAATCAATTTTACCCTTCAGTCTTATATTTGCTCCCCACATCCTCAGTTTGACGCCATCAAAGTCCACTTGCACACACACTTTCCCAGTCCTGATGGTACACACACGTGGCTGGGTCCTCGTTCCTCTGGCACACAGGCTGTTTCCTCCGAGAGCAGAGATCGACTTCTCCACGTGGGCTGAGTTTAATATCAACCCTAGCCGACTGCCTGAAGTCCATGGAGGTAGGAATAGGTGTGTTTCCAGCACACCTACTTCAGGTGAAGTCTTTCATGATCTCCAAGCAAGCAGAGTATGTTATCGTTTAACAAGTAGGTGGGGCCGATTGGCTAGCCTAAGGGATTTAGGGGATTTGGGAGTTCAAGAGCCTCACAATTAATTGTTGCCTCAAACGTTTTACCCTAGGATTTTTTCCTATCAGGGTCTTTGACATGGAGCTCCGTCAAGGTTGTACAGTGAGTGTTCTTCCAACAAGTGCTAAGTTAGCTAGTGGCTGCCCTCAATCTGCTATTTTCTTTATGGAAATGTCCGATGTTATTCATAGAAGATGCCTCACTCTAATTTACAGTGATCATTGCTCCCACACTTCAAGTGCTGCAGCTAACAAGGTGCTCAGTCTTACCCTCCACCTGTACTTCATTAGAATTAAGCACAGAGGAAAGTGTTAGTCATCGTAGATCCTGCTATGTGCCAAAGTTGTCAACTGGCATGGCCTTAGCAGCAGCAATGGGATTGCTGACGTCACACCAGGGAATGATCCAGTAACAGAATTCTGTCTTGATATATTGTCAGTGACCACTTCTGATATCAACTCTTTTAGCCCAAGTTTCCAAGAAAGCAGAATCTAGAACAAAAAATAGGTGCTCATAATTTATGAAGACTGCAGTCCCAGGAAATCCAAGGTGAAGAGGAATGAGGCAGAGAAAGGAGAGCCATTATTCACATGTTACTGAGTTGTTCACTGTCGGCATCAAGCATAGCTAATAATTCAGTTGCCTGGGTCAGTCTTCAAGAGGCCATTTAAAATTCTGTATCTCAGGATAATCCAACTAGAGAGGAGTGGGGGAAGAATTTATGTTCTAACTGCTCTTCCCGTTGGTCAAATGTTTGCCACGTAAGCAACACACTTTTTGGGTTGCGTGCACATGCCTGTAGTGTTTCATGCCTTGCTGGCAGAGAAATCCCCAATCAAGGAGCAAGAGATGTGACGTGAACAAGAGATAGGATACTATTGGATTTCGCACTCCTAAAGTTGATTGATTCCCATACTCAGGTGTTTGCCACAGTGATGGCTGGAACACAAGTGCCAAGGGCCCTGCAGATAGCTGAAGCAAAAAAGCTGTGTAATGGCATGTGAGGATATTCTGACACAATCAGAGTGAGCAGTTCATAAAGCAGTACAAAATAGATAAAAAGTACACATTTTAACATTTTTAGCATCTTACTCTCAGATGATCTTTTTACAAAAATAAAACATTCATTTGTCTGATATCTGTACAGTTTCTTTTCATGTATTTGGTCATCTTACATGTGATTTCTTAAGAGATCGTGACATACAATATCTTAGTGACGTGAAATGACTGTTGATTGGAGTTTATTCACAGAGATTATTACATCGGCATGTAGCTATGCTGTGTCAAAGTGTCTATAGCACCGGCGGTTGCATCTGTTTGCCTTAAGTATGCAGAGGCCCATCTTAAAGTATGCAGAGGCCCATCCTTGACTTCTGAGGATCCACCCTTGACCCTCTTCTCCATACACTAAAGAATCATGTTATTTTGATATGTAATAAAGTTATGTGCTCTGCCAGTCTACAGGACACTGTCTTAACTGTTGGCACCACTACTTCAATATTTTACTATTAAAAAATGAGTAAGACAAGAGTACACATGTTGATACAAGTGAAATAATACTTCTTTCAAAATCTCAGTTGAGGAAATTATGAAATTCATTGGGCACAAATCCAGCAAATCTTTACCTTTAATTGGATGCTAACTCAATGTAAACTGATTGATTGTGTACTCAACTTTGAAAGATAAGAATACAATTTAAGTAACATTCAAAATGTGGATGTTACTTAAATTTGGATGTTCTGGAAATTTGTCTTTGAGTTGGTTCCAAAGGTAAAAATGTGCTTTTTTTTTCCCCTCACTTACTTTCTGGTTTTCTTGGGTCAGATCCTTCTTTAAACATATACATTATTTTTGTCTGTGAAAATATGACTTGTATATATATTTTCAGGAATATGCTGTGCCCTGCCATGCAATTCCATCTTCCTTTTTTGAATGACTTCATTGCAAACATGTTTGGGAAAAGTATTATTTTAAAAATTATTCTCATTGGTTAAATAGGGATTGGGGAGATTTAGAGGGAAGAGGAATCAAGCACATTTTGCCTATGAAAGGAGTAAACTATTGTGAAATCTATTGCTGAATAGAGTGATGATTCATAGCTTGTGTTTATAGACCATGGCTTCTGCACCTGCCATGCCGTGTGATAGATCGAGCCCGAGTGAGAGTGACAGCGATACTGATTCTGAAAGTGATGACTGGAAAGACAGTGAGACCACGGGGAGCTTGTCCTCTTTTGATCAGTCTGAAGAAGAAGATGACCTGAGCTCAGAAGGCATAGCAGAAGACCCAGCTTCTAGGCAATTACAGATTGAGATCAGTGAAGAGACTCCTCTAGAAGCTGAAGCCACAGATGTTAGCAGCCGCCATTTAGAAGGGTCAGGTGAGGCATCGCCCATGCATGGATTTCTCTCCTTCCCTTCCTCCTTCCCTCCCTCCTTCTCTTTCTTCTTTCCTTTTTCCTATTTTTGTTCCCATGAATTAGATTTTTAATTTTTTTGTATATATATATATATATATATGAGAGTAGAACAATACAGAATTTACCATTTTATGGTTTCACTTCAGTAAGAGAACTTTTGAAGATAGATACTATCTGTAGATCGATATAACACATAACATCTATCTGTATGTCTGTGTAAACATATATAAAAGAAAGACTATATCTCTCTGTATAGATATCTATCTACATAACTATATCTATGTATAAATTAAACGTTGGAAATGGTAAATTTTCCCAGTTTTCTTTACATTTTAATTCTTGTGGATTTATTGTAATTTATGTATATCATTAACATTTGTTTGCAACTAAGAATTTATTATTTTCATATTTATGAAAAATCCAATTTCTAATTATAATAATTGGCTTACTGTGTCCATAGCTAATTACTTATATAAGTAGTGTAGGCATGTTCTCATTTTGAATGTATCTATTTATCTTTTAACATGTTATGATATTTCAGTGATGTGTATGCAGTCTTTTACAATATAAAAATCCAAAGTTATCAACATAATTATTTGCCATTTAAAATTAATTTAAAATGAAATATGAAGTCACTGTTGTTTATTTTTAAAGGGTTAACTGAATGTAAGGAAATCCTAAGGAAACTCTCCCTGGTGATTTGGAAAGCCTTGTCAAATGCTAAGTAAGTATAACACAATTATTCAGATGATATCACTAGAAGAAATTTATTTCCTCTGCAGGTATACATTTTTAATTTTATTTTTATTAAGGATAATTGTTAGCTGGGCGTGGTTGTGTGTGTCTGTAGTTCCGGCTTCTTGGAAGGCTGAGGCAGAAGGATCGCCAGGGCCCAGCAGGTCGAGGCTGCAGTAACTGGGAGCGTGCCACTGTACCCCAATCTGGGCGACAGAGTGCGACTCCAACTCAAAAAAAGAGAAAAAGAATAATGATGTATATTCTGTCAATGGGGCAAGAGATTAATAATTTTGAAAGTAGGTAAATCTTTTCGTTGTTGCAGAAGGGTTATAGTATATCTCTCATTCCGTAGTAAGGGGTAAGATACAGAAGAATTTGGAAAGAGGTGAAAGTGGAGTGAAGATTCAATTTTCTTTTAATATTGCACAAGGATAAAAAGTAGTCATTTAGTTGTCATTATATTCCAAATCAAAAAACAATGCAAGTGTAATAAAATTGTCTTTTGCACATTTTAAGCAATTCGAAATGTTATGTGATACCAGTAAGGACGAATGCACCCAAACCACTGTGTTATTTTATTCCCTCAACAATCACATTTGTGGGCTTGTTAGTATGCGAGGCATTAGGAACACAATAGTAGAGTGAGAGTGGTGCTTTACTGAGTTTCATCTTATGACATCTATTCCGAAAACCTATGACATCTATTCCGAAAATCTATGACATCTATTCTGAAAACCTATGACATCTATTCCGAAAATCCACATTCCGAAAACCTATGTTAATCTAGAATAGAATTGCTCTAGGATTAAATCAGAATAGAATTTAGAATGCTATAGCACCAGTTGCATATAACTACAAAATAAACACACAAAAAAATACATTAAGCATGTACCATGACCTAAGCATAGATTGGTCCTAACCACTTTTTATTTATCTCATTAATCCTCACAGCAAGCACATGAAGGATTAGCTAATATTAGCACTCCACAAGCCAAGTATTTGTAGCATAAGATAGATGAGCAACTTATCTAAAATCATGGTATTCATGGAATACTTCTCAGTGACAGAGCCAGTATTCTAACCTAGGCAATATGACTCCAGTGAATGCAGTCTGGTCTACTACCTGATATGCTAGAATATGCAAAGAATAAATTCTGAAAGCATACGCAGTAGATTTAACATATTCCAGCAATGTTTCAGTTTTTTCAGTCCACTAGCAACGCTCCATGTTCTATTCCTCCAAAATTTAAAAATCAGAAGAATGTAGTTTATGTTTTATACAACACTGGGTGTTGGAAATGATATAGATGAACTGATTTCCGTTATCTGCTAATGCAGGCATAACTCTACAAAATTACTTTGGAAACAACTTGGTTCCCAAAGTAATTTGGATTTGGAAATCCAGTTTGGTTTCCTTATAACCTGCAAATCAGGAATTCCACTTGTACGAACACAGCCAAGAGTTTTACCTGGGTATTACAAAACAGCCACAGGAATGACCACTGCAGCCCAGTTTGCAATAACAACAAATGGAAGAACAAAAACCAGCTCAAGTGCCCGCTGAAAGGAGACGGGGCAGAATAAATTGTGATGTTGATGTACAATTAAATATTATATAGCAGCAAAGTAATTCTAGCACCGCTTTCTGAAACCATGTGCAAGATTTTAATGATAATTTAAAAAGTAAATTCCAGAAGACACATTAAGGTGTTTTTAACAAATATTCAAAACCAGACATACATATATGCCACAAAAACTTTAAAAATGAAGCAGAAGAATACTGAAAACTAAATTTAAGACTGATTTCCTCTGAAGGGAGGGCAGGGAGATGGGTTTTAAAAACAGCTGACAGGGCATATATAAGTTATAGACTATCTTCAATTTTGGGGGTTGAGAGAAGCGTTCCCAGGTGTTCCTTATATGTTCATTTAAAAAGAAAAATGAGATAGATCCATGCATGTGATCGATTATTTAATTTTTCATATCTGAACTAGAAAACAGTATGTCTCTAAATTTCAAGTGTATTTAGATATGTGCTTTTTGCGCAAATTTACACTTATGCATAGACTGAAATAAATTCTAGCTTAATTATAGGATGTATTAGATTTTCAGCTAAAGGTTTATTCTAGTATCAAAGTAATGAGAATAGCCTGGAAACCTTTTACTTAAATATAATAGAAATTTGTGATTTTTGTGTTTATTTTTTTATTTATTTCTTAAACTAAAGGAACATTTGTGTCACCAGTTGACCTGTAGAATTTTCTCTCAGGCGCCATTGTATTTATAATCTTCGCATTAGGTGTTTTGTTTTTATTCAGGAAGGTAAGCTTACTTAAAGACTTTGTTGAGTCTGAAGTTTTTTTGATCGATGGAGATTCATTATTCGTCACTTGTGTTCTCAATGTGAACTTAAAGAAAGGACAGAATCTTCACTTCTTCTATATTGTGGAACAATTACTGCATGATTTTATTCAAAAGGAAGCCAAATTTGTCATTGTTTTTTTTAAGGTAACAAACAATTCAATTCTCTGTTCTCATTGTGTGGAAAATAGCTTATAAATCTGTCTTTATCTGAAATGTCTATAGGCTACCGAAATGTGTATTTTAATCACTTTAAACTTAATTCTTTTTATCATGTTAATACAACTTGTACACAATACTAACCTTTAGAAAAATAACTAGTTCCTCTATTTTTATCTCAAATATTAACATTGTTTTCCTTTTTCTATAGGATGCAGAGAATGTGTATTTTATTTACCCTGAATTACTAGCCCTTCGTACCATGTTGATTCAACATTTGGAATACAATACAGATGTCAGTATTCGTACCGAATTTTCCAACTGTCTGACACCAGAATGGGAGATATTTCTCAAAGAATGTTATCCATATTTCCTAATTGTCTCAGAAATAGGAGTAACACCGCATCAAACAGACTTTTTGAACATTTTTATTATTCATGCTCTTCAGAAGAAAATCAATATTGTACAATCTTTGGGATTAGAATCAGATGTCCTTAGAATTTATGGTTACTACTCCTTAAGTCGCTATGTTCACAAAGACTTTTTTGAAAAGGTAAGTTAGGTCAAAATGCACAGAAGAAATAAGGTAGAAAAAACTAACCAGGGCACCAATAGCATAAATGTCCAATGAAAAACTTGGGGCATGAGAAGGCTCTGAAGGAATATTTTAACATGAAAAACAGAAAAAAATATACTAATATCGCTTTAGCAAGCCAGGTAAGTTAAAGTTAGTCTTGGAAATTGTTGGTCCAAGACGAGTTTTGCAAGAAAGAGGAACTGTTCTTGTGGATTGTGCTATTTGTGAGCAGTCTGGAGAGGTAGGGAGAAAGATGTTGGCTAAGTTCATGTGTAAGAGGCAATGGAGAGAAACAATTCAGAGGTCAAAGACACGCGAGGATGACAGCAGAAAATTCTTAGTGCATAAATTATATGTATGTGTGTACACACACTACTCATTTATATACTCATGCATGCTATGTATGTATACTTGTCTGTATGCATATATTATATGTATTTCACTTTATATACATTTATAATATATATGATCTGGGATGATTTTTGTCTGTATGCTCGTGAAAAAAAAATTTTTTTTGAGATGGGTCTGATTATTTTGTCCAGACTAGACTGAAATTCCTGGGCTCAAGTGATCCTTCTGCCTCAGCCTCCCAAGTAGCTGGGACTTACAGTTGCATGCCACCATACCCAGCCCTCTTTTTGAAATGAATATAGATGATCTCTAGAATGTATCATTTTGTTTGCCATTACTCTTTTGAAACTATTTTGAGTAGTTGTTTCCCTTAAAAGTAAATAGCTAAGAATACTAAGAGAGAATATTACTTACATTTAAAAAAATTTTTAAAATTATAACAGACCAGGGGTAAGATAAAATAACTATATTATTAGTATGACCAGTACTTTTTTTTTTTTTTGAGTTGGAGTCTCACTCGGTTGCCCAGACTGGAGTGCAGTGGCCGCTTCCGGCCACTGCAGCCTCGCCTGCTGGGCTCCGGCGATCCTTCCCCCTCAGCCTTCCGAATAGCCGGAATTACAGGCATGCGCTACCACGCCCGGCTGATGCTTTTTGATTTATTGTAGAGATGAGGTCTCGCTGCCCAGGCGGGTCTCGAACCCGCGGGCTCAGGCAATCCACTCACCTCAGCCTCCCAAAGGCGCGGGACTACAGGCTGAGCCACCGAGACCGGCGACCAGTACTTTTTTAATGGTTGGTCTTATTGAGAGCAAACACATTTTAGTTTTATATTATATTTTAATAACTTCAGCAGTGGATAATTCAAGCAGAAAGAATGAACGTTTATTTTAACTCAGATTAACTGATGTCTTTTCATTTTCCTGTAGTCAAATTATAATTTCTCACCTTATATTAACTAGAGGTTTGCATACATTTTTATTTGAACCAGAAGATTGACTTATGTGTTTTCTTGTTTAGCATGAGAAGCAACTGCGACATGCATTGAATGCCTACGTAATGGACTCTTTCCAAAGGTCACGGGAAACAGAAATATTGTTGTATGATCATTTGAAACTAAACTTGGAAGACATGCAGAAAGAGGTAACAACACGTTTGCCTGGAAACTGAGGTCCAGCATCTGGGAAATATACTTTTAGTGATTTATTGCTTCAAGAAGACAGACCTTTCAAGCACCAGCTTTCATGCCCCAACTGATCATATAGACTTATATCTTTCAATGTATTCTTCTTCAAGTTGAATTCCACCTAGGCAGAAGGAGCTTTGCTAAATTTATGATTTTAAAAATCCCTAGATATTTTCTACAAAACATTTTGTATAAAATATGTAGTAAACTTAGAGGAAGGTCACTACTCAGTTAATCTTAAGATATCACACATTTATTCTTGTGATATGTGGGTGGGCACTGAGGAACTAAATTTCTAAAGATTGAAATTTAATTAATTAATTATGAGTTGGGCTCTCACCCTGTCAGCCAGGCTGGAGGCCCAGGCTCAAGATCCCGAGGCCCGAGGAGGCCCCATCCTCTTCGTTCCAGCAGCAGGGCCCAGCCCGGCCTGCACGGTTCCCTGGGGAGGCTGAGCCTCAGCTGCGGGGGCCTCAGGAGGCAAATGTGCTGCCGCCACCCCGGAACGCAGCTCCGGACTTGAACTTGCACGATGTCACCGGACGTGGAGCCCGCGTCGCTCCAGAGACCGGGAAGGGCGCCGAGCCTCCGCCAGCCCTGCAGGGGGCGCCGGCGCAGCCTCCAGGTGGTCCTGGGAGGCGGAACCCGGGACCCCGGAAGAGGCCGCCGTCGAGCCGCCTGGGGGCTTGGCTGGACCCGCCCCCGGGAGCAGGAGGCCCCCTGGAGGGTGTGGCTGAAGCTCCGCCCCCCCAGGAGGTGACAGGCGGCCTCCGGGTGAGGACGAAGCGCACGCCCGCAGCACGCCCGCGGGGTGAGCCGTGGATGCGCGGGCGCCCGGCCTTCCGAGACGACCCGGGAGGCCGAGCCTTCTGCAGCCGCGAGAGGCCTGGACCCCCTCCCGGGCGGTCGGCCCGGCCGCGAGCGGCAGGCGGCCCCGTTCGGCCTCCGCAGCTCCCCGGCGAGCGGGACGCAGGAGCAGCTGTGGCTTCGAGTCGCGACCCAGCTCAGCCTCCACGTGGCCCGGGGTGACCGTTCAGCCGCGACTCCGGAGCCGCCAGGAGGTCTTCACTCAGAGGAGGCCCAGCTCGGTCCTCTGGGCCCCGGGCAGTCTGGACCTTGGCCAGACCGGCAAGAGGCTCCGGGTTGCGGCTCGACTCCCCGGAGGCTGGACGCCCTCCCGTCCCCCCAGGGGCCCGGCTCAGCCCGAAGAGCTGCCCGAGGATCGCCGCCCGCGCCTGCGGGAGAGCCCGGCGGAGTCTCAAGAGCCCTGGGGGTCGAGGCATCCCCCGCCCAGCGCGGCTCCGCCTCAGCCTTCTCCCCGGGTTGTAGAAGCCCACGTGCCCACGAGATGACACCGTCCGCCTGGGTCTGGCCTCGTCGTGGGGAGAGCCGTCCGCAGCGCCCGGTGCCACGCTTCGACGTGGGGATGTGGCGCTCGCCATCCAAGCAGGGCCCACGTGGGAGGCTGACCTTTCTTCAGCTCAGCCGGAAGACCCTCCTGTCCCCACTGGGCAGGGGGGGTTTCTCCAGCCAGCCAGTCTGATCCCCCCAAGAGGCCGAATCTTCTCCAGCCCAGCAAGAGGCCCAGCTCAGACTCCAGATCCCTCCAAGGAGGTGGAGCGTTCTCCAGGCCGGAGAGAAGCCCCCGCGGAGCCACCGAGTCCCCTAGGGAGGTCGGGCCTTCTGCAAGCCCCCAGCAGGCCCTGGTTCTCCCTCCAGAGCCCTCCACGGAGATCCCGTCTTCTCGACTCCTGAGACGGGAGCGCCCTCTCCGGCGGCCCAGGAGGCCTCGGCTCCACCTGCCTGCAGAGCCCCTAAGGAGGGGGAACCTTCTCCAGCTCAGCAGGCGACCCCATCTCAGCTTGCAGGCTGACGACTTACCGCTGGGCACTTTGGACTCGCAGCAGTGTGTGGCGTTGGTCAGACGTACACTCTCGCAATGCAGCCTGACTGTCTTGCAGACAACGTGGCCGCTCCAGATCACCGCAGCCTCGACCTGCTGGGCTCCGGCGATCCTTCCGCTCAGCCTTCCAAGTAGCCGGAACTACAGGCGCGCGCTACCACGCCGGGCTGATTTTTTGATTTATTGTAGAGATGAGGTCTCGCCAAGTTGCTCAGGCGGGTCTCGAACCGCGGACTCAGGCAATCCACTCACCTCAGCTTCCCAAAGCGCGGGATTACAGGCTGAGCCACCGAGCCCGGCTTCAATGTTTCTAAACTGGCAGAAGCAGCAGGCCCTATGGCTGGCCGGATCAGTTTTTCTGGTTCCAGAGTGGTCAGAAGGACGTTCTCAACTGTTGTCGTTGGGAATTGTGTGGCTAGCATGTCCAAATGTTTTGATGCTGGCAGTCTAAGCAGATACAAATCAAACAAACAAATCAAACAGTTGTCAGAGGATTGCGACTGAGAATTTAGAGGGTGCGGGGAGCCGGGCCGAGGCGCGTCCGACCTCCGCAGCCCTACAGCCTCCAAGCGAGGCAACGGCCCCTTGGCAGCCGACAACAGAAAGCCTTGACAATACTTTTTATTTGTAGTTTGAAAGATAAAATTTCAGCGTTAACATTAGTAATGGAAAAATACGACCTTTTTCCCCCAGAGTTAAATATCACCTAAACTTTAAATCTTGTTTCTTGTAGTCACTAGGTCTTTCAAAATATTTTTTTCAGATATATCAAAGCTTGTCCTGGCTTCAGAACCTGTGGCCTGCGGGGGCTGATATCAGAAGTGTTGTCTGCACCATTTCATGCTCTGTGACACTAAAACTCTATAAAAAAATGTTGCGTAATGTACAAGACTGTGAAAACCTAAGCACATGCACAGAAAATCATAATATGCAGGTGAGATTCCTTCAAAATTAATTTTATCACTCAATACTGCTGTTAAAGATATGGCAATGCCTGTGAAGTAAAGTGTCAGCTCCTCATTAAACCGGAAATATGTGTGTGTCTGTTGAATTAGCATTGAGATAAATAGATTGATGACATTCTTATGAAAGTATGCAAGGCTCCTTATCAAACAGTTAAGATGATTTTTTTTTTTTCTGCTGCGAGCTTGTCAACTCTTGCATCCCTGACCGGGGGACAAGTGTCTTTTATTTCATCTCTGCTGCTTAGAACTGCATAGGTCCATTTCAAGGCATAGGTGGTAACATTCCACAGTTTGTAAACACTGGTGGGGAATGGCGATGCTGGGGGAAGTGGTGAAAGCTGTGATCAGGATGAACCTGGGTCACTAGCTATCTACTCTGTTGCTCAGAACCCAGGTTTCCGTTGATAATACTGATAGTGATGGTAGTGCTTCTATAATAATAGCAGCTCATTTGTATTGCGTCTTCATGATGTGCTACTGTTGGGCATGTTATATACATTATCATTAGCCTTTATGGCAATTCTGCAGGGTAGGCGTTCTTGTTATTCTACTTTACGAATAAATTCCAGCCAAACAGCGAATGGGTGGCAGAGATGGGGTAAAAATTAGGTTTTTCTCTTTCTGCTGGTCTACATTGCTTTAGTACGCGGATCATATCTCTACTCATCTCTAGTCATCTACATAGGAACGGGTGTCAGTAAGAAGCTTCGCTGCACTCCTTACCTTGCTGCTCTTGAGGGTGTAAAGAAACGGATCCTAGACATACCCCCAAACAGGTGGCCATCTGCCACCACTTTGCAAAATGCAAGTATTAGATGCAGTCAATGTAGGGGCTCTGTTTGTCATAACAAGCTTTCATTCCTAGGCAAAATGACCAGCTGCATTGTCTTAAAAAACAATAGCATGTGCTTACTCAAATTGTTCTGAAAAGAAAATAAGAGAAACACAGCATATCTGTCACATGGTTAAATGATGGGCACTTTAAGATAGTGTTGCCACATCGCTGAATTTTTACACTGCCTATTTGTGGGCCAACACTTTAAAAAGTTGTGTTTTTCTAGGACTTGAAAGCACCAGCACTCAGTGAAGCAGCAGACCTTTGCAGAATGCATTGCCTCAGTGTGATCCTCCTTCAGCATTTATCCCTGTCCCAAAGGGCAAAGAGCAGAATCATTACGCATATTTGGGACAGAGTACTTTCACCTTTTCTAAGAATGGTAGGTGAACCACATGATACTTTGTAAGTTTTTTAAATTCAATAAGGCAAAAGTTAGAAGACATAATCTTTTGTCTTTACTGATACTGCTATTTTTCTGTATTTAATCTCAGCAAACAATGTGTGTTTCTAGAAAAAAAGTCAATTTATATATAAAGGTACTCAACATTGAAAACATACTGAGATTGCCTATAAAATAATCCATACTCTGAAAAATTTTAAATCTTATAATTTCTTTGAAGAAATAACTACTATGGATGCATACAAATTAAAGTATCAATAACCAGTTTCCATCAATTGCATGTTTACACCTTATTATTAATTAAAACAGAGGATGAATAAGAGAAAAAGTCATTTGTCAGTATAAGGAAACTTTTTCCTCAGCCTGTAATCCTGCGCCTTTGGGAGGCTGAGGTGAGTGGATTGCCTGAGCCTGCGGGTTCGAGACCTGCCTGGGCAGCGAGACCTCATCTCTACAATAAATAAAAAAAATCAGCCGGGTGTGGTAGTGCATGCCTGTAATTCCGGCTATTCGGAAGGCTGAGGCGGAAGGATCGCCGGAGTCCAGCAGGCGAGGCTGCGGTGGCCGGGAGCGGCCAGTGCACTCCAGTCTGGGCGACCGAGTGAGACGCCAACTCAAAAAAAAAAAAAAAAAATCCTAGTTTCCATACTTAGCATAGTACTTCTTAGTTTGAGGTTTTGTATAGGTTATCGCAAGCTGATATTTGGATGAACACCTTAGCTCAAGAAAAAAGATGCATGTTGGGACAACCTTTAACCAAAGATATAATATCATCTAGAGTTGTTCCCCATTGCCTTAGCACTGTATGAGATAAAGGGATACTAAGTTATGTAAAGGTAAAGCAATGCTATTGTGTGGTATTGAAAACCCATATAATATAATAAATTAAAGCATCTTCTTGTAGTTGTAATACTGCATTATTGATCTTATTACTAGTCATTATCAGCACAAGGGTATCACGCATGCAGATGGCATTTCCACTATATGTTTAAGAAATCCCATCTAATATGTGATTGTGGTTTATTTAGATCTTAACTCATGAGATAATGCCATAAGCAACTTTTATTTGAAACTTTGTTGCAAATGAACTTAAATAGCTGCTACTTTATATATTCATTTTTATTAGTTTGTGTCAATGAAGAATTATTTACTGAGATCATTATTGTGATGACTTCGAATATGTCATTTAGTTTTAGAGCTAAGAGATATGAGGAGGTGATAGACTACCCATGTTATAGTATAGTTAGAGAAATTGGAGCATAAACAAGATAAGTCACACACTTGTCACTGCAGGAACAGTGACATTGTCCTCTTGTGAGCCACTATCACATATTTTTTCTTAGTATAAAGCATAAATCCTTTTGAGGGAAGTTTAAATAGTATACTAACATTCTGAGACTATTTTATATCGTGTGAATATGTCTCTATCTCTCATTTTTCATTGTTTTTTTTTTCAGCTGAATAGATGCCAGTATTTCATTCTAAAACAATTAAAGGCTAGAAGTAATTGGAATGTTAATTTCACTGGTCTGCCTGACTTAACTGACAATATTTTGTGGAAAAATATTGCTTATTATTACGAAATTGAATATTGTAGAGGTATGTTTGAAAAAACAGTACAGTAAAGCCTTTTACTCATTTTTTGGTGAGTGGGTAAGAATTGTGTCTGAAAAGAGTGGCAGTACGTCACTCATCAATGAGCTACAGTTATGTGTTGGGAGCTTTCTTTACAGATATTTTCTGTGGGAATTTTTATAAGAGCTACAGGATTTCATTGAGGGCCCTTAGAAAGATTCTCTTTTTCCCCAGACCGTGGGATATATTATCAGTGATCTGGGGAAATAAAGAGGTTAAGTTGAAGCCGTCTGTAGGAACTACTCCCAGAACATGATAAGAGTGACTGTTCATTGTGTATCTTTCATCGAGCAGATATTTTGCATATGTTATAAAGTGACAGCATAGCTTGGTTACTGTTTGTTTCAGAAAAGGTGTTGTTTTGGTGAAAACGGGGAAAGGAGGTTCAGGTTGGAACATTACCCGAAGAGGGATGCTCTTTCCGGGGGCACTTCTCCCAGACTGGCCTTCAGAATTCCTGGCCGTTGACTCCCTGTCTCCCCCAAACCACCAGACTGGGACCAAAGGCTGAGCTCTCACTGGCCTGTCTGGTTTTGTTTCCTTAGTGCTAGAAAAATATAACAACACCAGCTACTAAGCTCAAAGATAGCTTTACTTTCTTTCTTCCAACATGACTTACAAAGTGTCAATTTGACAGAACTTAGTCTGTATGGCTTTAAGCGTCCAATGGGAGATTCTCATAGACTTGAGCATAAGAAATAACTCACACACTCTCAAAATATAATATATATTGATTATCATTCAAACTTTATTAATTGGAATATGTTTTATATTTCTACCTAGGGCTAAACTTGGAATTGGGTGACACTTTGATGCAGGAATATCACAAGTTGTGGAACACAGTCTCAGTGTTATCGGGGGACAGTGATTTTGGAGAATCCATGCCTGTGAGGACAACTTCCAGACCATTTCTAACACAGAAAGAAACACCACCTAGAGGTTCTGACAATTTTTCAAAAGTTGATCTTACTTAGGACAGAAAGGAATTAGCAGTATGATCCTTGTTTAGAAAATATCTGATCTTTGTAAGCCTTTTTTGCAGGGATAGTCCTACTCAGTAAGCTTCTGTACCAACAGCACCTTCTTTGCCTTTCTCCTGTTTAATTGTATTTGTTGGTTGGTTTGTTAGCTTTTTTATTTTGAGCGGGTCCATGACGAAGGGTGCTAGCATTGAATAAGCAGCCATTCTTCCGGGTGTTGTGCCTTGTCCTTCACGTGAATTTTCCTCTTTAGTTCTCAAAACGGCCGTACTCATGATATTATCAATCTCATTTTACTGATTAGACCTTGGGAAGGCGATCTTAAATCACAGCAAATTCCCCAGTAGAAAAAGGATTTGAATCCAGGTCTGCCTGCCTCTATAGTCAGCCGTAGATGACATCTTGAAATACGGTTACTGTATTTTCCTACACAAAGTAAAGGTTTGCTAAAGCCCAGATGAAGAAACAAGTTTAAATTTAAGTAGACCTCAGAGTGTTGTGATTGACATATCAGACGGGCCTATTTAGGTAGAAAAATCTTATGTGGGACTTAAATAAGATATATAGAGGTTCTCCTGAGTTTCAACTAATCAAAGATCCAGAAGCATATTAATGTATTTTGTTGATACTGATGTTTACAATTTAGGACATTTTTATAAAGCTCATAATTTGTTTCTCTTAGTTTGGTATGTGGAAACATAGGCATAGTTCTTTCTGTAGTCCACAATAAGTGCTTGTCTTTTCTAAATTACATAGTGATTTCTTGACTCTGTTTTTCAAATACATTCAGCATAAGTTGAAATTAAATTCTACTTATGTTTTCTTAGATACATATATTATATTTATAATTTAATGTGTGGAACATAAATGTGACTTAAGTGTCTTGCTTTGCAACAATTCTGTTAAAGTATGATATGTCTAGCAATGAGAAACTGAAATGTTTACCTTACTATCCCAGAAACACTTATATCACAATGATAAGCTGTAATTAGAGTTTAGCATTCAAATATTAATTGTATTTCTGAATACTGCCAGGATCAAATCAAGAAATTTGTAAATTAGGACTCATTCCCCTGAAATCTGAAATTA